>WBMW01005039.1:70060-224072 GCA_013396635.1 Penelope pileata | reverse complement strand
CTGTGAAGCTGATATTGAAAAGAACAGGTTTAGAACAGCAATAATAAATAGAAATAAAAGTTAAAAGGAACATATGTCGTTGCCAGGAAAAGTGAATTAACCAGAAATCATACCTTGAAGTGAGGGGTTGGCCTCTGTCACAGAGCATGGAAGTGCAGTTTTTGTGTAGTGATGTGCTGTGATGAACAAGAGTTGTTGATGGGTGTTAATATTTCCCATCTTATTTGTACCCTGGTGTAGCGTGAACCTCTCATGGCAATGTTTTCTTCCTTTCAGTCCCTCCCCTGCTGTTCTCATTGAAGGAGAACATCAGTAACCAAAAAAAAAAAAAAAAAAAATCATACTTGAATGGTGTTCAGCCAGAAGTACTGTGCCTGAAAGAATAGTGGTTCCCTTAGAGTTTTTGTGAAGCTTTACAGATGCTGTTGTGTTGGTAACCACTTCTTGTAAGTGCCGTATTAGCAGGACAAAAAAAACAAACAAACACTGCACAAGAGAATTTGCAGCCCTTTTCAGAAGAGCCATTGGACTGTGAGATAAAGGGTGGCTCTGCATCTCTCTAAAAATAAGATCTTTGCATCTGCATAAGGACTCAATTTTGGTAACCAGGAGTAGTCAAGAATCTTCACTGTAATTAGTAAGAACTACTAACTTGCACAATTACTGCTTTGAGAGATGTGAGGGCATTTCAGAGGACATGGGAAAAAAATGTATTGCTATTTAAAAATCTGGAGGAGTTTACTTGTTTGCTGGCAAATAGCATAGAAATTCAAGGACTGCCAGGCTGCAGAAGGCTTCAGGTTTGTCTCATTTGGTGTCTCTGCCATGATGGATATTGAGGTCAGATCTCTCAAAGAAAGGGAGGAACCTTGTCATAGGAAAAGTGAGATGATTTCTTCAGGAGGTGGAAGAGGGAGAACAACAGATGCAGAAAGAATGTTGTTTTTCTGTGTTCTTCTGTGTTCTTCAGTTGCTTTGGTTTATGAAGATGAGATTTTGGTACTAGCAGTGGTGGTTTCTGCAGTGTCAACTGGTGTGCTCAGATGATGGATTTGCTGTTCATCAGTTTATGTGATGTGCAAGAACAGTGACCATTTTTAGAACTACTGCAAAATGTCCACAACTCTGCATTTGAGAACTGTTTTCCTGTTTCTGAGATAAACCAAGAAAAACCATTTCCCGTTGTTCTGTTGTAAAATTATAGCTGTGCATTGTTCTGTACTGTGATGGAATCTTCCCATTCATCGATTTAGATCAGCTCTGCTCTGCATCCTCTCCATAGCATCTGTCAGGCTTTTGTTTGCTGTTTGTTTTTCATTAAACTATTGCATAGATTAAAATAGATGAGAGATGCTGTACTTCTTGCATTAACACTGCCAGGATCTGAAGCCTAAAATAGGGCTGTGCTAACAGGTGCAGGTATTCCTTGTCAACAAATAGATGTCAGTTCATGATTGTGTCTTTCAGTGGTTAGGCTGAAAGCTCTTGCTGGGTCTTAGAGCAGAGTACCATTTGGTTGTCATTTTGGCCTTAGTAAGTATTTCCTGCTTCAGAATGTTGTTGGAATAAGCTCTTAACACTCCTGTCTTCTGGTCTTTGGAAGGACCCATTTTTCACAGCACATTTTCTTTTGAAGTCTGATCCAAAGCCCATTGTAATCAGTGTTCTCTCCCATGCATTTAAATGCAGCCAAATCAATGGTCATGAATTTAGGAACAAAGAATATTGCTCACATCTGCAGGGTGGGAGGATTCGATCCTGGAGTGCCATGATGTTGAAAGGGACTTGGACATGGTGCTGAAAGCCAGCCAGGTGTGAGTTTCAGCTGTGTGTGTGTGTGAACGTGGCCACTGAATGGACCTGCAGAGGGAAAATTGTTGCTGCTGAACAGCAACTGATGAGATGGCTGCCTTGGGACTCAGCCCTGCTGTGATGTTAACGCTTTTACAAAAGATTAAAGAAATTTGAAGAGGGTTCCAAAAAGTTCTGCAAAAAAAAAAAATCATCTGTAAAACCTGTTTTTTCTTTGTTTTTTCTTTTTTTCTTTTTTTAAATGAGAGGATCAGCTGAACTAAAATAAGGTTAAGAGAGTACTTACTGAACTATATAAACGCTATGGTGTGAGCTTTATGGTCGCAGGAGGTGTCTTAAACTAGTAGGCAAAAGTGAAACTATATAAATCAGTGGACAGAAGCTAAAATTGGGCTGATACGTGCTGGTAAGAAGTGTAATTCTGAAAAAATCTTATCTGAGATCACACTGAATCTTTATCAGTAAAAGTTCTTAGGAATATACCTATTTTGAAGGTCAAGATCACTGATTTTGTGGTAGATGTAGGAGTCTGATTAAAGATCTCTGGGTTATACCACATGCAGGATTACATTACGTGTTCAGATCATCTCCTCTGGCCTTAAAGCCTGAGCACTTGGCATTCACTGACCTGAGTGAGCTTTGGAGGAAAGTCTTTCAAAATCATGCCATTAGGTGCTAATTCCTGTAAGGATGCAATTGGCTGGGATTGTTTTGTGACACTATAATCTTAAAAAGGACTTTTTCTTTGCTGGTTTGATTTAATATTTTCCATGTCCTTATTTTAAATTGATATTTCTTAGAATATCTTTTGCCGGAGGAGCTTTAAATATGTTTTCAACTGTATATAAAATTATCTTACTGATGCTCATAGATGTTTTCTCCCAAGAGTGAAAACTCTGGTTAAATATTCTGGGTAAGTAATGAAACTTTTCTCCTTTTTAAAAAAAAGACAACCTTTTGAAATGCGCATACTAAGTGAAGAGAGGATGGAAGGGTGAAAAATTACTTTTTCTTTCACGACTTTCTGCTGCAGTGGTCTTAAATGTTGCTTATGGGTTAAATAGGTATAAAATTACCAGGAGTTTCTTCCAGACTTCATTTCCCTTCAAACAATTTTCACCAGATTTACAGGTGCCAACAGACTTGCAAATGGAATTTTGCAGTAAGGTCTCAGTTTTGAGATTACAGTTGCTTTATTACTCTTTTTTTACAGCAATTCTTATGGCAAGACTGAGTAATGTTGTGTAGTTTGCCTGTTAAGTAGCATGCTCCATTTTTCAGTCCTGTTGGTGTGATGCTCAGCTGAAAGCATCATCATGCATTCCTGCCTTGGATATTTTAAAATTCACCAATATAGTTAAGATTCACTGGAAAGAAAAGGCCAATATGGCAGTGTCATACAATCCAAATGGATAACAATTTAATGCCAAACAGAATTATACTTCTAGAAAATAATAATAACAGTACTTTACCCTGCTCTGTCTGCTTCAAAGTGCTTCATTTGCATTAATAAAGCTTTGGGACGGCCTTGCATAGTTGATGCTATTGGTATTGCAGACCAATGCTTTTAGCATTAGTAATGTCTGTTGAACTGAAGTACAGAGTATGGATAATACAGGTGTAAAAATAACATCAATTTAACTGAACTGGCTTAATGTGCCTCCTTCCTGCTGGGGGAAAAAATGAGCAGAGAGCAAGGCAGAATGAAGAAGCAAAGCAGCTCATCAGATAACAACAAAATGTACAAGCAGCTACGCTGTTCTATGCAGAGAAACTGCCCAAGAGATGCTTCCAGAGAGTGAGATGGGTGCTATTCCAAGGGTGAAAAAGGAACCTGCACATTCAAAAGGAAATGGCAAACACAGTTACATCTTAGTGGCTGTTGGTTTTGTTCCTTCCTTTTTAAGGTGCACACAATGTAATGGAAAGCTGAAATACATCTCCTGGGTTATCTGAAATGCATCGGTGGCCTGAACAGCAGGGTGATGCCTGAGAGCATGGGTGCTGTCCTGGTGCTGGCTGGGTGGACTGGTGAATAGGATCTGCTGCAGTTTTGTTAGTGGTATTTAGTTATCTCTTGCCAGTTTCCACCCTTGCACTTTCCATCATTTCACCCTGCCCTTCCCTCTACAAATGTTGGTTGCTTATGTTTACCTCAACACCTTTCACAACACTTTTGCTGTTTTTCTCAAGCATTCATTGCAGGTGCACTTCAGATGTGAGGTTGTTTGGGAATTGTTTTGAGGCTAAAGAGTTTTTTCTAATGTCTGCCTGCACACGCTGTGATAAAATCTTAGGAGCTGTTTTTCCTGAGATGTTGGTAGGTAACGGTAGCTTTTGCAAAGACGAAAAGATACGTATGCAATTGTGTTTAAGGTCTGATTTTCCTGAAATCTGTATAATTTAAAATCTGAAGTATCTAAGATACAGAATGTTGAGTTTTTCTTCATTGAATTCTACTTTTTGGCTATTACACAAAGCTTTTGTAGTCTTTTGGGAAGGTTTACATGCTTAAAATTGATAATATGCAATTTCTAGCGAACTTCAGTTTTTGATTTGGGGTCCTGGCATGGGTGGAGCTTCATAGGTTTAACTGTATTGCAGACACCATGCTAGCATTAATTTAGTTTAGTGTTGACTCAGGTATTCTGTCCTCTTGTTGCTTTTTTGTTGTTGTTGTTTGATAACAAATGCATATGTTTAGAGTTCTCGCTGCAAAAAAAAAAAAAGAGCAAAATATTTTTCCCTGATCTGTTTCTTTCACTGCACTGTTCTTTCATTGTACCTCTATCCTTACTCAGTCTAGAGATTTCATTTGTCCTTTGCTTTGTTTTCACCAAAGCATGTTAGGCATTTCTTAGCCTGCAGACTTTGTGCAGCTGTTATTCTTCAACTGCTGTTTTGTAAAAGGGGCTGTAAGATGCAGTGTGTTTCTTCTGTCAAAAAGTGAGAACATCTTTATACCATCCATCTCCAATATGGTTTGCTTCCTCCTTGAAAGTACACGATTCAGGAACTGTAGTGGTCACTTTGAGCTGAAATCTGCTGTGCCAAGTGTGCTTCTGTTTGGGTGTATTTTGCAGTTGTCAGATGAAAGGTTTCCTGATTATGAATGTTGATGATCAGGATACCTCCATTCCTTCACTTGGAAAGCAGCTTTCTTCAAAAGAAAAGGTTTGCAGATGTCAGACTGAGGGTATGTGGAATTATCTTCATTATACTCTGATTCTGTTGGTCTTGGAGGGTTCTAACTTTTACTAATAGTGCTGTAGAGTTGAAGCCTTTTATTCCTTTAAATAGAAATAATTCTGCAGAGGACAATCTCAGGCAGTAGAGTATGGACCTTAACCTGAAGTCTTTTCAGAGTGAAGAAGTGATTATGGCTTTGCTGGCACTTCGTATTATTCTCACTGAGCCGTTCTTTAACTGAAAATCTCTCAAATCCTTATATTGATTTGAACAAATCATCTGCTGTGTTGGAGTGTAATTGCTGCTATACAGCTTAAGGTGTAATGCTGTTATGTTATTTAATGACAAAACAAAATGAAAACGAAACCTATCTCCTTATGGCCAGCTGAATTTATGGGCATGGCCACGGCACAGGGCCTGTGATGGCCACTGTGGGAGCCGGGCTCTGCCTTGTTGGCTGCTGTAGGATCTGGGGCTGAGAAACTTGCCTGAAACAGCTTGCCAAGGACAGGGAAAAACGGAAATAATTTCTGAGGTTTTGAGTGTATTTATATCTACAAAAAAGTGCTTTTTTGAAGACAAAAATTGCACGAAATGTCTCCTGTCAAAATCTCACTCGTCAATGTCAAGTTCTCATGACATTGACAAAATAACTATTTCTGCGTGGAAAATGTGACAAAACCGAGTTCTGAATTTGTTGCTGACTTCAGTATCCAATCCCTTCCCTGGAGTTAGCTCATTGCTCTGGGAAGGTGTTAGCTCTGAGCCAACAGCACTAAGAATGGGTGACTTTTCCTCTCAAAGTAATCTTGGTGTTGACCTTCTATTACAACTGTAGTTTACTCCTTATGAAATACCTATTATAGCAGCCAGGAGGTGAACGATGTCCAGCAAATTGTATAGCCAGGTGTACAAAGCAGTAAATTCATTGCCTCTTCCATGGCTCTGACCCTGCCGCCTCTAAATAAGACGTCAACCCCGTCAATGCAGCAGAAGGGAGAAGCTGTAAACACATGCCTTGCGGAGAAAGGCAGTGAGTTAGCAATGACAATATTGTCCAATCCATAATGTGCTTATATTTAAAAAAGTTTCTTAAGCCCTCACAATAATTTCCATTTATTTCCTTCAAGGATAGTGGAGAATAAATGTGAAGGACAGTGGAAACCAAGGGTGTATGAATGTTCTGTGGATATGATCCAACTCTGCATTGATATTGATAAGAAAATAAAAATGCGGGTTATACTCCTGACAGACAGTAAATTACAGGCAGCTATTTGTTTCTGAGCCTAACCGCTTTTGCATTTAATTTCATATCCTAAGGGAACATCTCTACAGCAGATCAAAAATGTTCAGAAGTTAATGGTCCTTCATCTGCAAGATCATTTTCTGTTTAACCATGGTCCTTTTGGGATGCAACATCCTCAGCTTCCACTGCAGAAGTCACTTTGGGGAGGGGTCCAGGACCAGTTTGTTGGAGAAAGGAATATCTTGGGACTTGCACAACTTTCTGCTCCACTTCCTTCCCAGGGTTGCTAGGAACTGCCTATTTCTGGCTGGCGCTCCTCTCACCAGAGGAAGGAGCTACCAGAAAGCCCCTTGAGCACACTCTCATGCTCACCTAGAGGACGATTTTTATCCCTCTTCTGTGTATACCTCACTCTCCTTGCTTAGTTCTCAGGTCCTATTTGGAAACCTGTTTCCTTTGCGTTATTTAAAACAGCAACAAAAAAATTATTATGCTTTGCAGCCATTAGCAGCTGTGCTCTGGGTTGTTTTCCTGTTCTCTCTTCTGGCAGCAAACTCAAAAGCTGCATCAAAAGGATGCTTCCTTAATATCGATCATGTAGATGAGGTAGGCAGAGATGAGAAGGGCAGCTTAAATGTGCCGCCTTCTCCTCCCCATTAAGTGCGTGCTGGTGTGTTCTGCAGACAGACATCTGTCCTATGTGCTGATGTACAGCTCCACTTGGTGCCACAGGGATGGTTCTGGACCTGCTGAGGATCGCTCTTGCATTGTAGGAGTTGTAATTTTAAAAGCTGTGACCCCAAGCATCTTGAGAGGGCATGGGGAAAGGTGAATCGTAGTGAGGTTTGGGTGATGGTGTTGCAAAGACAGCTTATCTTGTCCTTCAGTGTGTGAGTGGAGTAGGATGGAGTAGGAAGTTGATGGAGGATCATCAAAAAGATGCTGCTAACATGGCATTGGCTGGTTTCAGAAGGAGGTACATGTAAATTAGTTCCTGGAGAACATGCTTGATAGACACCTGGGCTTCAGAGGGAGCTGATAATATTTAAAGATAACACAGAGGTTAAAATAAGGGTTTGTCCCTTGCTGTTACATGGATATCTGTTTTGTGACTCTCAGTGGGAAGCAAGTAAAATGAGCAGATGATGCTGAATTATCCAAGGAATAATGCATAATCATATTTCTCGTTTGTGGCGTAGGTAGATGGAATGTCTGAAGAGATATTTTTGAAGTCATCCTTAAAAGCTTTTAATAAAATCATGACTTGCTGGTTTCAAAGCAATCATTTCCCCAATCTGCTGTATTTGTATGAGTCTATACAGAAACCAGGGCATTTTCAACCCAAGAACCACATACGAGTTGCGCAGCTCCAAGGTTTATTGTAAATAGCCCAGAAAAAAACAGTGATCTCGGGATGTGAATTAAGATGCAGTCCTTCTTTCTACATATTATCCATTCCTTGTAGATTAATTTCTTCTACACAAGAAAATCCAATCTGCTGCAGAACACTGAATCCCAGAAGTAATAAATCTAGTGTGGATATGTATATCCAGCATCAGCCCCAGAGCTAACCTATGGATTTTTTAATGCTGTAATAAAATCAACCTTAAAGAAAGAGGAAAAGTTAAATCCTATAATCCTTCATTCATCTTGGAGTGAAATTCTTCTGTATGACAGCTGCTCCATCAGGCACTAAAGCTTTGTGTGCTTCAAACTAGGAAGAATAGAGTAAATATTTGTAGTTGTCATTGGAGTCCTATTGGTGTGCTTTCCTTGGTTGTTCTGAAACTTTTGGGCTGTGTGGATCCCACGTGCCTGACTTCAGTATCTCCCGAGTACATACGAACTAACCTTTCATTGGAGGTGTGTGGTGCTTTGCCTTGCTGACCAGACCTCTGTGTAGCTTTGTGTTCCTCCCAGCTGTGGCCTTTGACCCATTGCAGGCACTGGCAGGCTGTGAATGCAGACCTTGTGGCCTTTCCTTAACAGACTGAATGGCTTGATTGGAAGCTCAAGTTTCCATACTCGAGATATAACAAGATAGGCAGCTAGTGGGTGCCTTTCATGTTGTACGTGCTGCATCAGAGTGCCTTCGTGCTCGTTCTTTCTCACAGCACAACAAGATTAGCATCTCTGTCTTACCCAACCCTTCATTACTACTTTATTTAGTTGCCCAAGGCTATGCAGTGGATCCAGGGCTGAGTGGAGAACTGAACTTCCTTTCTTCCCTTGACTCCTGAAATGGATGCAGGCTGTTCCATCACGGAGTGCATCTGAGCTCCCAGAGCCCCTCAGCAGGCAGCTGGCGTGCTGGGTCAGTGCAGGCTTTGCAACTGATTTGCCAGGCAGCATCCAAGATCAGATATTGGATCACGGGTTCACAACAGTCTATTAAAGAACATTAGATTACTGGAAAGTCAGGATGTGAAAGTAAGGAGTTTGTGCTCCTAACCTTTGTGATGGTTTTTTTTTTTTTAATTAAGAATTTGAGAAGGCCATTATCACACTAGGAACATCTTAGCTGCTCAGATAAATTGTCAGATCTTTTTAAAAGATAGGGAGTGACTTCTAGTTCATCCCCCTTGCATTCTGAGCTTATCTGTGTTTGCAAAGTTTTTCATACTTGTTATCGATATTATATTTTTACTTAACTACTTTAATCCTTATTTTCAAGATAATTATTCTTTTATTTTAGTGTTACCACTTTTAATCATTATACAATGGCAGTCTGTCCCTTTAGGGGGACAGCGTGATAACTCAGCTGTCATACAGAAGTTATGCTTCTTTTTCAACTTTTGAAATACACTTCCCCCCAAAAAAACCTCAAACCTAATTTGGCTCCGAAATGAATTCAGTGAATATTGTGGACTTCAGCTATAAAAAACCTCATCTTCTATAACTGCTGCAGCAATAAAAAGCTCAGCTAAACACACATAATAGAAGTTATCTTTATGATAGAGTGGTACAGCTTGCTAGGACTTCTCCCACTGATGACTATATTTAAATGGGTGTGCCAGTGTTTGGCATTTAAATGATGGCTGTCTGGAGGAGTTGAGCTCGAAGGCTGAAGTCTCATCTACTCTATCACTGTTACCAATTAAAAATCAGATTTTAATTGATCTGCTATTGAACTGATCTTTAATTGTAGTTATATTATGTATTTAAGGAGAGAAATGATTGCGTTCAATGTATTTCAGTGTGGCTTGTCTGCTGCTATTCCCATTTAAATTCTAAGCTTTTCAGTATAAAGATGGTTAGATTTCTGAGAATTATTCCTTTCCTCTGGCACCTTCCTTTATTTGCTTGTATTTATAAAAGATAAGCATTTATAGATCCTCTGCAAGATAATTCCATATTGCAGAATGCTATTGTAATGTCTGCGTGTTTGGAGCTGTTTATGATGACAAAGGTTTTAAAAATTAACTTAAACAGTTGTGTCCATTTCTTTAGGAAAGTAGCCTTGATAAATTATTCAAGTCTTTGCAGAATTAGTCTTTAATAAATACCGATGTGTTCTTGTATGAAGTTAGTTCTCCTAGCTAAGATTAAGCTATAAAAGAATATAAACCTTGAACCAGAGTAGAACTGATGCATTCATAATATCCACTGATAAAGCTAGCTCAAATTTGTTCAACCTATTGTGCAAAATATTTGTCATCAGTGATGGTTGCTCTGAATTTGAGCAGCAGCATTACAAAAGCTTGCATGCCTATGAAACAGGTAATACCATGAAAAACTGAACAATTAAATCAACCTACAAGGCTAGAAAAGGTGGACTTTCTATTTTTGTTTGATCTCACGAATATTGGAGGCCATCATGTTCCATCTTTAAGATAGGAATCCCTGTGTTTGTAAATTTCCTGATTGAGAGAATTTAACACTTATTTTGGGAGTTGTTTTCAGTGACTAGTTATCAAATCTGTGTAGAATCCACCAGGCTGGAGGTGTGTATATATAAAACCATGGGCTTGTCAATGCTGGATTGCTGAACCAGACTTGGATGGCACAACAACAGTGCAATGGATCTGGAACAAAAATGGAAGTGAGGAAATGAACACAGGCAAATGGAAAATCTTAGCAGGGAGAACTCCAAGTGTGTGCTGAAAAGCAGGTATCTATCAAATCTACACAAATGTACAGACAGTCAACAAACCTGCATAGGTCTGGGCGTGAGAAAAATGAGGCAGTCTGATCGTGAGAATACTCCAAACACTGAAAAGTCAGGGAATGAAATACAGCCCTCCCTCTGGCCTTGTCCCACAACCAGATGATTTTTGACTGAACCAGCAGCAACAGGCTCCAAACATGGTAAACCCAAGACTGAGGAATGAGAGACTGATGAATTCAGTTCATTTATGTAACTCAAAAGGCTTCATTCTCAGTATATCATGTTGAATGTTTTGCCTTCTTAAATGTCCGTTGAACAACTGGTCAAATAGCTGGCTGTGTGCCTTTCTCAGTGTGCACTTTACCATGGCTTATTTTGTTTTGATAGTCCTCTCCCTTAGAATTTTCCATAGTTAACATTCTGCCTGAAAAATTGGAAGTAATACGGTGCAGTACGTTGAATTTGTCAGAAAAAGTATTGGCAGTGGTTATGGGATCTGAATTTCATTAATGCCTTCTTTCCTTTTAGCCTTTTTCTTTGTTCAAATGCTATGTAAATGGATCGCCAATCTATGGAAAATGTGCTTTCCATGTAGATTAAAAGGAACTAACAGTATGGTTTTGAGTAGAAACAGGAAAATCCAACAAGGAAATGCCAAGTTCTACACCTGAGATGGAGTAATGCCAGACACGGGTACAGACTGGGAGGTGAGCGGCTGGAGAACAGCCCTGCAGAAAGGGACCTGAGAGTGACAACAGCTCAGTACGAGCCAGCAGTGTGCCCTGGTAGCAAAGAGGGCAAACTGCATTTTGGGGTTCATTAAACGCAGCATCGTCAGCCTGCCAAAAGAGGTGATTCTCTTGGTTATGTTCAGCATTGGTGTGACCTCACCTTGAATATTGTGTACAGTTTTGGGCTCCACAATATCAAAAGGGTCTTGAGGTCCTTGTAAGACTCCAGAGGATGGCAATGAAGCTGGTGAAAGGGCTGGAAGGCATGTCCAGGCTGAGGACAGGTGGATCTTCCAGTCAGGGGAAGAGAGGCTGAGAGGTGGCCTCGTTGTTTCCTACAACTTCCAGAGGAGGGGAAATGGAGAGGAAGGTGCTGGTCTGTTCTTAGTTACAGATGTCAGGATGCATGGGAATGGCCCAAAGCTGTTCTGGGGCATTTTGGACTGGGCGTTAGGGAATAGTTATTTACTGTGGGAGTGGCCAAACACTGGAACAGTCCTCCTAGTGAGGTGGTTGATTGCCATGCCTGTTAGCGCTCAAGGAGCGTATGGATAATGCCTTAAAAAATATTCTTTAGCTTTTGGTTAGCCCTGAAGTGGTCAGGCACTTGGACTTGATGATATTTGTAGCTCCCTTCCAAGTGAACTGTTCTATTCCTGTTCTACTGTTCCGTGGAAGCATCGGTCTTCATACTGTGATGGTGAATGTCCTTCTTTCAACGCACAGGAAAAGTTTTTGTTCTAGCAACTGTGTTCTGCCACACTGACTCTCCTTAATATGGACATTCTTGTAGTTATATTTCACCTTTCATTTGATGAAACTGACGAAAATAATAATCTAGAGTGACGCTGTTCTGAAAGGTTTCTGCTCCATGTAATGGTGGTATCTCAACCAGTCAGTACATTAACAATCTCTATGTATTTTACTTCATTGTCTTTCAGTTCATTACCTTCTTATTAAATTCCTTGTTGAGGAATGTTCTCTTCTTGATGGTAACATAAACTAGCAGAATAATAAAAGTGAAATTTGGAGGAAAAAAAAAAAAGCAGAGTGGTTTTTAAAAACTATTGGTTTTTAAATTGTTTCATACCTCCTTCATTTCCAAAGACTTTTTCTCTTCCAACACTGTATCAAATCAGGTAATATATTGAAAAATACAATGAATATATACAACTATCCAACTGCATTGAATACAACCTGATCATAGGAATGTCAGTTGTTTTAGGTGAAAAGAAAAATAAGCTAGAAGTTTCTGTGGGGCATTAAAGTCTTGAGATGCTTTATCTTTCTCTCTAAAATTTGTCACTTTCTATTGTACACCGAGGAAAACTCTTGCCACTTCTACTTATTACATTCTTCAAAGGAAACTTGGAGAATAAAGTTTATGACAGTTTAGCAAACACTTCTATTGCTATTTTTTAGTTGCTCGTCTTCTTCCTGGACTGCTACAAAAGTGCTTGGCTTTGCTTACAAGAAATCTATGATAGAACTTGGGGAAGTTCTACTGAGTTTCAGTGAAGCTGAGGCCTATAACTACGCACAGCAAACGATCTCTGCTGAGGAGCTGGTGAAAACTTTATGGTGATGAAGTAGCTATAAAGCTGCTTGTTGGTGTTGTTAATGAGAGACATTTGCATGACCTATACTTCAGCAGCATTTTATTTCATTATTATGCATCTTGTTTACTGAACAAATGATTTTTATTCTAGATTATTCAGCAGTAATTATTTTGTCTTCAATTAAGTAGAATTTTTCTAGTCTTTGCTACCTGTGAAAGTAGAACAGCTGAAATATACTGATCAGATGCTCTTTAAGAGAGCTGAAAACATTTATTTTGGCTGAATATAACTCATAAAAATAATTTAGGACTTGTTCAGAGGATGTGGTATTCATTTTCCAGTTTTCTACTTTATTTCATCACAATTTCAGAGGGAAAATGTCAGCAGAGATTTGTATATATTTTTTTGTCTTTGAAAGATTGTGGTGGTTTTGGAAGAGCAATTATGTTTTAAAGCTTCTGGTCTTTCTACTTCTATCTAGACTACAAAACTTTGAGATTATAACTCATTTGATATCGATGTTTGATTCCTTTATTTGTATCCTTAGCTTTGCTCTCTGCATCTTTATGTAATTTACTAGAAAATAGCTATGCAGAGATGCAATAGCATCAGTAACTTCAGCAGAACAGGTTGCAGCTACTCAATGTGCCTGTGGCATCCGCATTTAAATCAGCTCACTCATCATCACAGTCATAATGGCTGGCTATCAGCCTCAGGGTTATTTTGACAAAGGCAAAAGGGAATGTGTTGGTATCTAGAGTATTGTGAGCTCTCCTGTAGTTTAATTGTGGCTCAATCAGTAGGAATTGATTAATCTGGTGGAATAAATACTGAGTGCTTCCTGGAGTATCTTCTAAGTTCCTCTCTGCATTTTATGCAAAATGTGATGAATTCTAGGGAAACCTATTAATCCAGATACCTGATCTGTGAAAGTGAGTTAACTCCTCGATGGGTTCTTTTGGAATGGACTGACTGGATTCTGTATGGGTGTGGCAACCATGCAAGACCTGGTTAAAAGTAAATGAAAAGGCTAATTTCCAAGATAGTGAGCAAGTATTGAGAAACTGATGTTCCTATGTACTAGTAGAAATTTAGGCATAATCTGCTTTGTGGCAGTTGCTTTACTGTACTGTTTCACAAAAGCTCACTTTTTCCTCGCTTCTCACCAGAAAAGATCAAACATGAGTATATTTCTGTATTGGGACTCCTCTAATCTGAATCTTTATGGTCTGTATTATGTAATGCTTACTGCTGTGGTCCAAGGGAAGTGCTGAAGTTTAACAGTAATTTATTATAGGAATAATGACTGTTTTCTGACGCATTATCCTTGCCTTCTCTTTAAAAGAGAATCTCCCATAGGTATTTGGAGTAAGTTCTGTAGTAGCTCTTGAACGAGCTCATGACTTGAAGACTGGGAACAGCATTCCCCTGGCATTGCTTAAATTTAGCAGAATTGTTCACCTCTGAATACTTTGTCAGCAGGCAATTGCATTTCCTTGATTTAGGGTGGTGACTGCACTGTGCCTGATCCTGAGATTTCCATTAGAGCAAAGGGGCTGCTGCTGGAGTTGTCCCAATTTTCATTTGCACTCTGTTCGTGTACAAATAAGAGAAACTCATGCTTTGCATTCCCACAGGTGAGCAAGTTATCCAGGTCTGATTCATCATCTGCAACTGGGAGAATTTCTAGTTTTCACTTATTGAAAAGAAAATATGTGAAAATGGTCCAGATATCCCCACAGACACATCGTTAGTGTCACCCCAAGATCATGATCTGCTTATGAAACTTACAAAGAAAATATTGCAGCAATATAGAAATTTCCAGTATTATAACTTCTACCCTCCAAAATACGTGATTTTAATTTCTCTCACTTCTATTTTCTAGGGGAGGTACTGAAATAATATGTTGTAAAGCAGATTTATTCACATGCAATACAAATTTCCTTTTCTCACTAAGCCTATTATGTTATTTAGCAAGTTACCATTTTTCATAACAATGAACACATTGTATAATATGGATAATTTTACTGCCATTGCATTAAGTTTTAATAATACTTTAAAATGAGATTTTTTTTATGACATATGTGATTTCAGTGTCCCATAAAAACTGTTAGGAGAATAGAACTGTTAGGAGAATGGAACAAATTAATAGGGCTTACCAATAATGGATCTTGTCAAAATTAATTTCAAAATAACAATGATCATAGTAATTTATTGCAATGAGTTTCTTGTGTCAAATGCTCTCTTATCAAATTTAAATTGTGCAGATGATAATTGTTCTTTTGAACCAATCTTGTGTTCCTGCCCAGATTTCATCTTTATTTACAAAAATAAATGTGAAGATGAATGCACAGAATCAGTGGATAAACCTCTTAAAGTACAATCTGTGCAATGTTTTGGCAATCAAATGCACATATTAACAAGAATATTTAAAAAAAAAAAAAATCAAGAAGTATCCCAAGGAACAAAAGGCTGAAATTCACACTTTTATTGATTATTGAGCTCAGCTGAGATTTTTATATCGATTCAAAGGCTTGCTTGCTATGCCAAGAGCATGAGTTATGAATGCAGTCTGCTGAAACACAAAGTACACCTCCTCCTAATGTGATTGCTGCAGACACTGCTACGCTCTGGGGACAGACTGCAGGAATGCTGGGGTGTGGATGTGCAGCAATGATTTCTCTCTGATACCTGCATGGGTGCATGCTCTTACCATTCTGAACAGCTGTTACAATGAGCAGACAACATGCTGCAGATCTACCCCAACAATCAGCAAAAGAAATGCTGTATTGACCCAGTCTTTGTGCCAAGGTCTGAGTGGTATCTCTGTCTTCTAGAAGTTGTATGTTATGTCGTTGACCTGTGTGGTTCCTATTTTGAATCTGGGGATTTGTAAATCAGTGTTTTGGACATCTTCCCAAACTTCTGCAGCAGCATCTTTTTTCTTCTTTTTTCTTTTGTTTGCCTTTTAGAGTCTATTTAAATTAAGATAGATAAATAAATAAAAACAACAACAGCAGCAAAAAACCCCTGCAGAATCAAGCTCACATTCCCTAAGCCATCTTGTCTCCACATCCTTTTTACAAAGGCCACTTCACCTACTAGAGAATAAACGTGAATAACGTTCAGCCCACCACAAAAGCTGATGAGTAATTCAGGTCTGACGTGCTTCCTGCAGAAGAAATGATGTTTGAATCTTGTCCTTCATGCGGCAACTGGTTTTTAGCAAATAAACTTGCAGTGTTTTGCATGTGGCATGTGTTTTATTGTCAGACATAAGGATATGCTTCTACTGTATGTCCTGAAAGAGAACGGTCACCCATGGCAATGGGGGAACTGCCCCTCAAAGTTTTGGCATAGATGTAAAACTAATTTCAAATGACTAGGAACTAAATTTTCAGCTTGTTTGGATCAGTAACAGTATTGTTGGAATAGCATTTGGGTTAGTAACAACCAGCTAGCTGGGTAACCTCGAAATCCTGATGTTTTTCTACGTGCCAGGCTTTAAGAAGCTTCAAACTGAATGCATGATGATCTCTGGACTTCTGGAGGTCTGATCTAGTTGTACCATCTCCTCTATAAAGGTGATGTTTAAACTTCTAAGCCGATGTTTTCAGAGTTGTTTGTTTGGCCTTGCAAATTCAAATGGATCCAAAAGTTGTGTATAATAGTCTTAAAGCAATTCTCTGCGCTGGAGTCTCGCAAAGAAAAGAAAAAGGTAAGAAATTTTCTTCTGAGATGTTTACTATTAAGAGAACATCTCGTTGCTATAGATTCAGAACCAAGTTCTTCAGATTTGGTTGTTGGATGACTTTAACTTTTACATTTAAAAATGTGGAATGAATTGTGTTTGAAAACAGAATACATGGTGGGAGCAATGAATCTAAACTACCATTTTTTAGAAACCAGTAGGTACTGTGTTAACGTGCATATTGGGTCAATGCCTTATTGTCTGTCACAGTATCTGATGCACATCTCCTCTCCCTGAAGGACCCAATTGTTTTAGTGTACTGCGTGCTGTGCAGCAGGGTAATGTGTTAGTCATGTTGTGACGGTGTGTTGGCATTGTCCTGGCTGTAGGCTGTGAGTGGAAGATGAGGTTTTGAGGGAGCCTAAGGGTGATGGAGCTTGGGGGTCTTGCTTGAGGATTAGGTTCTGAGCTGGTGATGGCTGCGGAGTGAAGGCCTCGGCACAGTGCCATGGGGTGTGCCACGTGTTCAGGGAGACATCAAAAACTGAGGCCCAGACAGCAGAGAGTTATTACAGCTTTTGTGACGTTCTGTGGCAATATTCACCTAGCTTTCATTTAAACCCTGATATTAATATGCTAATGCTAATACTTTTGCTGAATTCTAGTCTGCTTAATTATATTCTGTATGGTTCCTTTTCCATTGATGTGGTATTATTCTGCACTCCTCATCCTAATTCGGTGCCTCACGTGAGATCTTGTAGCAGACACTGGGTTTTTCACCTATCCTGAGAAATATTATCTGACTGGTGTGTGAGATGGATTGGAGCCCTTCTCCTGTGGGGAGCTGATAGACAGAAATGTAATGTTATTCTATAAGAAAAAACACCAACATTTATGACAAAGGAATGTTTCGTCTCCCTTGAAACTCTGAAGATTCATTGCAATGGATGGCACTGTGCTCAGTGATTTCTGCTCTCAGCTTTGATGCTGTTTAGCTATGTAACCTTTAATACCTGAAGACAACAAAAATCCAGGTCTTTCTGAGATAAGAAGTGGAAAAATGAGCGAAGTATATACTGATAAATGAGTTATTGGTATGCCCACTGATCCTAAAAGCATCATCACTTACAACTTCAAAATAGAAATAGCAATAAGAAAAGAGCTGAATAATTGAGGGAATACTAAAAAAAAAAAAAATAAAAAAATAAAAAGGAAAGGAAGAAAGGAGCTGTCTTGGTGATCAATGGCTTCTGCCAGCTTTGACAGAGCTCTTCACAAACTTAATAGTTTAACAAAAGCATCTTAAAGAAACTTCTTTACATTAATCTTTTTTATCTCCTTCATAAACGAGCAAGTCATTGGTGAAATAAATGTCTGTCTACTGTAGGCTACTCTGAGGCCATATTTTTTGGAAAGGTGCAGCTTGTCTGAGGTAGAGGTTAGACGTGGAAGACCATCCATTTAGTGCTGTTTTGGCTATGCTGGTGCTCTCCCTGCTGGCTCTGCTATGAGAGGATGGAGCTGATAATGTCTGTGTGCTCCTGCAGAGAGCTGAAGGACTGCGAGCAGTTCTCTGGCTCTCCTGGCAGCACTGGGCTCCTCGCTGCGGTGGTTGGCATTCTGTCAGAGGTGGAGCTGGCACCTAGGGCTCTGCATGGTGCCCTGGCCTGCAGGGACGGCCTCACTCAGCTCCCTGCTGGGTCTGGTGCTGCTGGGAGGAATGGGGTCCCCAGAGATGTGGGGAGCAGCCCGGCTCAGCCTTGGGCTGGCCACATCCCCTGGAAGGCAGATCTCACACTGCTGCACCGCAGTGTCCTTGCGCAAGAATGTAACGGAGGCAGCCTGAAATAAAGCAGAATGCTCTGGGTGGATTCAGACTTCATAGATTCTGCTCCTGTTGATGGCAACAGTTTCTATGCATGTGGTGCTTTCCCATTAGTGTAATTATCCCATACTGGTAGAGTTACAAACAAGGCAAATAAACCAGTATAATTAAAGTACTGACAAGACCTGAATTTGTGGCTCTCGCTCCAGGGTTGTGTTCTTTTTAAGATTAAAACCTTCAGCCTGACTGAAATTCAGAGGGAGCTTAGCATTGCCACACAAGTATAAGGACTGCAGCATCTCCCACGTGGCAATGTCCTTCAGCTTGTGTGGTCCCTGACATCTCTGCAGAGCCCTGCAGAGCAGATTTATGTGGCACTGCTCAGGAAGATGGGGTGCCTCACTCCCATCTCTGTGCAACCTGGCGTGAAGGCACTGCTGGGCACTGCTGCCTCGCAGGGAACAGGGTGAGATGGTGCCATGTGGGCACCCTGGGATGGTCTCTCCAATGGGATGATGACCAGTAAATGTGGGCTGTGCAGATCCCTATTTAACTTATTAAACTTCTTAAAGGATGGATCGCTCTAGGCATGATTATACATTACTGCAGCAAAATTATCCAAATGTACAAGAGTTATTGAGGAATTAAATGCATCTGAGTTATGGAGTGCCAAACATCCCGGGAACAGACAATTCTGATAATGTCCTTTGATTGTGTTAGAGCCATTTTATGGTTGATATGTCTGAATAAATCTGCAAATGTCAAACCTATGCATTAGCAAGAGATTTGTCTTAATGCTCCACGCTTCTGAACAGTGCACTGCACGAAAATTGCACTTGGCAGTTAGGAGGGCTGGGGATGTGAAGGAGAGTTCCTTTGAAGGGACTGTGCTGTTTTTTGTGTCTCATTCCTCTGCTTTACACTGCTCCAAACAGTGTCTGTGTCTGTCGTGACCTTGCTGTTAAAGACAGATTTCTGGGGGATGGTCTAAAGATGTTCCTGTTGCTAGTCTGAATGGCTGGTAAAATGAGTAATGTGGTCAGTGATAATTCACCTCTGCACTGCTTTTTTATTCCAGCTGCATGCTACACCTCTCACAAGCTGGTTACCTTATCTCTGGTCATTGGAGCATGAGGATGCCATGGAAAACAGCTAACGCTCTCGTCTTCATACAGATATGCTGACAAGTTAACACAACAGGTGGTTGCTGTTTGTATTTTGTTTGAATAGAAGTTACCACTCCAAATATTAGCACAAGTGAAATGAAAAAGAACGTGAAAAGAAAGGTTAATGTCAATGCAACTGTGTCTGAAGAAAAAATCAGGCAGCCAGACTTTGAGGAACACACTGACAGTGGGATGTGGGATAGCTTTGCAAAGGGGAGCTGCTCTCCGTGTGCAGATGAGATCAAAGGAGCTCCCTGCTCAGTGTCAGTGCTCCACTGGATGATGCAGCTGTCTGCAAGGGCTGTGGCATGTGTGTACATCATGTCACCAGAAATGCAGAACAAACACCTGTGTTGGTAACTCTCAAATGCTGAGGGTCTCTTGCATTTTGGGAATAGGTAGCCAAGACAAAACCTGGATGGCCTGCTTGTAAGAGGAAGAGCAGTTACGTGACTTTGTAGAGTGAGATGATCTGAAGCTGCATAGCTGTGCTTTGGGGGATGCTGAGTGAGCTAAGGTCTGCTCTGAGTGCACGGTAACCTCAGAATAATCCAGTTCCTGGGGTGTGTGTAGAACTGGCAGCACGCAGGGTTTCCGCCACATGGTTAAATTAATCAGGCTGTAGAAATTATGAATACCTCCCTATGAGAGCTTGTGCACAATAGCTTCACCGGTATCACTCACAGGTATGAATTTGCAGAAATGGTAGTGACAACAAAAAGGTGCAGCACGTACACTGCTGAATAGGAATGAGGCAAGCTGTACAGCTGATTCACCATTCACCGTGACTCACTCTTGTGACACAAAGGAGAACCTGACAAAAGGAGAATTTATGTGCTAGACTATTGCTTACATGGCACTAGAAATCTTGAGGTACCATACTGTATTGCCATATCTATAACTTCTAATGAAATTATTTGCCTTAAGAGACCCTACTTCCTTTTCCCCTCCACCTAATTTTATTAAATTCTGAGAGCTAGGGAAGAAAAGTGTGAATACTTTGTGTGAAAGTAATGCAGAACATATTAAGCAAATAGAGGAGCCACTTCTGCTCTAAAGAAATGGAAGATCAAATCACCAAATCCAACTGGGCTTGATGTGTTTTGTCTAACAACATTCACTTTTATCTCAAATCTGTATGTGGGCAAATACTAAAATGGGCACAGTACATAATCTAAATAACAAATAGATGCAGATTTTAGAAAGTATTTAAGGAGTAGTCAACAGTGAATGGCTTCATAGAATGATTTTTTTAGGGCTTGAGTAATTTAGCATCTTCTGAAGAAGTAATTTTTGTTCCTGCAGGTAGGAAATGATAAGAAGAGGCCAGTAAACCAAATGTAGGTTTCACCTGAGGCCCCAGTGATTTAGCATTCTTGTAAGAGAAAGACACAAACTGCAAAACATTTGGATTTGATTCTCTGCAGTTTGTGCTGTTTAACTATTTATTTTCCTGCATTCAGAATCTGACAACAGATACCTTTTCCTTTTAAAATCTTGTATTAACAGTACATTCCTCTTGAACTAGTGATAGGACTAGAGGGAATGGCCTCAAGTTGTGCCAGGGGAGGTTCAGGCTGGATATTAGGAAAAATGTCTCTGAAAGAGTGGTCAGGCACTGGAATGGGCTGCCCAGGGAGGTGGAGGAGTCACCATCCATGGAGGTGTTCAATAAATGTCTAGGTGAGGTACTAAGGGACATGGCTTAGTGGCTTAATGCGTAATCTTGGTGGTAGGTGGATGGTTGGACTTGGATGATCTTAGAGGTCTTTTCCAACCTCAATGATTCTATGAACTTTATCTCCCACAGAAATAAATGCCAAAAATACTACAAATAGTTCTGTGAGGGAAGACTATACTGACAGTTTTCGTGTTGCTCACAGACAGGATTACAGTGGTGTAGCAACACTTCTGCAGTGTTATGGTGAGTACTTAGCAGAATCACCCAGAAATAACCACCTGTGCCAGGTTTAGGAATCACCTCTTGTCCCAAGGAGACATGGGCAGTGAATAGAACCCACAGGGTAACTGATGGCACCGTAGTCTGGGGTTGAGAAATCAGCTATGTCTGTGTTGAGGTGCTGTGCCAAGTGGGTAAAGCTCATTAGAGAAGAAACTCACCATGAGTGAGCTCTCTGGGGACAGACAGTCACCTGGGTTTGTGTTTGTGAAGCTTTCAGAAGAGGTGACCCAGTGTGCATTAGTGGCTCTGAGGTGCAGTGCTAGTACAGACACTTACTGATAAAGTTGATTAATGTGGAGTTGCTGAGAATTCATGATGATGGCAGACTATGGGAATATAACAGCATTTCCTGTAACACTTTGAATGTTCTTTTTTGAGTGTTTGGTTATGTATTTTAGTCTCCTTCATTAAAAGGAGTCCTTGAATAAGTGGCAATTGGGTGTAACAGGAAAACAAAAAAGCCTTCACTCTAGTGTATATTTGCCTGCTTACGGGTTGAATTGTGCAGCTGAATAAGCACCCTCTACTCAAACAAAGACTGTGAAGTGTGTCGGGAAGCTTTGCTGATGTGCAGCCGCAGCATGGAGAGCTGAGACCCGTCACCTGCAGAGCAGCTCTGGTGTACAGTCACAGAAATGCTTTCTTCAGCACACGTGAGAGTAACTGCCTTGGCTGAAGGAAGGTCATGTTGGCTCTTAAAGCAGTCTGCAGTGATTCTGTTTTCCAGGTGAACGCAATGCAGGCTTTTTGCTCATGGGGCTGAGCTGGGGAGACCTGTTTGGGGTTGAGTTTGGAGCCTGTTTCTGACCAAGTGCCTGTCAGGACTGCTGCTCACTGGTATAGAGAGTCGTAGAATATACTGAGGGTTTTTTCTTTTGCTCTTTTCCCTGTTCTAAACTATTTTTCCTGCTTTTCTGTTAGTTTTATTGTGTTCTTCCAGAGAGCTGGAGGAAAACCAGCAATACTTGAACATCTTGAAGCCAAGGAGAACATCTTCACTCGTACCAGACTGTAACCTCCTGGAGAGGGAATCAGAGCAGGAAGGGTTGTGGACCCCAGCCTCCCCCTTCCTTGCTAAATGGGCTGGCGTGCAGGGAGCTGCAGTTCCCTCTGGGGAGCAGAACGGAGGCTGTGCTGAGCTCCTCTTGTGAGAACTCAGTCTCTGCAGCCTGGACCTGCAGCAGCAGCTCAGCACTGCCCTCCCCAGCTGCTCACCCTTCTCCTTGTCCCCATACACGCACCCAGAGTGCTGGATGGCTGCTTGTGCCTGCCTGGGGCACCTGCCTCAGCACAGGGCAGAGCCTTTTCCTTTGGTGCTCTAGCCTTGCTTCGCAACCAGCCATGTAGATTTGGGGTGAGCGTTTTTCCTTTGGGCTTCCTGTTGCACCACATTG
The DNA here is from genome assembly GCA_013396635.1 of Penelope pileata. NCBI lineage: Eukaryota > Metazoa > Chordata > Aves > Galliformes > Cracidae > Penelope > Penelope pileata. The sequence continues at coordinate 201,388 of WBMW01005039.1, read as the reverse complement.
CCTGAAGCTGAGAAAGGCAATGGTAACGTGGGGGTTCAGCCCTGTAAAGGGGTGGGTTTGGTTGGCTTTAACATCCCTTGGCCCTGGATCCTGCGCTTGGATCCAGCTGCTGAGGGAGTCCAGATTCCTGTGTCTGAAGTTTCCAAAGAGATGCTTCAGTTCTCAAAGTAATAAACTAATTCCTACTTTGTTTCATGTTATTTATTTCTTTATTCCTAATGGAAAAAATGTGAACTACTTCAGTGAAATTTCACTGCCTTTCATTTTAGAAACGTTTTTCAATTTTCTGCACTGAAATAATGATAATAAAAAGCCCTGAGAGTGCTTCAGTGGAGTTGCTCATGATGTGCAAATATATTTGCATGCTTTTTTTTAAACCTTGTTTTCAAGCCTATTCTTAAAACATCTGAATTCCAAAAGTAATAAAAAGAAAACCTTAAAAATATTGACAGAGGAGGTAGAAATGCAATCACTTCTTTTTTGCCAAGGCAAGGTTTCATTTCTCTGAAGGGAGAGTGAGGGAAGAAGGGAGAGTGTGGGAAGGAAGAGTGAGGGAAGAAAGGAGAGTGAGGGAAGAAGGGAGAGTGTGGGAAGGTGAGGACAGCTGTGAATCACTCCTTGTTGGGACCTTTGGTTGTGTGAGGAGGTGCAAGGCCAGTGCAGAGCAGGTCAAGTTCATCTTGTGCCCGAAATCTCCACCCTCCAGAGCACCCTCCACCTTGGGAATACAATCAGGGAGTAGGTTCTTGAGGGAGGAAAAGCAGCAAAAAGATGCATCTAGTCAGCTTCTCTGTGTAGACCTGTGTCACCAGGCTCTCTGAGAAGGAGGGGAGCATCTAGTGGATTTCTTGGCTAAAGAACGGTAAAATTAGGCCAAGACTTTTTTTTTTTTTTTAAGTAATTATATGAGTCGGTAGAAAGCTGGAGTATCTGCCATTTTGTAAATAGCACAGATCGTTCAGCATTCCCGAGACATTTTTTTTGGCAGTTCTCTGCATGATTTGTATCTGAGTCTGCTCTCACTTAACATCTGAAATGGCAAAAATGCATCTGACTAATGGATGCCATTGGGGTGGCCTTCTTGTTCTTATAACCATGTGAAGGGGTTTCAATTCCCAGACCTTGAGATTTGCCCATTCTCCCTCTTGCAGGGAGCCTCGTTGCTTCACCACATTACGGAGTTGTTTCAGTGCCCATAGGAAGCATCAGAATTTCTAAATCTTCAACTTACAAGGTATCTTGAAGGAGAAAAAGAAGAAAGAAGGCACAAATTGTAACTACTATTTTGGTGAGGAGAGAAGAATTCATAACTCTTCTCAGACCCACTGACCCATTGCTTTTGCTGTTTATCTCCTCTCACACCCCTGTACCCACACAGTTAATCCCAGTCTGTGCTGCTCACTGAGTTCTCATCTTATTGGGCAGGATGTGGGTGGGTTCCTGAGCATTTTCCCAGACAGACAGATTGGAGGTGAGCCTCTGTCAATCTTTCTGAGAAACTCAAAGAAAATATTTCCTGATTAAGGCAAGAGAACCATTCAGACTCTCATGACCTGCAGCTCGATTTGGGTAAACAGATATAAATTCCTAAGAGGCTCACTCATCCTACATTAACAATTTGAGGCTGGACAAACTCAAGTTACAGTGTCCCTAAGTGGCAAAACACTGAAAAGTTCTGAAATTACAACACTCCAAACATGTATGGTTTTATTTATTACTGTTTTGTTGTTGTTTTTTTTTAAATGTTGAAATATCCTTGCTGTGCCACGTCAGGGTACTGAAGTGTTGAAGCTCAGATCTGGGCTGGTGACACCTGTAGCTAGGTTTTAAGTATAAATTTCTATATTTTGTATGTTTTAAAGTATTGTACTCATATTCCTCTGTGTAGATTTGAAGGCAGATTCGCATCTCTTGTTAACATGATTCTATTGATTAACATGGAATTACTATTGAAATAAATGTAATGAAATCAGCACTGGCTTCTAAGTGTTCAAGTGAGTTCACAGCAGTAGGAAATCTATGTGTGCCTAGAGTGACACAGAGCTGTCTCCTTTCACTGAATGACTAACTGTTGTGAACAGTGTCAACCACCACCACCTCACCTCTGCGAGGCAGGGGAAAGCACAGGCTTGGAAAATGTTAAGTCTGGTTTTGTAGCTGTATGCTTGCATGGTATAGCTGGTGAGTTAAAATATTAGAGGTTGCTGTGTGGAGTATCTGTAGGTCTATGGACAGATTAACGGTCTGTGCAAGGCAGCAGTGAGATGTGGGATGGAGGAGGATGTGCAGATACGGAGATGGCTAAATATAATGTTGAAGGATGTATAACATGAACTAAATGCATTGCACTACTAACAAAATGAGTTTGCTCGCACGCTTACCATATGGATGAAACAACTCATTAAAAAGTGCATGACGGATACTTGATATAAGGAATAACAAAAAGGACCGTATGATATCACGTGAAAAGATTGCTTATAAAGGAAAGAATGGGTTCTTTGGATAACAATCTCAGTGAATTTTGCTTTTGGATTGGTGGCAGGCTAGTTTCGTGCTTCCCTAATAAAGATAAGGAAACCTCAATGGCAAATCTACAATGAAGGCATCTAGAAGTGGTAATTCTGGAATAAGGATTTTATAGAATTTAGAGGAGCCAGTTAAAATGAAATGCCAGCAGCCAGATTGTTTCCCATCACGTCTCATGCCAGTAAAAGCATTGCACACTGATGAGCATTTCCTTCTCAGAGACCTTCGTGGGAGAGGGAATCAGCAGTAATTTGGGGCAGAAAATCTGGGCTTGTTGGCTGTCAGGAGGAGTCACAAGGGCTGCACTGATGAAAGCCTATACTTTTGTTGGTGTATGTCATTACAATTAGTCAATTAGTACTTGCTCTTTTTTCTCCAGTTTAAAGGCTTGACTTAATGCACGCTTAATTTAAGTGTTTATTGATGACTGAAATGTGCTTTGTGAAGTGTTTGTGTATTCAAATTACTTCTGTATTCAGGTCTAACTTACTTTATATTACACAGATCTCTTCTGTACTTCCTCACTGGATGTTGTTTGTTTGCATTTCACTTGAGCTGATCTTAGAAATGAGAAAAAAGTTCTGACTTTTACCTGCAACCCAGCAATTCCTTGTGTGCAGTAGCCTAGAATGCAAATTAGATGGTTTATCAGTAGCTAATTTGCCATTCATAATGTCATTCTGCAGATGGCTTCAAGTAGAAGGAATTACGTCCGTGTGATGCCTGCGTCTTGATTAATTTCAGATGAGCTCAGACAAAAGCTACTCACCCTTTAAAGCCGGGGGGAATAAAGCCTGTGTATTTAAGCTCAGCAACTTATGCAAAGCTCAGAGCTGATGTGTGTGTTGGGCCTGTATGTGCCAACAGGATGAATCCTCCTTCTGTCGTGTAAGGATACTAGGGCCCTGTAGAAAGGTTTTCAAATGCTGGGTGAAATGAATGAAAAAGATGTGGCATAACTTCTGTGGTGGGGCAGAGATGAGGCAGAACTCCTTGGGGATGCCTCCTCTGCAGGCTGTATATAAAGCAGGAGCAAGAAAAATCCTGCTCCCATTCCCCTCTGCATGTGCCCTGACCACATCCTGGCTGCATCCTGGCAACAACTCCTTTTAAGGTGTTTTTATGTCTGCAATTACACCCATAACTGATTTTTGTCTCTTCATCAATGCCAGCAGTTGAAAAGGCGAGGACAACGTAGAGTTCAGTGTTAAACCCTTAGGTCATCTCATACCAAATGTAAGGTCAGATAGATCTAAAACTGACTGATAACTTTGAGGAAGCAATAGATAAAAGGACCCAAATCTGTCTGAAGAAAAGTTGCTATGAAGAAATTACAGTATATCCAGGAACATCTTAAAATTTTGCTTTAAAAGACAGTGTAAGCTAGAGGAGAGAGGAAGGAAGAAGGATGTGAATGCCAGAAGTAACCTGCTGTTACATTTGTGAAGTCTCTGCGAAATCATAAGAAAAATGTAAAGAGATACACTCAGAACAACATTTACTGCATCTATGAAAGCAGCTTGAAAGAGTGGAAACATGCGAGGGAAAACAAGAACAAATCAACAGGGCTCAGCAGTCTGGTATGTGGTGATTGACAAGAACAGGACAGAAAACCTCATAAACAGTTTTTATTTGGGGTTATGCTTCATGTGCTATTAACTGCTGCAAACAAGAAGTGTTACAGTTGTTTGACATACTTGTCGTATTTCCCAGTGTATGAATAGTAGCTTGGCAATGTGCTTGTGAATGAATAAATGAATTTCAAGGTGATGTGGTACCTATTTTCCAATGAAGGCAATGGAAAGAGGCCTCCTTGAACTTTGTATTGTTTCCAGAAATGTTTCTATGTTACCACTTCTAAAGAAAGCTAGCTGAGCAATATGGTTCTCTGGTGCTGAAGAACAATCATTAAAATAAAAACTCAATGGCTTGAAAGGAGTCAGGTCTGTTCTCAAACGTGATACATGAGGGAGAGCCTCAGCCTTGTGTGCAGGGGCACAGGAGCCAGGTTTGCTTTTTGTATCATAGGGGTTTGATTGACATGTCGGGATTATGCTCACATCTCCTATAGCACAGATGTCCAGACGTTATATCACATTTAAAGCATCAAAACTGGAGGCCTCTTGGTCTTTCTGCTGCTGCATAAATGGCGTATCTATATGCTAGTGTATGGAGTTTTTTCTCCCCTGTTCTCATGAGGAAGTTTATTTCACCGTTTCCATTGGTCTTGTCTGTCATAGATAAAACTCTGTGGTTTGCCTGACAGTCAGCCTTCCATTCTTCAAGTATTTTTTCCCATTTTTTCCATCTCTTATGTATTCTAATTCCTTTCTGCAAACCCCTCAAAGCATTTAGCTTCCACTGCATGATTGCTTGATCCACATGTGTGCTCTGCTCTCTTTGCATTGTTATCTCTATAGACCTGTAATCACTTTGGCTGTCTAAACTAAACAACTAATAGTATTCATCTGCAAATGGCTCTGATGCCTTGGTTCACTGAAAAAGAGTGTTAAGAGCAGGTGGTGAGCTGTGATTGCTGTTTCTGATTGGAGAAGAGTTATGAGTGGCTTTATTTTTATTATCTCTTTCCTCTGTCTTCCCACCTGCTGTTGGGTCTGATTTTAATACTGGGGCAGGACCTATGTTTTCTTCTTTCTCTACACATGAGCACGGAGATAATGCTACAAAGGCCCTAGTTCTTGACTGTTATGCTAATTGAATTATTGACATTGAGGTACAAGGACAAAATGCTGATTAAGAATGAGTGGAAGACATAATAGAATGAATTAATGATGGGGGGAGGAGTTAAAATTGTGCTGAGCGGAGGTCTGGTCTCTGGTGTCCCTAGAGCTGAGGAAAGCCTGGGTTATTTATTGGCCACCTGCAAAGTGCAAGTGGGAATCCTCAGGAAAATAGGCTGCTGAAAACCACAAGTTTCTGATAAGAATATCGTAGTTGTTTTTGTGTCATTTCACGGAAGTACTGCCTTACTATCTACGTCAGTCAGTGTGAGGAGGACATCATGGCTGCATCCCTACTGAGTTTGTAATGTGCAAGAGGCCTAGGCTACAAAACCTGGAAGGACTTTGTAACATCACACTTCCTTTAAACCTTGGTACAGCTATGTCAATTTTGTAAAGATCTTAGCTTAAATCAGCTCTTCTGGAATCTGTTACTCTGTGTAACTGTTTGCTGTGTCTTGGTGAGTTTGTGCTGAGCTGTGAGAGTCACAAATCCCAAGAATCCCAAGAACAAAGCAAGCTACAGACCTTCCTGTTGTTTGAGTAGTTGGTCAATGGGGTTTAAGATTCTGTAAGGCCTATGTAAAGCAAACAAAGCAGCTGCAGTTCATCTAGTTTGTTGGCTTCCTGAGGAAAGACCTTTAGGGCATGACAGGACCGCAGAAACGAAGGCTGTGAGCATCTCAGGATCTGAAGGGCTCAACAGCAGATACAGGCAACTGTAGGTTGGCCCCATCTCCAGGAGCAGCAGAAGCATCTTCTTTCCCAGCTCATTGCCATGGTGGGGTCAGCACTCCATGCATCACTCTGTGTCTTTGAGGTCCCTAGCACTGACAATAACACCAAAGTTGAACATAAGGACCGAAATCCATCCTACTTTCCTTAGTGCTCAATGCATGACCCAGCGTTACAGTTTTAGCTAGGCTTGGCTCCCCAAAACCTGGGAACACCTGAATGCGTGACAGCCTGCCCTGATCTGTGGTGTGTATCCAAGGAGGCTCCCAATGGCTCTCTAGGTATCCCCAAGCTTTTTCTCTATGAGCAATTCAGCTGTGTCCCAGCTCACAGTGAGCATCCTGACACACGGACCCAGTGCCGGGCTGCTTTGAAGTTTTCCTCTTTCATCTGGTTCAGATGCACCCAACTGCTTCCCAGCTCCGCTCCTTGACTTTGTTCCTGTAAATGAGCCCTGTTTAATTACCCTGTTTTGGCAGCTGACATGGTTGGTGTTTCACTGTGCATGCGTCTTCCTCTGTCTTGCTGCAGGTATTGGGAGAGGAAAAGTCCCCGGGGAAGGGAAGCAGCAGGGACCATGGTAGCGCAACTTCTTACCCCCAGTCTGCTCCTGGGAGAATCGGGGGGATCCTCTCTGCTGAGAAGGTTCTGCAGTGGTCTGGGCTGATGTTTTTGTAGACTGCAAGATGTGCAATCTGTTTTCTAGCGATAAAACCAAAAATATGGGTGGTTTGTCTTCATAGTCTTTGTATTCCGTTTCTGAAGTGCATTTTTCTTTTCAGAAAGAGAAAATTCTATGCCTTAACAGCACCAACAGAATGTGTAATCAAATGTGTCTAGTTACAGAACAGATATCAGTTAAGAGCTATTGCTTGATTCTTCCTTGCACGAACATGAGAAAGCAATAGCAAACATTTGGGTAAGCACTTTTTTTAAAGCCTACAAAACCATCCCACTACTGTTTTAAATTGAGTATTTGAAGTGTTCATTGTTCCTGGGGAGAGGAAGAGCTTTCCATTCATAAAAACTTGCAGCCACCTTTGAGCTTTCTGCACAGACTCAGGTAGCTGTAAGAAATGCTTCTGTCTGTCCAAAGGGTGAGCCTTAGTCCTCTGCTCTATGTTGCAGTCTTAGCTAAAATCATCTATCTCCTTTTTTCTAATAAAGGCAAATGTATTCTCAGTCAATATACACTGTAGTAACAAACTCTTCTGATGAGGCAACAATCAGGAAATTGCAATTGAAGATACTGAAAGAAAATGTGGTAGTTCTGACTTGCTTTGCAAAACTGATTATATTGATTTTAGTGGTTTCAGTTTTAAAGCACAGTGAAAGAAGAGCTGCAGCAAGACAACGCCATGGATCAGAAGGGAGGGTTGTAGCAAATGTAAGCTGTAGAAACTTCAGTATTCTGGTCCTAGGAATGGGAATTCACGCAGCGAAGCTTTGGCTTAGTGGATCTTGTGCAGGAGACTGATAGTTTTTAAAGTATGTTTCTGGGAGTAGGATGGAGGTTATGTCACCCCACTGGGCCAAGCCATGTCAACTGGAAGCACTTTCTCAGCAGAAGAGCATCCTAGGCAAAACACTGAGCAATGGGAGAAAGCGAAGCAGGACCTCGTGCTGTGGCTGGCTGGGTTTGCAGGCAGACTGGGCGTAGTTTGGGCAGTGGGATGATGGATAGTTGTTCCAAGAACTGGAAAAATCAAAGCTCTCTGGGCTCTCGCCAGAGGAAACGTCCAGCTAAAATAATTCTGAACATGTGCAGCTCTTGCTGCTGCTTCATTTTGGGAATCCAATGCACATGCAAGCTAACAGATGGGAATCAGAGAATTGAAGAGACTTTTGTCTGGAGGTGATAGTTCTAGAGGTTTTCCTTTGCACTCTCTCTGCCTTTGTTTGCTTCCTGTTTCAACTTGGTGTGGGTAGTGGGTGATGGTGGGATGCAAGGCAGAGGACTGGTGAGAAGGGGCACTTCAGGTGCTCCTGCAGCACCCTCAGCCCATTCCACCAGGGGAGCCCTCAGGATCCCAGAGAGGATGCTGGGGATGCTCGTCTGTGTGCAGCACACTGTGCTCTCAGCAGTACCAGTAGTGAAGGGGTTTTCTCAGTCAGGGGATTATGCGTAATCCCAGTTTGGATCAAAAGGTTGTGGGTTCTCTGGGCTGGAGGCATTCGGCTCATGGGCTGGATCAGACCTCAGCCCAACTGCTTGGCACTGGAGACTTTTTCTTCAGAGGGAGCAACAAGAAACTTGCTGCAGGTAAGAACGAAATGGGTGGCTTGAGACGGAGTTAATGATCCCCTGCAAGGGAAATAGGGACTTGCAATCATTTCAGTCTTGTTTTTTTTCCACTGAAACCTAACTGTTCATGTAAGCTGATATCACTGTCCCATGGTCTATTGAAACCTGCTTAAATCTTAGCCTCTGGTGTGTGGCCAGTGGATTAGCTGAGATTTTATTTTTAGGTTTAAACTGCTGGCCTTTCACTCTTCCTGATTGTTCTCCTATTTCATAGCACAAGAACAAGAAGCTTAGACGTTTTGGTCTAGTGTCTGTAGGCTCTTCACTGCTTTATAGCGTATTTTGTCTTTAATAGTTGTCCTGTCAGAGCCTCCTTAATCTTTTTGTTTCCTATTCATGTAGCAGTTCTCTCTGGTTTATGTCATTATTGTTGCACTCTATGGCCCTCATCCTCCCTATCCCTCATTATAAATATTTTTCTGCATAGTCATATTAGGATTACTAAACACAATCTCTTTGGATATGTGATTGGATTTTTGTAATGCAGCATATTAATGCATGTGCATTACTGATGTTCCTAGCTGTACTCCTGAATCAAGACCTTATTGTGATAGAAACTGTAAAAATACACTATGGAAATGACCTGTGCCTGGGAGAGCTAATAAGCATGAGATGAGCTGGTTGCATGCAGAGGCTCTCACAACAGCAAGCAGGGGAAGAGGCATAGCTACAGCTGCCCAGTTTTGTGGTGGTGATATAACAAGAAATGGGTGGTGAATGAGCATGTTTGAGTTATGAAAAATTCCAGCTTGAGAGACATGGAGATGGAACAAAGGCAGGATTGCTCTCAGTGCTGCGCTCTTTCCTTGTCTCACAAGACAGAAAGTAGAGGAACCATCTACATAAGATTGATCCTATTCCACTGCCTACAGTCCAATTTAGACAAACACAACACGTTTTAAGGTATTCATCAGGTATAGTAATATTCAAGCTCTAATTTATGAAATTAATGGGCTTTGTAATATAGATGAGGTGGTGATCTACTGAATAATGTTGCTCTCATTCTTTGTTGCTTAGATTCAAGTTCAACACAGAAATTGCTCAGAGTCTATGGTTTGTTTCCTCAGATTCGTTCATCTTTTCTATCTGTAAGAAGAAATGTCTTTTGTTTGAGTTAGGAGTTGCTAAGGGCTAAACAGAGTATTTTTCTCTGTTGTAAGCAGTGGGCGTAAAGAGGATTTCTGCTTCAAGATAATTGTGAGCATGTGTCACTAATTCATTAACAGTTGGTATCATCTCAGTTCTTATTACAGTGAACTAAAGACTGCAGTTAGCCTCGGAATTAGTGTTGTACTCAGATAACTGGTTTCTGGAGTGTCCTCCAAAAGAAGCCTGCAAATGTGAATAGTGTGAGATTTATGTAAAATGCCCAGAAATGTGGAAAACGAAATGCACAGCTTGTGCAGAGTAGGCATGAGCCAAAATGAAGCTGAGCAGCAGGATGGAAACCCAACACTACTGCTGATCAAGGAAACCCGAGCGGGTCTGATAGCTCCTGGGACGCTGCGTCAGCATGAGCCCAGTCGATCCTGTAGTGTCTGGGATTTTTTTATGTCTAAAACTGACTCAAGAAGGGAAGACCAGAGTTCAAATGCTTGCATCCGTCTCCAAGTGGACTTTCAAGAAAGACCAATGACGCTAGCTCTCCCATAAGCTTTTCATTAGCTGATTCACTTAGCACTGGGAATAAACAGGGAACTGAATCAAGCTGGGCCTGTTTTAGACTTTTCCCCTGAATTCTATTTTTAGCTACACAAATGCAAATCAGAAGTACTTTGCTGAAACTGGTGAGGCACTTTATAATTTATTTGTCAAACTGGCGCAAAATTTCTAAAGCACTCAGTTCCAAAAGAATAAGGTCTGTTGCTGCAAAACATCCACTCCCTCTGGACAATCACGGATAACTCAGCTGTGCCTGAGGATGTAATGAGCTGACCAGACTGGGAATGTCTGTCAGCTATGCAGGCGTGAATGGTATGTGCTTTCAGTGAATTGTGAAGGCAGAAAATGTTCAATATAATTAAAAACCTGAAGTAGACGTATTAAATAGTCAGCTTAGTAAAATCCATTTTAAAGGATTTTACTTCTGGAAATTAGATGTTTTCATTTGGTGATAAGAGTCTAAATGTGGGAAAATCATGAAACACTGCTGTGAATGCTGTGGAAGAAAAATAAATGTTTGCAATGACAGGCTATAGGTCAACACTGATGCTGAAATAAGTGGTCTCGATGTCCTCAGACTTTCAGTCCTATCCATACACTACTACGTTCTGTGTGCTTACACAACCAGTAAACTGAATTGAGAAGCTGATCAAAATAGAAGATAAACTTTTTTCCCCCTGGATACCTTGGTTGATTTTTGCATATTCCTGAAGCACAGAATGAACTTCATACCAATGGTGCATAACGTTGTGCATTTCAGGAATTCTGTTGATTATATATTTCCATATATAGATGTGGGGTGGCTTTTAAATTTATTTTTTAAAGTATTTGGCAGATGCCTCACATTTGCAAATAGCAATTGTTCCCAAAGTCTTCTGCTGTGCTTCCAACCCTAGCTGTGTTTTGGAAGCTTTCTCTGAATACTGGATTCCTTCTACTCTGTTAGTGAAATACAGGTTGCTCTGAAAAACAAATTAAGCCATGAAATATAATATTGCATAGTAATCCTCAGTACTTAACCTTTTACAAGCTGTCAATATTTGGGATTTCTCTGTGTGTAGAAGCTCAGTTTTATCAGCAAGTGAGGCCAGAGGTGGAGAGAATTTGCGAGTAGAGCAAAATCAGTGTGCTGTTGGCTGAGTTCACAAAGCTTTGCAGCCTCCTTTCCTGCTCCTTCTTGCAGCAGGGAACCAGGTAAGGGATCACATTTTCCCTGTTTCCAGTGCAGCTGTAAAGAGTTATGTTTTGATATATGAGTTTACTGAAACAGGAGGTGAAGCACAAGTTACAGGATTACTTCATAAACCATAGCAGTCCCCTGAGTCTAAATCAGTCATGGTACGAGCTCTCTTCCTATGCCCGCATGTGGGCACATTCATTGTGTTTTAACATGTGAAATGTATCCTTCTGGGGCTGCTGACTCATCTGGGATTTTTGTAGTACGACAGATGGGATTAGGAATGGAGAATTGAAGCCAGACACCTTTCTGTTTGTAGTTCCTTTTCTGCAGCTGCTTTTGAATCCTGCTTCCTCTCATTTGAGGCCTTGCAGCTCGATGCAGCCTGGCTTGGGCAGCCCCGTGTAGGCCCACACACGCAGGGTGAGCTGGGCTGAAGACGTGTTTGTAGGAACTGCATGGACCTGGGTTCTGCTCTGTGCTGAAGCTCATTTTCTCCAAATTCATCACTTTTTTCCTGGAAGCTGTGAGTTTAAAGCTTGTTATAACAGCATGAGGGCCATTAGCCTCAACAGTCTTTGAGTTGGGACGTTGCAACCAGGAGTGTAGCAGCAGTCTCAGTTGTACTTCCTTCTAAATTAGAATAATCCTGTGGAATGGAAATCCTCTGTGAACAAACTGACCTCCCTGATTTCTAACAGCCCTCTTCCACAACATTTATTTCACCATCTTTAAATAGCCAGAAAGCCTCAATCAAAGTTCATTGTTGTTTACTGAAGTGTCTCTTCATTTCATCGTCTTCTATCAGTCGTGTTGTATCATTTTATTCTGATGCATTTTTGACAGTTATTGTAGCTAGTTGATGCATTTGCAGTTATTAATCTGGATCTTTCGACCTTTCACTGCTTCTGACTTCTCCCAGCCCATACCGTCCTCCCCTTGCTGCATCTGTAATGCTACTCTTTCTGCCTTTTATAAAAATACATGCCTGTGGCCTTTTGCCAGAACTGTGGTACTGACACCTGCTGAAGCAGGAGAAAACAATTAAACTTCTATGAAATAATAATGTCTATCTTACATTTCTAAATGTAAAATGCACTTATAGGCAAGCATTAGCACTTTGCTTATAACTGATGCTCCTACTAATTACTGCTATTCCTTGTCTAATAGGGAGAGATTAATTACATCTTCGTGCAATATACTTCTGGAGAGAGTAGCTGTGCTACAGGGCAAAACCCAGACAGGATTAGGCCATGCGAGGTGAAAGGTTTCCTGAGGATCTATCAACTGGAGCAAATGTGGGAGAGGAAGTGATGGAGGGAGGAAAGGGGAAGAGTGGGCAAGATTCATAAAAAGCTTCTCATAGTAGAGATTGTCACTGGCAGGATGCCACCTGCACTTATCCCTGTCTTGTGGTTTGTGTCCAAGGTGTGGGCTTAGGGAAAGGACATGCTGTGATAAAGAGCTGGAGGGCAGCATATGTAAAAATTGGGGTGGAGAGAAATCCGCTTATAAGGGCTGCAGCATGGCTGTGTGTGCTACACCTTGGGGAAGGGCTGTCAGTTTTGAGGTGATGTGTATTAAAGTATCTGTCAGAGGAAAGGGTGAAGCAAAACTAGACAACTGTCCAACCTGTCTGAATGCAGCCTTATAGAAAAAGCAAAACAAGCTGCTCTGCCGCACTGCTGCTAACAAGCTTTTTCTTATCTGGGAAAGGAGGGTTGATTAACAGCAGAACTTCTGGACAAAGACAATGGACAGACCTAACAGTGGTGCTTCCCGTGGCTTGAAATGGGTTCAAAGAGGACAACTGAGGCCCCCAAGCAGTGTTTACAGAGATCTGGAGATATGTAACCACTTTGGCATAGTGGAATTCAGGAAAAAAATAAAAGTGGATAAAAATAAGACAGAGGTTCTCCCATGGACATGAATCAACTTATATGGAACAATCTTGCTTTATTAAAAAAAGTCTGAATTTTGGTTAGTTGCAAAGATGCATGTTGCAAGACATGCCAGCCCTGTGTCAGGGGTGCAACCTCTGCATTGACAGCTTTGACAGGTGTAGAGCAGCTGCCTACACTGATCTTCTGTCTGAACGGATTGTGTTTAAATGGGTGAGGAAACAGAGTGAGCTAGGTTAATGAAAAATGAAACAAATGAAGGTAAGCAGGCTCATTTTTATTGGAACAGTTGAAGGGTTGTTCGTAGGAGCAGCTCAAATGGATGGAGAGGAACGTAATCTCTGATGGGAAGCATGCTGCCAAGCTGTTGAGGCAGCACTGGGACACAGCTTCAGGTGGAAGATGTCTGCACTGTCAGAGAAACTGGATTATCAGGAGACATTTCCGAATCAACCCTGCTAACAGCAATCCTGCTATTAAGATTACTGTTTATCATAATGATGTTAGTGGGTCCTGGATGTAATTTTGGAACTCGTTAGAACAGGGGTTGATGTCTCTTTGTTGTATTGCATGTTTAAGCAGAAGCTCCTTATAAGCCACGTGCCCTTTTGACATTCACTTCCATGTGTTTGTCAGTGTTGCTTGAGAGAAGTCACTTCAAGGCTACATGGCATGCTGTAATTAGAGTATAAATATTCATTTCAGTCTATGTGGTTGCAGGAAAAATTGAGCTGCTGTCAGGTATATCTGCTATAGAACCAGTGGGGAAACAGCTCTATAGGGACTCTAAGTAGATACTTCTTGAGATCCATAGTCATTCAGCTGCTCTCATCTAAGATGCTTCTCATGAGTTTCAATAGATATGCCATAAATTACAAATCAGCATGGTTGGGGTCTCCTTGGTGTAGTTCTTGTTGACTTTTTCTGCTGCTCTCTGGCTGTTCTTTCCTCTGAAAAATGTTATGCTGAAAATAAATTTCCTCGTTTCTACTGCCTTGTAATATGATAGTGGTGGGGGGATTCTGTGATTCTGCACTGAAAAGGGCAGTGGAAGAAACTGTGCCTTTTTATTAGGTCAATATTGGTAAATTCTGAATTAATTCTAGCAGCAGATATGAGCCAGCATGTCAAAGATGTTGCACCCCTCTTGTGCTGGCATGTGGAAAATAGTGAGAGCCTCCTAATGCTGCTGGATGTTGGTCATTTTTTCTGTGTGAGAGAACCTGGTCCATTTATTTCTGTGTTGAATGAGAAGTGGTGGTTGAATGTGCACGCTTGAGGGTGGATGGGAAAGAACATTTATACGTAAACCTGCTGGTTTAAACCTGAGCAAGATAATGGAGATGGCACAGTTTCTATAACACTGCTTTTCATAGCCGCCCTCAGAATAGTGGACCTAGGTTTTCTTCTTGGATTCCAACTGGGCTTTGCATGACTGGTTGTAAGTGAATCATGTTTGAACTTGGATGGTCTGGGACCACAAAATTTTGTAACGTGCTCTGTATGTTTGGTTTATCTTTACATAGCAAATATTTCAATAGTGTCTGAGAGATGGTGTGTGGCACAAACTGCTGTAGACATCATCTCAAGGATGAAATGCAATGTTTATCCAGTTACTGATGTTTCTCTCTGTTTTGGAATACCAAGACTTACACTTCGGCTTACAGCACTGTGCCAGCCGCAAAGAGAAGGCAATAGAGCAGCTTGTAGGGAGCTGCAGTAGGAAATGAGGCCATCTGCAGAGAATCAAACACTTGAGTAATTCATCAGGTGATTCACCATGTGATGGTTCTTTGGATCTGCTAATAAGAATTAGTACTACACCTTATGCAGAGGAGGACAGCAATAATTCAGTTGCTAGCAAAGCATAAGAAGTGACTTTGCAGCCTTGTCAGATATTGCTGTGATTTAGGGATGCAGCACACAGGGACAGTTTGTCAGTTTAGGCCAGCTGAGGGAGTGCCTTGGATGAAGTCATCTTGATCAGCTCTAGAGTATGCAGACAGGAAGACCTGAATAAAGCCAAATATGCACCTGTTTCTAGTTTCTGCTTTGATTCTGGTTCCAGTAAGATGCTCACTCTGGCAAAAATACAGAAGTCGTCTTTATATTAAAACAGTCAAAGAATGCAGGTCAGCTTCAGACAGTGATCTTCAGACAGCTACTGGCAAATGATGTTGCATTTCTTTACTGGAATAGGTAGATCAGTTAGGACAGAGCTGTCTACTTCTGCTCAAAAGCCAAAACTGTTATGTACTCAAGAGAAAATCTTTCCAATTCATTATCAAAGAAAGAAGGGACCTCTTGGCTGATCTGTTCGATCACTTGAGCTAATACTTTCTGTACAGATCAGGATATCCTGTTCTTTAATACCTCTTTAATGCCAGACCCTTTCTTCTCCACCTGAAATCATGATTATAAACTTTCTCACTTTCAGAAGGTCCCAGGAGAACTTTTTGCCATTACTTCAGATACTTTTCTGACCAGGCTCTTCCATGTACATAGGACCTTAGTTCTGAAGGTGTCACAGCTGGTTTTCTTGACTTCTCAGTTTGAGACTTAAAGGTTTGTGCTTTTTGGAAAACTACCAGCAACTCAGTTGTGTGCCTGAAGTCATTGGAAAATGTAACTTGTCCTCGGTCAGTAACTGTGCATGCTTTTTGTAATATACTTGCAAAACAACTTCAAATAGCATAATTTCTACAATCTTGGGATTTTATATGATGATCCTGGGTAACTTTTGTCAGTGGCTCTATAGTTTTATAGACTGCCTTTCAGCCCTTTTTCAGTGCTGTCCATGCCAGTGTTTCATTCTCCAGTTTTGCCCCTAGAGAGCTTTATTCACATCCACAAATAAACCAGCTGTTTCTGTGCTGTCTCCTCTCCAGCTGTTGTCTGACACCACAGGGCATCCTCTGTCCATGCAGTGAATGCAGCCCTCTTGCTTCCTTCCTGCTGCAGGCCTCCAGCATTGGATGTGGCCCTTCTTGTCCTGAGCTAGTGTGAGGAGGCTGTCTCTGAATTCTTCTGCTCCTCCAGAGAAGCTGCAGCTTCTGTCCAACTTTTGGCAGAATTCGTGGCCCCTGCAGCCTGACCTTCCGGCAACTGCCCCATTTTGCATCTCTTCTGCCTCTGCCATGCCTCCTTGATGCCTTTTTCTGCTATCTTTCACCTACTAGGCTGAGATCTTCCATCCCTTATGAGTCCTTAAGGAAGGCAGATTGTTGGGCTCCTCAAATTTGATCACCTTGATTTCCATTTTATATATTATTGTTGTTTTTTGCAAGGAGTTCACTCCTTTATCTTTTACTCCCACTTCTGTTGTTCTCACAATATACTTGTGATGCTAACTTCTCGCCAAAGAGGGAACAGATCTAACATTTTCTGTCTGCAATTGTAACTCAGCGTGTGACTTGTGTTCGTTAAGTTTTGATGCATTTTGGCAGATTTTATGCTGATTCACTTCCGATGAGAGAGGGCAGAAAACTGTTTGTGTGTAGGATGCAAGTCATTGCCTGATGGCCACTGCCTGCTCTGGCTTGGAAGGATAATTTCTATGATCTGAGTCTGTGCATCATTAAAAATTCCCCTTTTTTACATATTCATGAAAATTTACCCACATTCATTGATTACCTACATTCATTGAGGCTTTGCACTGACTGTAAATTGCATCCTGGAAGGTGCCATATGGCCTGAGATTTTATATTTAAATACTGCATCAGAAATAAAGTCCAAAAAGCTGCTCTCAAACCTTTGGAGGAATAAATCTTTTAAGTGCTACTGTGGGAATAGAAGAGCTGAGTGCAACCTCCCACAGGCTGCTTCCTTGAGGTCTCTGTTCAGGAGCACACCAACACGTGGTCCCATCCTGCTGTATTTTCTGAGCCTTCAGCCCGTTTCTGATGGCCTTCCTTGAACACTGCTGTGGGTGTAAGGAGCAGAGTGTGTCAGTTTGATTTCTGTGGAGAGCCAAAAGTGGGGGTGTGTGTTGTTTAGTGATGGGCCAATACCAGGCCCAGGCTCCAGTCTGTGACATTGGAGCCCTGGAAACAGTCTTTAAATCCATTCCCTCTGCTTGCTCCCTGCTGTCCCACTGTACTGCCAAGCAAACATCAGTTTTAGCATGCCCAAATTATGGTCAAGGCACTGCTTGGCTCTCAAACGTCTTCTGTGGAGGTGGCTGCTTTGGGTGAGGTGCACACAGAGATTTCAGAGCTATAGGAACCGCCAGAGAACATTCTGCCTCAGGGATGGAGTGAAGCCTCTTCCTAATAGGCATGCAGCAATGTTTTCTGACAGCAAGACTATAAACAATATCAGCTCTTGGCTGGAAAGTCACCGTGATAGATGCTGTTGTATATTCAAATGTGCTTGAATTTAATTTGAACCTTTCTGGGGAAATAAACATCTTCATCTCTAAAGAGACACTAGGCTATGAAACTAGTTTGTAACTGTTCCCTGAATGGATTTAAGGGAGCTAATTTCTTGTTGAACATCTGGCCTTTTAGGTGACTGGCCACAGTTAACCGTGATGCACTGTTTTTCAGCAAATACTGTTTTAATAGGATAAAGTGGAGCTGGTGCTATCATGCAGCATCTGTACCTAAAATAGCAGTCCCATCCTCTGGTAAAGAGGTGAACTTCTTGTAATTGCAGGTCAGTGTGAAAGAGTGCACTTTTTCTTTTTCTTTTTTCTTTTTTTTTTTAATGTTAAATTAAAAAGAAAATCTTATACTTCAGCATTGAGAGGATTAATTAGTTACTGGATGCAAGCCATTTGTGTAAATGCTAAATATTGTTCTTCTGGAGAGTACATCAGCTAGAATTGGCCAAGAATTGGAGTGTGTGTTTGTCCCTTCTCCCATGGTCTACTTCATTAGAGTAATTACTATTTGAAGTCTCCTACAGAGATATGTACATGGAGGGGGAAAAAAGGGCTTTGGCTAAAAATTAGATTGATGGAGATCTTTCTCCAGCTGGCTCTGCTCTCAGTCCTTCCTTCCACTCAGTGCTGCTTCTTCCCTTCACAGCAGATACTGGTAAATGGTTCAGTAAAAACACAAATGTTCTGTCACAGCTGAGACAGAAGATGGGAGAAAGGATGCTTAGGATGTTTCTGTCTGTCCCTGCTTATCTCTGTTGTGAGCTAGACAGCTGTCTTGTCACAGGCATGCAGGATGCAAGGGAGAAATGGAAGGGAAATAACCTTCATCAGCAGCCCACCAGCCCAGGATGGAGTCCCTCCATCCACTTTGACCTGCAGCGTGGAAGGCAGAATGACCCTACCACATCCTTTAAAGGATGGAAGGAGAATTTGAGAGTCTTTTTTCACTTCCAAAACTGGAGAGTCATTTTTAGCTTCTAAAAACATCTTCGAGATTGGAAGCGACAGTCTTAGCACTCCAAAGCTGACTGATAGAGTTGAAGTGCTGCCCTGGCACGAGCATGGGGACAGGCTGGTCCCTGCTGCACTGAGCCACTGCCACTGCCCTCCAGTGGCTTCCTATGTGCTGTGGGACAGGCTGTGCTTCTCAGAAAGATTGACAATAATACATGTATATACATCTAAGAGTATCTTGGGAGCAAATTTTGCTCTGTGCTGCCTCTTAGGTTCACCTTTCCACCACCCCCTTTTGCTCTCTTCCCACCTGCAGACCAAGGCAGCCAGGATCTCTGTTCCCCTATAGCCTGACTTCAAATCGTGTTAAGGACTGGCTTCTGTTCTTTGGATGGTTGGAGGAAGATGCTGACTGCTGGGTGATCTTAAGGAGATGAGGTTGTGCCCACGCCAGCTGCCTGCAGAGCTAAGGAGGAGCCCGTGCCCAGCAGCTGGCTGCTGTTGGCTGCTGCTGGTTGGATGGAGGAGGCTGTGTGCCCAGGCTTTGTGCCCTGGAGCTGTGCTCTTGCTGGGACACTTCCCTGTCACTGCTCTCCTTGTGCCTCTGACAGATGGTGGCAGCAGCACTCTGTTCTCCTTTGCGATGACATGTTTTTAAGTTTGGTTCATCAGTTCTGACACTGAAGCTGAAATACTTGGTAACGGGCTATGACAAGGAAGGGTCGTGTGTCTTCCGCTGTCAAGTGCACAAGCCTGAAGTGAGATCTCCTAAGAGACTGCCAAGGGTGCAATTCCTTACGCTTGAAGCTGTCTGCAGCTTCCCTTCTATTAACTTTTTGATGTACTCGTAGATAATTGTCATTCTTGAATGCATGTCAGCGTAAGTGTGTTTTAGTCTCAAGAACAGCAGCAATAGGCTGGGGTAGGCTTTTACCCTGATCTAAGCCAAAGCAGAACCCTGCTCCGAACGCACAGGTAACATGGGGCTGCCTGCTGACAGTGCTAGCTGAGGCAAACCCTTCTGCTCACAGGCTCTGCTTTGGTTAAGGGATGAGTCTGGCAAATGTGATTTCACTTCTGTCAGTTAATCGATCATCTTTAGGGCTACAAGACTCGCAGCTCCATTTTACCCCTTGGTGCTGAGGAATTTTGACTGAGAAAGAGGCAAGAAACAAAAGGCCTCATTTTTCTGCTTGTCTGCCTCCCTAACCATGCTGGCACATAGGAGGCTCTCTCTGCATGAAGAACACTAAAAGATTACAGTTTCAGCTTTAGAAATTGTTTGCTTTTATCAGGCTATGTCTTTTCTTCTGCAGGATATATAAACCAAAGCCTAAAGTTGTAAGTATGCCTTTGTCCAGATTTTCACCTGTACTGAAACCAGCCTGGTCTGCAGCAGGCCACAAATGGTGTTCACATGTCAATGAAGACACCTGGGCAAATGCTGTGCCACAGAACTGGTATTGGCTGTGAGTCTGTGTTTGCCCAAACTGGGTGCAGCTGTGCTCCTGGATATGCAGAACAGGGTGTGAGAGAGGGACAGAGGCTGTGCTGAAAAGATCTCCAGGACATCTTCTGTGTTAAGAATCCTCTGGCTCTAAGGAGTTGCTCAGAAGAGCTAAGTTTAGGAAGAAGAGACTTGCAGTAACATACCCAGCATCTAATCTGATGGATCAGTAATCCAGGGGGCTTGTATGTACCTACCCTCAACCAACTTCATCTATTCAGTTGCACAGCAGTACCAAAGTTAGCTTCAGGAAGATCCTCTGTACCAGATCTGTATGACACATCGCAGAACTGCTTTCGGTTGTGTATGTTATTCTCTTGCATGTACATGTCTGTCTTGAATATCTGTTAGGACTTAACGACTAGGGTCGGGAGAGGGAGAGGTTTTGGATAGCAGATGTGGGTTAGTAATGAGAGCCGACATTTCACTCATTGCTCCAGCCGTAGTCAGACACCCTATTAATAGCAGTGGAAAAGCTTCACAATGTGCCAGTCCAGGTCTGCACTTGGGTCCTGTGCAGATGGTTTTCTGCTCCAAAACCATCTTTTTATTCATTTGACTTACTTTTTTTTGACACTGTAGCTAAACCCAGGCAGCAAAGTGAATTCAGAGAGTTCAATGTTTGTTGTGTTGGAATGATGCTAATATTATAAATGCCTTTTATTGGACAAGATTGACAGGAAGATGCAGTCAATATCTGCATGTAATCGAAAAATTCAATATTGTCTTAGTTGAGGGATTTACATAAGTATTAATGGACATCACAGAAGTGGAGCAGCAAAGTACCCAAAGGTGAGCTGGGGTCTTTGCAGCAAGCTTCTAGGCAAAAGGTTTGGCAGCACCAGTGCTGGTTCTCTGAAGGCTGCTTGGGCAGAACCTGCAGGGCTGAGCAGGTGGATGGGTCACAGCAGTGGGCCTTCCTCACCACGGGCTCCTTGAACAGAGGGTCTGCAGATCCCACAGCATCATT
This sequence comes from Penelope pileata, assembly GCA_013396635.1. Lineage (NCBI taxonomy): Eukaryota > Metazoa > Chordata > Aves > Galliformes > Cracidae > Penelope > Penelope pileata. The sequence continues at coordinate 180,526 of WBMW01005039.1, read as the reverse complement.
AGGAACCTCTTTAATCAAGCAGCTATTTTGTTCCCTAATCAACTTTTCCTTGCTGCTTAGAGAGCTGCAGCTGTGGGGGTTACTCACCGAGTGAATCACAGGAGAAATTAGTAGTTGTCTTTATGAATTATATCCCCTCACTCGTTTACCAGATTCCTATTTTGTTGTTGTTTTGTTCCTCTTTTTTTTTTTTTCCGTAAAATTAGGTTTTATCTTAAGATGAATTTCTGGGGAAGTCCTGGGGATTTAATTAATTCCTTGTATAAGTTGACCCTCTCTGGGGATATTTCAGTATTTCATTGAGCTATCACTCTGAGTTTAAGTGTAATGTTTTTTGTTTGTTTTTTTTCTCCCCAGAACTAAAACAGATTGTTCTATTACAAGAGCATCACAAATCATTTTCCTTTGTAACACCTCTAATTTCTGCCATGTGTCTGCTGTGGCAGCATTTCTTTCAGCCCTACCTTTCCCTACCTGGCAGAGCTGAGTTTGGACCTGAAGCAGATGGCAGACCCGTTGCTCCACATGGGGTCTGTAACTCTGGCAGCACACAACGGTTTGCATGGTTAAAAGCATCATGTGTGCTTCCTGTTCCTGCACAGATGCAGAAATGGACCTGTCTGACATTTTATACGGTCTTTCAATATTGCATTGCCATGGACTTAGTGTGCTGCAAGCGCTTTTCCTGTGCTTCTAACTGGGAAGTGGGGTTGTAACAAAGCACCAGCTGGGAAATTTCAGTGCCTTAATGTTGGCCAGTTGGATTTTCAGAGAGCAACCAGCCTGTGGCTGATGGCTTCCAGAACTGAAGTCTGGTGCTTGAAATCAGTAGGTATAAAAATCAAATGATGGTCATATGGATATGTACTAAAAGAAAAAAGAAAGTTGCAAAAAAATGTAATTCTTACTAGGCTTCTTTTATTCTTTTTATTACTTTATATATATTTATTATTTTATTGATTCCGTTTTGAAAGCATGTATGAAAAGCTTCCCCTTGCAGTTTTGCTTTGTGTGCTGCTACCCTCCCTTCCCAGATCCATGAGAGCTGTGACATTTCAGAGTTGAGTTGAACTGCTGCCATCATTTCCTCCTCCTCCAGCAGTTGTAGGACTGCTGCCTTCCCCTAGCTGCCATCAGCTCCTCTCTGTCCTCTGCTGGGGGTGACACTGCTCTGAAGACAAAACCTTGCAGAGCTGTTAGCTTAGATGCTGCTCGGAGGGTCTGAGCCCCAGGTGCACCAGCATCTTTTGTCCGGATACCAATTTCTGGTGGCATTTTGGTCTCTGTGCAGGATGGCATGCCAGGTAATCAGCAGAGTTGTTTTCACTCTTTAAGTGTGCATCATCCTTCTTGGCATTTTTAAGCATTCTTACCTCATCGAGGAAAGAGGAGAAGCTGATGCATCCTCTGTTACTGTTAGCGTGCTTCTGGAGCCATTTGGAAAGTTGTGCAAGGATTTATTTTATACTGTTTTTTAAAATGTATTTATTATTACAAATAATTGTAGAGTCCATAAATACACACATACACACGTGTGCATTCGCATACGTATCTAAAATATTACATACACATGTGCATGCATACATAATATATAAAAACTCGAGGGAGTTCTCAGTGCAGAACAACGACAACACAAACTGCCTTTCCAGGGCTAAACAGAGGAACGCGTGGATGCTGAATGCAGTATGGAACAGTGGTGCTGCCAGAGCAGGGCTTACTTCAGCCAAAACCCCTCACGAGAGGAAGCTGACCTGAAGAGATGGTGCAAAGCAGTGGCGTTTACAGCCAAGTCCCTGCCCAGCCTATTTCAGTGGGTCTTGCTCTTGGTGTTTTTATCTGCTGCTGAAATGCCTAATTTTTCAGACTGATCTGTGATTTGTTACGACAAAAGATGCTTTCTGTAAGAGGTTCATTAGCTCTTCCGGCAGAACATAACCTGCCAAGTATTATGCTGGCTATTTTCAAGGTGGAATTTTGGGCTGTCCACAATTTCTCAGAGTGGAAGAGGTTAGCAAAAACTAATTATTTTTTTTTCCGGGCTTCAGGCCACATAAACTGTTAATGGAGCTTTTCTGAGGAGCATAAAGTGATGCATTCACCCTGCCACACAAACCTTGAACCTTTGGGATGTGGAATAGGTCCTTCTACTGTGCTCCAAACCTACACAAATAGTTCAGGAAATGCACAAATAAAGCAAAATGTGGTCAGCCTAATACTACCACCATCCACTCAGAGGTTTTCACAAAGTGCTTCCTAGAAGTGGTCGTCTTCACTGTTGGCTACCTAAGCTGCCAAGATAAGTGTAAGCTTTTAAATGTAGCTTGGTTTCTTTTTGGTTGATGGATTGGTTTTTGTTTTTGTTGTTGTTGTTCAATTATTGTTTTAATATATTTTTTAACTTTATTTTCCCCTTGTTTTAAAAAAAGTTTTGCTAAGCTAACTGGTGGTCAATGTGAGTAGTTTCAGGGAGAAATTAAACTACTTTGAATCTCATAATCTTTCAGTAGGACACAAGTTTTGTGCCTTCTGCTATATGAGACAACTGAAAGAAAAAAGAAATCCAATTAGGACCTGCAATAGCGCAGCACAACAGCAAAGAGGCAGCTTCCCACAAATCAGTGATCAATACTCAGATTTCACGGTTGTTCTCATCTGTGGGGGGGCGAAGTAGAGGAGCAGTTCTGCAGTCTGGGAAACTTTCCAGAATAATTTGTAAACCTCCCTGGCATTTCTTAATTGTCAGTAAAGTTGCAGATCCCTTGACAAGCATTTTAATAGAAGGATATTTTCCTGTTTGTCCAAATGTTGAACGTATTTATACATTTGTATAGACAATGCTTCCACATTAGGATGTTGTTTTATTTTTCAGTTTGGACCAAACAGTGAAGATGATCTGTTGCTTCTCAGTATTGCAGCAAATGAGAAGGTGCCAGTGCTGCCACAGTGTGTTTTGCTGCTCTCAGAAATAATCTCAGCACTGCAGATACTGCTGTAAATTCTGAAGCGATGCACAAACCACAGACATTTACATGATAACGATGATCTTTTCACCTCTAGTCCTGTGCTTTAGTCAAACTGAGTAAATGTGAGAAAACACTGGCAGTGAGTGACCATGAAAATGTATTCTTCAGGTTAAATTTCCAAGGTGTGAAAGTGTAGAGCTAGGATTTTCTGCTTCCATCATTTTCTTATTCCTTTTTCTTTGGAGGGGAGGAAGTAGGGGGGGTAAGGATGAGGGTAGGAGCACTGCACAGGGCGGAGGGGAGGGTGTTCATTGCACTTCAGAATTCTTCCCAAGCGTGAATTGCAGATTATTTAAAGAAAAAAGAAAAAGGGAATTATTAGGATATGGTGTTAAAATAGTATCCTGCACCTCTGTTTGAGCATATCAAACTCTTTTCTGCTATTAAAGGGAAGCAGAACAAAAACATTGTGAGCAATATTTTATAATTGGACGGTGAGGCTGAATAGATAGATTAAAAAACCCTTATTTCGTAAATGTTGAGAAGACTCTTCACAGATTTAAACCTCATTTTTTATTATTGCTTTCCTTCTTATGCATCAACTTTTAAGTTCCATGATACCACTGAAAGAAATGAAATGTCAGATGTGAAGGATGTTATTAGAAGTGTGCAGTGGCACTTTTATGTACTGATTATAACGAAGCCTCTTCACGTTCCTTCATTATTCTTATTTCTGCAACTAAAGTAAAAAGGAATAAATGTACCTCTGGTTCAACAAATATTTTTATAAACTCAGCAGCTGATGGCTGAATGTCAGGCTGCTTGGTTTCTGGAGATACCTGGTGATACATGGTGAGAAGCAGAGGACCACCTCCCCCTTTTTTTATGCACATTTGTTCTTACAGAGGCACTGGGCACGAAGTGGTCAAAATCATGTGCTGCAACATGCAGTTTTCTGGTGTCACAACATTCTTCATCATTTCCCATTCAACTTGTAATAGTGTGATTCAGTGAGACTGCAAACTGTTGATGTTTTGAGACTGCAGTGATCCTGAGAGCTTTCGAGCAGTGAACTCGAGCAGTAGTTTTGAAAATTTTGGGCAATACAACATTGAGGTTTTTTAAGTAAATAAATAAACAACAACAAACAACCAACCACAATTGGAAACAGAAAAAATACTGCTGTTGAATATCTTTGAAGCAGCACTTAATGACCCACTGCTGAATGTCTTTGCAGAGGTTGTACAGAAATCCAGCCAGGAGGGGGGAGGAGGTTCTGCTGGGGGAAACTGCTCCCAGGTGCTTTGGGGAGTGAAGGATCCCTTCTGGCAAAGTACACACGGTGGATGTTCTTGCTTTGCCTACACTTTAATCTGATTACTTTCTGTTGTTTGCACTGTTATGTTAATTGAATTTTCTTAGCAGTAATAAATATCTGGCCATATGTTGACCTTCACAACTTTATGGGGCATTAAGCCATGTGGGTTATGAGTGTTTTCATACCTCTGGAACATAGAACGTGAAACTAGAATATTAAAAGTAATAAAGTGTTAATAGTTCAGCTTCTTATGCAGCTATCTGTGTTATGGGAGACCTCTTTAAAATTGAACTAGGGGTATTTCTGCAGTTGTAAAATCTGCCAGTACTTCCAGGCACCGGGTTTTGGTGTATTGCTTAGAAACAATCTTAATAAATCCGAATGAAGCTGAGCCTTATGCTTTTAGCTGATCAGAAATACTCCCTCTGTAGCTATAAAACTGGTTTTGCTATTCCATATCCCCTCATTAGAAGGACCAGAAAGGCTGCAGAGTCATCTAGCATTTAGATTAGGACATATCACACTTTCCTTTAGCGGGCTGGAAAGGATAACGAGGTATGTAATTTACAATTCCTTCTTGGGACAGAGCTGTGCACTTGCTATGAGAGCAGAAATGAGTTGTGGCTGTGCACTGATTTGTCAGGCTTTTTCCTGTAATATTTTAATATTTTCATGCAAGGATTCCCTTTTCTTTTTTTTCCTTCCACAGAGCATCAGGCCCTGTGCCAAAACATCAGATCTATGGGGAAGGCGAGTTACCACCTCGATACACATTAGGCATGCTGCTGGCTTACCTCCACTCTAAATACTGCTTTGATTGGCATGGTAAAGGGTTGTATTTTTGGTACTGCAGGTATATACAAGGCTGCAGCTTAACACAATCACGTGCTACTGATTTCCAAATGAATGATGCTCACCTTGGCATCTTAGCATATGCAGCACAGCTGCCTGGCTCTGCAGGAAGCACGGTGGGCAGGTGACTTCCACGCTGTCCCTGCCTGCATCACCGCTGAGGTTGGTAGAGGGAAGGCTCCAGAGGAGGTATGAGCATGAGATAAGGTTAAAAATTGCCTGAGTGTGTGTTATGTGCTGGAGGGAGTGCTGCTCTGCTGGCTGCAACTTCAGCTGAGCCGGGTGCCCCTGGGTGCCTGCTGGCAGCTGGGCGCTGGGAACAGATTCAGGAATACTGCTTGCCCAGCTTTGTCTCCATCTCACTCTGTGGATGTCTCCTGTGCTGTGTTTGGTTCGCTGATCTGATTTATCAGCTCTCCATCTCTCTGTAAAGTACAGGATTAACTTTTATGCAGTGTTTTGAGCATTCTGCCCTATTTATATTCAGGTTACTTTGCAAGGTAAATAAAGCACCTCCCAGCACCAGGTATGCAGTAACAACCCCTAGTGCTTTCACCTAACATCTTGTTCTGACAAAATATTTGTTCCACTGCCCTTTCAAGTAAACCTTTATTTTGTACAGCTTTTTAACTGCTAACTTTGAAGATTGTGCCCATGTAGTTGCAATATTTCAGTTTTTTTTAAACAGTCTCTGTGATGAAAGTGTGTTTTTCCACAAGATCGAGCTGACAGAAACTGTTTCATGTTTTCAGCGTTGTAATGTAAAAGGCTACAGATTGCTTGATGATTCCCTTCTGAGTAAATGTAGAAAGAAAAAAAAAAGGTGAAATTAAAAGATGGTTTAAATTATAGCCCTTTGTTCTACCTTGTTAGTTAACATTCTGAGCAGCAATGTACAAACTGCATAATCTGTTTTGCTAAAATGTACCCAGTGTGGAGCCATCTGTGTAATAGGTGACATTATTTGTATTCAAAGGGGATGTTATGATAGCTGGAAGAGCCCCTGCTCCCAGCTAGCCATTTCCACTGTGGCTCTAAATTATTGATTTACATTCATTCTCTATTAACCTATTATGAGTTCATCTGCCACTCTCTGCTATCTTACCTCGTTGATGTACTTCTAATTTTCCAAACTGAATAGTGATTTACTGAAAAGATGGTGGGATGAATTGTTCTCCAGTGAGTATCTGAAAGCTTCCTACACATTAGTAGACTTTTTCCATTTGAAAACTGCATTGGGAGCTCCTGTATCTACCAAGGCCAGCAGCAATCCTGGAAATGTCCTTTCTTTCCTTCCTGATTCACTAAATACATGCCTGTATTTCCAGAAAATATATTTTATGGGATAATATTCTTTGTGTCCTTGGACATGAAATGACCCTTCCAGTCTTTCTGTGCTTCACTCAGGCTGCTCGTGAACAGCGTGAGATGATTTTCTCATCTGTTTGGAGAGGGGGGATGTCCCACCTTCTGCAAAGGACTTGGACTTCACTGGGTGCACTATGGCACATAACAGCATTTGGCGACTCCGCTGTACTTGCACTGTTTGAATCATTTTTGTTCTTTTCTAAAAGATGTTCTACACGTTGTGTAATCACCAGGGAAACCATATAGCTCTATAGGAATGATATTATCACTGAGAGAATTTTTCAGTTAACTTACATGATGAAATAAATTCAGAGAATATTTGAGTTGAAAGCTGTGCCTTAAAAGTAATTTTTTAGAAAAATATACAGCAGTAGTTAAATAGAAGGCAAAGTTATCCAGATGCCACAAAAGAGAGAAATCACATGTTCTAGGACGGGCTGCTTTTGAAGAGATTTTTGTTCTATGCTAACTGTAATATAGTTTTTCATAGAATCATAGAATGGCCTGGGTTAGAAGGGACCCCAGGGATCATCACATTCCAATCTCCAGCCACAGGCAGGGCCACCAACCTTCAGATCTTGTACTAGACCGGGTTGCCCAGGGCTCCACCCAACGTGGCCCTTTATCTTTTCGTTGAACTTGCAAAACTATTGCTCTGAGACTGTGCTCTGTGTTGTTGACTCATTAAAAGATGGTTTTACCAAAACTCATGAAAAATGCAGTGAGTAGCTTATGACAGTAGTCATAAGCACCTTGACACATCACATGCAAACGTTGTTTTAGGCATCACAGTCATATGAGAAATGAGAGCAGAGACGAAAGCTCCTTTTTGGTCCATGCTCCTGCACTGTTCTTGGTCCTGGAACATGAATGCTGTTCCCTGCATACGGAGTAAAATATTTGGGTCTCCAGCTGCCAGCAGCAGAGGCTTAGGTTATTCGAGTGTAGTGTTCTGCTGTTTCATTACATTAGCTGTCAGAGTTAGAATCCACATTTTGTGCTTGGAGATGTGAGAGCTCATCTTGTGGGGAGGCAGCTGGAAAGCCTAGTCCTGCACCTGGGACCTATTCTGCTTCCTTCTGGAGCAACCCTAACCCTGCTCTGGAGCCGGGGTGCTGAGCCTGTAAGCTGGTACTCACTCTTCTTCCTCATGCTGTTTTGGTGTGATAACCAATGAGCTGCATGATTAACTCATCATTTAGCACCGATTTCCTGGCTAAGCCTGAGCCTGGTTTTGGGCACTGCTCTGTTTCTTCCTGTTGTTGCTGAAGCTGCTATGCTCACATCACAGCAGCTGCTTCCCAAAGTGGGTGATGCCCACGTGGCTCCTGGAGGGGGTCCTGTGGGTCATGTGCTGGAGCATGGGAGGACCTGGGGACGTTAATGGTGACAACCACCTCTCTGTGTACCCACAGAGGCACTGACTGACAGATGTAACTGGGAACAGCTGTGCCATGTCATGCTGCCACTTTGGGGTAGGGAGAGCCTCACCAGGAATGCTGCTGGGGAGCCCAGGACTGACTGATTCCAGTGACACCATGCATGCACAGCCAATGGCAGCCAGAGCTGCTGTCTCTGTGGGGGACGATGCTTTCAGGCTCAAGCTGTCCTCTGTGCAGAGGGCCCAGCAGGAGCAGGGATCCCGCAGCTCACCGAGATGCCATCCTGCCTTGTAGCGCAGTGATGCTCTCTGTGCTCAGCCCGGAGCTGCTGGGCTCACTGGGGGGCTGCTCTCGGTGCAGAGCTCCTGCTGAGCCTGGGGCTGTAACCTTGAGATTTTCTTCATGTATAGCCCTGGGGCTCACATCCATCCTCTGCTGTGTAGTCACCACTAGCTCCTCGGTGCTGCTCCCACTGTAATGGTGCTGCTGTTCTGCATGAAATCCCTCCTGCTGCCATCAGTCTGGCTTGGGACTGCTTTTACCTGCTGGTGTGGGGACTGTAAATCAGACCCTCCTCTGCAGCTGCACCAGAACAGACAGTATTGCTCAAAGTTCCATGCACACAGCCTTTTCCTCCCTGCCTCCCCCAGCTTCACCTCAACCTCCAGGAGCATCACATGACGTTCAAATAGTCCTGTGGGTTGTCAAATCTTGAAAAAAAAATCTTTATCAAGTACTAAAGTGTCATAACCAAACTCAGAATGATGTATCAGAGCAAAGACAACATCACAGTTTGTTCTATTGGAGTATAATTAATTACCATTTCAGTAGTGCTACGAGACATCCATATTCATCCAGTGCATTGAAAATAACAAAGCTGCTTATTGTCTAGTGGTTGATGGTATACACTGTGGATGCAGCCTATTAATATGGAAATAGTGATGCATTCATCAGGAATAATTTGCAGGGTGTATTTCCTGACCTAATAATGAAAAATTAGGTCAGCCTCCGTTTTGCGAGATGGGAATTACACATTTTAGCAAGTCTTTAATAGTTTTACACAAATGGCAGAAACTTGCAAACTCTGCACATTTAAAGCGATTTTTCCCATAATGATGACTTGGAAATATTTCTAATGAATTGTGGTAGTACATCAGCAGTGGATTTCCTTGGCTTTCCCATTATCTCACTGTTTTGTTGTTGTTTTTAATTTAATGGAGTTAAAAAAAGGACGTGGCTTACTGAACATGGTGTCATCTGAGGAAAGGATGTTTTTAAAATGAGACTTTATAAAATGCAATGTAGTTAACAGAAGCTTATGCAAAGCACTCTATTTTTTTCTTCAAGAAATTTTCAGTTCAACATTGTGCATTTTTTTTGTTACTTCCTTTTATTTTTTATTTTTTGTTTTTTTACTAGAGAGCATATGACATGTGATCCCTTGAAATATCAAGCTGCTAATCTTAACCTAGAGAAAGGTGTATTTGTGAAGTAGCTGGTGCATTTTTATTGGAGGTTTAATCAGGGCCTACCCTGCTCATCAAAGTGGTGCTCTGCGTTCTGGAGCCTTGACTCTTTGCTGTTGTTAACACAGGATGCATTTCAGGAGTACAAATGTTTCCATGTTGGCTTAGAGCTGACACCCTTGAATACTGTGCTTCTCTTTGGCTGCACCCATACTGCAGGGAAAGGTGTGACTGCAGCGTGTACTCCTCTGGCTGAAGGCTCTGTGCTGTGGCAGCTTGGGCAGCCTCTTACCCACTGAGTGCCACTCAGCTCCTCCAGGTGATGTTAGCCTGGCTGTAGCATGGTGGCAAATGGAGAAGGACAATGAAAAAGCAAAATGGAAGGGCCAAAGCAAGGCAGCATTGCTGGGAGATTGTCATGGTGGCATCTGGGGGAAGGCGGAGCATTTCAGAGCCATGCATCTCCATCTATGCGTGGTGCTTTATGCTCTGAAGAAATGTATTTTTGAGGGACTTCTGTGTGCATTACTTACTGTCAGTTTGGATTGTTCAGTGAAAATGCATGCTCAAGCTCTCCTGTTGTGCAGGAACAGATTTTTGAAGATTATGCACTTCCCCAATCCTTTCACTATCCTCTCCAGCTAAATTTCACAGCTGTGGGCTCTCGCCCAGCAGATACCTTGCTGTTCTCAGATGCTAACTTCTTTAATATTGCACACGTTGTTAGTAGCTGGCTGTCAGCACAGTCATGCTCTGTAAGGTATTTTCTGAAAGAATGGTTATTGTTTCCTGCTGTAAGGGAAGATGTTTCTCTTTGCCCATTTAATGTTTGACTGCCCTCCCCATGTACAAAATGGTACACAGGTTCTGCCTGGAAAGCGAGACTTGGCTTTTTCCTGCTTCTGGTCTATTAAACCCTTGTCTCCTCTACTGAAAATGCAGAGTACTGTGCATTCTGAGTCCTTCCGTTTTCGCTTGTGAACACCATGAGCTGTGCTGAATCTGTCAAATATTTTTTGAGGGTAGCAACATTTGATGAACAGAGTTAGAAGCCATATATCAGCAGCTAAGCATGCTCTGGCGCTGCTGTGTGCCTGCATGGGAAGCTGGGAGGCACTGCTCTGGGACCTGCTTGTGGTCACTACCTCTGAGAAGTTGTTTTTATTGTAGAATAACAAATGTGATTTAAGTGTTCTCAGTGTTCTTCATGCCTTGGTTTCATTTAAGAAGTGTCTGGCTTGGTGAATTTCTGAGGTTTTATAAAAGTAACAGAGATTTTGGGGGCTGACTAGTTTGGGGGTTGATTAAGTATTTTGAACGCTTGTCTGTTTTTAAAAGTGAACTCAAACTGACGCCATGGACTCATATATGCAGAAGTGGCTTCATTCTTAGGTCTAATGAATCCCAGAAAGAAGACACAAACCATCAGGGATCTGGCGGGTGTGGAGTTTCTAACAAGGCCTGATCCTGCAGAAGCTTAGAAAAAAATTATCTGAAATGCTGTTTACTCACAGGAGTCTGTTCAAATTTCATTGCAGAAATGAGAACTGCTGGAGGATTCTCAGTTTTTAATATTTGTTTGCAGAAAGATAATTAGATTGATCTCAGAATAATCGGTTTCCTCTGTTTAATATGACAACATTTCCTACGTGAAATGATGTGCTTTCATAAAGGTAAGCATTGGGCTACTCTTTGTCACATCTCCTGGAGGACGGTGGCACAGTGGAGTTGTGTGGGCAAGAGGTAAGGGATCTACAAATCCTGGAAGGAGAGGAGAGTGCGTGCCTCCCCTCCGCATTCCCAAGTGCTGGAGTGCATGTCTGGGGTGGGGAGCCGTGCATGCAGCCGCAGAGCACATCTAAAATCCTCTTTTAGGGGGAAGCTGGTTTACACTCTGTCCCAGAGTAGATGCCATGGTGCAGTCCTACAAATAAGCCTTGCACTGGTTCAAAGAGGAAGAAATGCTCCCCTAAGCTTTGCAGACGACTTACGTCTATCAGCGTGAGTGGCAGGCTGGGCTTGCCCTGCTTTTCAAAGCCTGATTTGGGGATTTCTGTTGCCAGAATACTTTAAAGGGTAAGGAGCATTGCTGCTCATTAATTAGTAAAATTGGAGCTGGCTCAAGTGTTGCTTGGAAATACTAACTATTAGGCTTTGGATTTATGCCCTGGAAGAGAAGTGAGTTTTATGTTAGTTTTCCAGTTCTCATTTATAATTCTCCTCTCAAAGTAATTCTTTGATTCAGGGAGCGTGAGCTACTTCAGGCAGATGGGCCACCATGAAATTCAGCACTGTAGTGCACAGATCTTCCAGATTCTCTGGGATCTGGGAGATCTCTGCCATCTGGCTTGCTGGACCCATTCACACCTGCCAGGCTTTTTGAGGTGCTGGAGCTTTGGCTTTGCATCTCAAGGTGGAGAGACCTGACAACATGCTGCAGCTCCAGTGCTGGGCTTCCAAGCCTCCGATTTCCAGAGGGCAGCCTCTGGGCATATTCCAACTCTATATTGGCACAGGTTGATGTGCAGAGGGCTGGGAGCCTTTCAGATTTTTTCTTATTTCTCTATTGGAAAAAAAAATCAGTGTCACTGCAATATTGATAAAGCTATTCAGAGCAAGAAATTGTGCACGTGCCAGGTGCTGCTACCTGTCCCATAATGTGTGATTGATGAGCAGGTCTGAGAGTAACCAAATGGTTAATCTGTCCTGAAGATGGATATGTTCTTTAGATATAATAAGAAGAACTGCCTCTTTGGTAAAATTAGAAACTGAATGCGCATAGGCATTATATAACTGAAATCTAATACTGTATATGGCAACGTGATGGATTAATGTATGTAAAAGTCCTTAATTTGTTCTCATTTCTATCCTTCTGTTAGTTTATGACAACATACGAAAAGTTTCCAGGTGACCTTTAAAATTAGCTCCTAACCTATAGGGTTTTTCATGTTCTGTTTCGTGAGCCAGAGGTGTTAAAGGATTCATAATTCAGTATATCCAAAATTGTCAGTGGTTTCACTACATGAAATTTTAAATATTCTGAATGTACTTCTGGCATTCAGTGGTTGTATTTGTTCATTCAGATGTAATGGATATTGAACAGGACCTATTATCAGCTGGATATAGGAAAATATATTAGGATAATTACATGTGCCTACACTTGATATAAATTTCAATCTTTTTCTGCCAAGAGGGCTGGTAAAAGAGAACAGCATCTTTCTGCGCTTTATGAAGATGCAGTTGAAAATTTTTAAATTCATGAGAGAGATTCCTGTGTGAAGGATGGTACTGCTTCCCCGTGTGCTGGATTTCAGTTCCGTATTTCTAGCAAATTTTCTGCCTTCCTTGAATCATCTTCTATCTCTTACTGACTGCGGAGATTGTGGCCGCTGTTTATGCATGCACAGGAGCCTTCTTCTGAAAGGTGAATGGTAGCAGATTATATAGACAGCGATGGATTGTATTATGTCTGTTCTTTACAATCTTTTTCCACAGTTTAAGACTGTGGATTTCAGCTGCTTCATTGATCTAATGCAAAAACTTGGCTACTTCCTCTGGTAGTGCAAAAGGTTTGTTTGGGACTTTGGTATCACAAAAGACAGAAACTGTCTGATCTAAATAATGTGTGCTGCTGGCAGTTTTTTTCTGCTCTGAGTTGGTTCTTCCACTACGTGAACCAGGTCTATGAAGGTCGGTGGCTCCAGTTTAGATTTTCTGTCTCTTTCAGCTTCTGGGAGATGCTGCCTTCCAGCCAGGAATGGGCATAGGTCACTGGTCTAGTGAAGGATGACAACGAATGCAGCTGTTTTGCTGATCATGCAGTATGTTTGAGATTGACTGAAACTCCAGCAAATGTTATTTTTGCGATGGCCAAGCAGTTCCTTCTGGTCATGAACAGAAAACTTGCACTTTTCACTGTTTGGTGTGAATGGAAGGATTTTAACCTGACTTTATTTATTATTCTGTGAGTTGATGCTTGGAAAGAAGAAATGCGTTTTGGCATCTGATGGGAATTGTAGAAACTGTTACATTTTATGCTGCCATAGCAACTTACAAATGCAATGAGTTAGAAATCTCCCAGTTATTAGAATAACCGAATTTAAACAGCTATTAAACAAGATTGTGTCTGTATAGCAAAGCCAAGTTTTGCTTTTGCTCCTGCAGTTCCTGACCTTCTTTCAGGTAAAGGGGTGTCCTCAGCTTTTGAGAAACAAGCTCAATCGAGATGAACCGTTTAGACCGAGGTGAAGAGTATGAGAATAGACGTGCTGTGTTATCCTATGGGGACTCACAGTTGTGAATGTATATTTAGGCTTCTGAGGATGCTTGAAGCTGTCTTGAAGAGTATGAAAAAAAGTAAAGAAGAATGTGAAGAGAAAATCAAATTCTCTAGCTTAAGTTCCTCATCCGTGAAATAAAAATAAATATGTTTTAAATTTATGTAATGACAGACAAAACAAAAAATGCTGTGAAAAAGGTGATTTCTTGGTTTGAAGAAGGGAGGAAGTAGCAAGAACCTAATATGAACTAATCAGAATTAGGATCTCTCATTGGTTACTGACCAGCTCTTAATATCTGAGGAGACCACTGGAACAGACAACAGATGATGGCTTTGAAAATACTGTGAAGCTAAGAGTACTGTGCTGCTTTCTGTATGTCATTCCTCTCCAAGCCAAAAGAACAAACAAACAAAACAGCAACAAAAGAAGAGATTTTCTGTGGAGTGTCAATGGGAAGAAATCTGTAGAATATTTCATCTATGTGTGTCCTTCTCATTTGGAAACCATCCTCCCATCATCCTAATGCCTAAACGAACAGTCCTGTAGGGTATACAAAAAATCTGATCTTTGTCGTGTTGTCAGGGACAAAGTGGGAAATAGAGAGCTCTAGTTTTAATCAGATTTTTGTTGGTGTTTTTTATTTTAAACTGCATTAATGTTATCTATTGCATTTTGATCTTTTGTCAGATATGCCTCCAGTGCATCTTTTGTGCTGTGATTTTATAAATACCTAGTTACAATAACTGTAAAAACATCCATGGACTGTAATACAGAAATTTATATGTAAACCCTGAAGCACAAAGTTCTGAAAACACGTTTTGTACCATTTCACAAAAAGTTTTGAAATTGTTTATTGTTGACAAGATCCGCAGATTTTTTCCATATTTTGCAGTGTTCCAAGCCATTATTAATAATACATTTTTAAAGATCCAGGTAGTATAACAAGTGTTTAAAAAAAAAATAAAAAATGCAAGTGCAACTGTTTTTAAAACTTCTCCTTAATGCACTGATGAATCTGTTGGCTTCCAGTAACACCGCAGAGCCATTAGGCTGATATATTGATAACTGCAATTAAACTTACATTGTTTCCTGTGTGCTTTCATCTTAAAAGGCCTTTTGTTGTACTTTTTTTTTTTTTTTTTTAATCGAAGCAGGTTTTGAATATTTACTTTCCTGTGCAATTAAATCTTTGGGGTTGGCTTTGTCACACAAACTTTTCTTTCAGTAGGGACCAGTTCCCATTGCTGCCAGAGTGCTTAGGCTGCGGGATGTTGGTTTTCCTTTGTGATGCTGCTTGCTGTGCTCGCTGTGACCTGGCTCTACATTGTCCTCATTGTACATGCTGTGTGTATTTGTCGCGTACACAGCGCATGCAATGTGGACATAATGGAGCTCAACTTACGTCTGACAAGCTGTAGAATTCCTGCAAGAAGTGGTGGATTGTGATTGTATTAAGAATTGTTTATCTGTGCATGTGCACTTGTATACTATCTGGAAGAACTTCTGTGTGAGATTGGGTCCAAAAATTTGGTTATAGATGCAGCGTATTAGTGAGAAGGCAGCAGTGGCCAGAACTTATGGGGTCATTGTAGTTCTCCAGCCCTCCACAAAGGAACATACAAGCAGGATTTAAATAGCACAGGAATCCAAGCTTGTCCATTTTATGTTCATATACACTAGTTCATATATACTAGTATTATTGTTATTGTTATCTATATACTGTTAACGTTCTGTTCTCTGTTGTACCACTTACAGTTTGGGGGAAAGTGTCTTTTTCATATAACATTACTATAACATATGTATATATATATAAAACATAACAATATAATTCACAAATAACAAAGTGTTATTTAAATTGTTTCAACATTTGTTTCTTTTTTCTTTTTAAGTAGAACAGCAAAGCAAACAATCTTCTATTCTTATTTTTAATCAATTCTATCACTTTAATTCTACTATTTTGAAAATGTTATTTCATGGAAAGTGCTTTTGTTGCTGGTTTCCAGCTTGGGCAGCTGTAGTTTTTGCATGAGCAAAAGCATTCCCACATCCCATTTCGCACTTTTAAACAATGTTTTTTCCTCTCAGGTTATTTTGATAAATCTTTTTGATGAATCTTCTTGTGAGTAGCAGTTGTCCCAACAAGTTCTGAGAAGCTTGGGATTAGATATTTTCAAGCAAAAACTCTTACAAAGGAAAATATTGCAGCTGAAGTGACTTGAGAAGGCAGCAAAAATGAAAGTTCAGTCTCAGCTAGACATATATTGAATTTATAATGGGACAAACCCAGCTTTCTGCAGCCCTGAACCCCCATTCAAGTACATGAGCTGCATAAAAGAATTGTGATTCTTCTACTGTGCTGAAATTAATTTTAGAAGCAGGGAGTGGGATGGGGGATGCCATGTTTCAGTGGCAGTGATGGAGATGCTAACAAGCAGCCGTCTCAAGGGAGCAGTACTGTGTGTTGCTCCAGTCCCTGCTGGCAGCATTATTTCATTTTGTGGGAGTTTTTAGGGGCTTTGCATTTCATAGGATTACTAATGACGATGTTTTGTATTATTACTCGTTTATTTTACACTGGGGAGAAGACTGAATGAAAAGGCGAAAACTGCAGGCTGAAAAAGATGTTCTCCCTCCCCTGAACCTCTGCTGCCCTTGTTGGTGTGCAGCACGCTATGAGCTGTATCCTTCCCACCCAACATGCTGCAGCCATCGGTGATGATGGCACTTTCCTGCATCATTTTTATTGCATAAATGATGATAACGTGTTGCGCCTTGTTTCATTGGACAGGCTTGCAAGATGCTCTGGGTGTTGCAGAGCTTGCTTTTCTCTGAGTCTGCTGCATCCCCTGCTTGTGCAACATTTACTCAGGCTGTGTATGGTGTACAGAGACATCACTGAACAGTAACGAGATGTTTCCTGGGAAACTCTGGAGCAACACTTGTAATACGAGGTTGTGGTGTCATCTCAGTAGCCTTGTCTCTCTATCTGCTCTGAGTCTGCAGTAATACAATTAAAGACCTGACATAAGATGGTAAAAATTAGTTTCTGATGTTGAGGGGGAAAAAAACCACAACTGTATGTATTGCTGAGAGCACTGTGCTTTACATCCTGGTATTTTTCCAAGGGAATGTGGGGCTTAACCCATCAGCCCTGCAGATGTTGGTGCAGATGTGCAGCTGGGTGAGCTCTGCTCCGGCCTCGTTCCATCGGCCCCTTCTCTGCAGAAGAGGTTTTACTTTCACTGGATTTTATTTTATTTTTTCCTTAAATCATTATTTGCTTTAATCCAATTGCTGGAAAGGGATTATAGGCCCAGAATAAAATCCAGTTGTAATTAAAAATGTAAAAGCGGCTTATGTTTTTAGGCCAAAGTTATTAGAGGAAGCGATCAGCATAGCGATATTAATACCCCAGTCTCAGCTGGGAGGCTGTTATTGTGATGAGAGGATCTGATAACGCTCTGGTTACCAAACATTTTGTAGTAGATAACTTCTGCTCATGTTTGCCTCATGTCTGTTACATACGTCATTAGCTACGTGCCAGTTTTCCTCTCGCTGTCCTTGCAGATATTCCTGTTTTATTTTCATATTTCTGCAGTGCTGCTGCTCAGAAGCTAATTTAGCTGTATTGCAAAAGCCAAGAGGAGTTAGTGAGGGGATGTTCAGGGCACAAAAGCCTGTGGAAATTACCCTCTGTAAGAGGACAAGAGTATATTCCATTCTTCAACACCTGCATCTTCAGCCATCGTTTCATAACAAGCATTCCCTTATCAAACATCCTCTCTGATTTTGTAGCTTCCATTGACCCTCTATGCACTAAGGAAAGCAGTAAGTCGAGCAGTTCCCAGCCACTCGGTGATTCGTGCCACGTGTCTGATATCTGGGCGCACAAGTGTCTGGTTGCTCCGTTCACAAGCCTGCTCTGTAAGTCTTTCTGAGCAGAGCACTTCTTAATTACCTCTTTGTAATGAGATCAATGCAGGTGCTAGGACTACTTATTACTGTTTGTTTTTTAATCTGGAGATTGAAACTTTTTTGACCTTTGCTTTTCTCAGATGGGAGTTGTTCCATTTCATCTCTGTCCTTTCAAATTAAATAAAAGTGTTCTGTTAAGGAAATGATGCTGAAAGACTGTTGTTCCTTGATGAAGGATTTAGATGAAATATTACGAACCAGACTAACTCTCAAACTGCATTTTTCAGAATCTCTTTCATCCAAGTTGTGCTTTACCTCCCACACTCAAACACCCACCACCTGAAGGTGCAGGGTTGGTCCCCTGGTGACAGGCGGGGTTTAGAGCTGAGGCAGTGAACAAAATCTTCCAGAGCAACAGTGCTGACTTGCTAGAGGTACACTAACAAACACCAAATGTCATTCTGTCAGCCTATGAGGTACAGAGGGTTTTCAATGAAGTCAACTCTTTCTGGTATTTCTTTTAGATATTTTGGGATTTGTTTCGTTACTTTCCCCATTCCTTTTCAGGAAGATGTTTCAATCTTTCCTCGCAGTTAACAGTGCTTGTAATCTTTCTTCTCTTCCAACTGGCTCTGTGCAATTTGTGCTTGATTTTTTGTTATTATTTTTTTTTAATTTTGGATGTTCTATCTCATTTAGGGAAGCGTGCTGTGCTCCGTTCAGCACTGTCGTGTCCCAGGCAGCAGCTGGCTATCAGCTCCTGTGCGTTGTCTCTTGCTCAGTACTGGGGTTCAGCTCTTACAGCCACCCTAGCAGTGCTGGGTGTGTTGTGGGGTGCCTGATGGCACAGCTCCAGCTGCTAGATAAAGCTGTTTTGAGTTGTTTATTTACATGAAATAAATTTAGTCTCTAGGCTGCGCTGAGAAATTCTCTGCATCTCTAGGCTGTACTAGCAAGAAAGATGCTGTGCCAGAAACTCAGATTTCACAAGAGGCAGCGTTAGAAGACTGCATGTTTTTAGTGCTGTGCACAGCTGAAGAATTCCAAATTTAGTATTGTCTGCATGTTGTGGAAAATACCAACTTGGGAAGGAGTCTGAAAAGAGAAATTGAAAGAGTCAGCAGAGCTTTCCTGCATGCATTTCCACTTTAAAAGTCATGAACCCCAGTGAAGTGCTGATTTCTCTTCTGCTACCACACTTGCAGCTCTTCTGTACACAGCACAACATTTGCTTTTTGCTGTCAACAGTCCTGGTCAGGTTTTTGTTTGCAAGAGCAGCAGCATTTCATGTGCATGATGCTGGCTGAGGGCGTTGAGTGCTGAGGAAAGAAGAAGCCTGTTGTGAGTTGTCCCATGCAGGGAGAACTTGGGACTTTGCCTCTTGACCTAAATAGCTACTAATGGACAGGGTTACATCCTTTTGGATGTTCTATAGATTCCTCTCGCTGTACCTAAAACTGGCTGTGCAGTGGACATCTGAACTGCAGAGCACTGCCATGCATGCAGCCACAGAGCATATCCAAAATCCTCTTTTAGGGGAAAGCTGGTTTGCATTCTACCCCAGTGCAGATGCTATGGTGCAGCTCCACAAGTAAGCCTTGCATTGGTTCAAAGAGGTCCGTGCTGGGCATTTTGTGGGTGTGCACGTGCACGAGTGCCCATTGCTAATACTGCTTCGTTCTGCATCCTTTTAATTGCTTTCTGTTGCTGAAGACTGACCCTGTTTTGGTGGGCCAGGACAGCTGAGCACGCGGCAGGTCTGTGAGAGAGGAGTTTGGTGCTTGCTGGGTGCTGGCTGCAGCAGCAACAGGCTGGGACGTGTCATTCACTGTCAGGAAAGTGCCAGTAAGTGGCAGCGAAGCGGGGCGAGAGCTGCGGGCTGATGTGTTCACAGTCTCAGGAAAAGTTGCGCTTCGCATCTAAAAATAGGTTTGATGGGTTCTGCCCTCAGTGCTGGGGATAAGAGGAGAGGCTGCTTGCATTTTTTGCTGCATTAATGTCTGCTATATGTATTTTTGGGGATGAGGAGGGGAGGCATTGTGTCTCTTTAACACTATGCATTTTTTGACATAATCCAAGCTCTGAAGCAAATATTTGCTGTTAATCTCTGTGCTGGTTTCTGAGCATGAACTCCAGCTCAGGTGCTGCTGAGCCTGACTCTGGCTCTGACTCCTGTTTGCAGTAAACAAGCAAACAAACTTCAACAACTTCACATACACACAAGCATCACGCAGGATCTGCAGGGATAAATGGTGTGTGCTGTAGCTCTGAAAGATAGAAGGGTTGAAACTGTCAGAGAGAAAAAACTGAGCTGCCTCTGGGCAGTCACTGCAGCTGACTTAGCCTGGTACTCCTCATCTTCCCAGGCTACCCAGGGACCACCCATGGCCTTGAGCACCTCCAGGGATGGGGCACCCACAGCTCTCCGGGCAGCTGTGCCACTGCCTCACCGGCCTCTCAGTGAAAAATTGTCTCCTTCCTCTTCCTCTGTTGATTGTTTTCTGATTAATTTCTTCTGATTTTTTTCTGCATTTTTTTCTTACAATCCACTTTCTTGTTTGTTTCGTTCTCCATCATCTCCTTCTCGCTCTCTAGGATTATGCTTTGTATGAGAATTGTTGTGGCAGAGCCACCAGATATTTTTGGTTTGAGCTTTTGCCGTGCCAACAATGACAGAAGCCACAGGACTTTTTAATGACTGACATTGATGAGGAAAGCTTTTTTTGTTGTTGTTGGTTGTGTTTGCTTGCACACCTTTATAATGTTTGAAAAGTTGTGACTTTTAGCATGTATGTTTTCTTCATAATTAATATAAAGTGGATTTGAAGTTGAGCAGGTATGTTCTAAAGGCTGCGCAAGAATGAATTCATTGCTATCGATGGGTGTTCAATACTGATTAAAACCAATGACATGGAGAGCTAGATGTTGAAATAGGACGTAGCACAAATAATTTAAATATTTTTCTCATGTTTGAGTATATTTGTGGTGTCTGATTGAGCTGGTTAGCAAAATAAAGACAGATGGCAATGAATTCATTCCAACACGTTTTCGTTATGGTACAGCTATTCCAACTCCTCACAGCTCTTGCACAAATCATCATCTTGTTTAAACCTTCTTTGCTGCCACTGTCCACACTATGCTCAGGGAATTCAGAGGTAATATGGTTATAATATATATAGAGAATTGATTTTTGTATGCACAGTGAAAGTGAAAATAAATGGAAAGAGGAGCTGCTCGTAATTGACCTGTAGGCTCAGAGCTGCAGTGAGTGAGAGCTTAACTCTTTCTCCTTTAAAGTCAATATCAAAACCTAATGGGATTAGAACAGAGTTGAAGTTTGAAGATGACACAGGGATTCACAGTGCTATCTTTGTTAGAAATAGATAACACTGGCCCTGGAACAAGTAGTGAGCAGCTGGACTCGGTGCCTGCCCGATCTCCTGGGCAGCCCCACTCTGCACAGCCCTGCAGCTCCTGTCTGCCTCTCAGCTCTGCCAGGGCGGTGCTACCACTGTTTCTATGTACAGGAATGGTCAGTAATTCTAGTTTGATGAAGAGTGTTGTTTTCTTAGTCGTTTGTAGTTTGTTGCAGAAAAAGAGGAGGAGAGGAAAGGCTTTGAAAGGGATGCAACTGCTTGCAGTTGTTGCTTTGTCCAATGACGTGGCTGTTGTTGAAGCTCCTGGCATAAATAAATACAATCTTCAGCATTTTTATCTTAATGGAATAAATATAGTCTGATAACTTTATCTATTACTTCAAGGGAAAGCTTGACATTTCAAGTGTTACGCTAACCAGTCAGTGTGTTGTCCCATTCCTTTGCCATATTTCAAAGGTGCCCATTGCCTTGGTACTTTCTGTATGGAAAAGATACCAAAAGCCGTGTACATTGCTGGAAGCATGGTAGTCAATGTCTATGTGGAAAAGTATGCAGAAAACACAGTAACAATGCAGTATTCTCTGCAGTATAAATTGTTAATTTTTTGAGATGTCTGCACAGAAATTGTTTTACTTCCCAATTTTAGTTCTTCTGTTCTTCTATATAAAATATTGCTGCTGTTGTTTTTATGGATCTGAGGCAACATATGCCTTTAGTATGGCAGATTAAACTTGTTTTGCCTAGCTGTTGAGCATCCCAACAGTGCCTGCAATGTGGATATTCTCTACCTTTATCCCTCTCGAGCCACCTCTCCACCCAGTCATGCTCTCTGTGCATGCACAGGCAGAGCACAGAGGAGATGGGTTTAGCTCCTCACCATTTTCTCCATCCTGTGCTCCTGGAGGATGATGTACTTCCCTGAGAGGGAGGAATGCCTGCAGGATATAAGCCACAGGAGGACTGTCTTGATGGGCTTGCTGAAAATTGGATATAGTGCCTTGTGTCCATTCTGAAGCATTAGAGTTGTGTGTGAGGAAGTGTTAAAGGAGATGGGTATTAGTCTCCCTGGGGGAGCACAGTCTGCCTGTGCTAAGAGCCTCCTGCAGCTCGGAGCAGCTGGAGCCCTGGCAGTGATGGTCGGTTTGGTTCCATCCTGTTAGCGCTTATATACGCCTGGCAGGGCTCAGGGTGCTGCCTGGGATTTCCGTAGCAGCCTCTCTGTAACCAGGTTTGGGCTGGCTTTTACACCTCCCACAGTCACAGTCTGTCCCAACTCAGAGCAGAGCTTAGCATGTATTCCTCAACGAAGGTATCTGCAGAATTGCGGCCAGAAGGCTCCGACTGAGGCGACTGCAAAACCACGGTGCTTTCCTCAGTGGTGAAACACTAATTAATCCTGACTACCTTGCCTTTCTGCAGGGCTAATTAGCTCGCAGCAGTGTCAGGTTAAAATAACTGTATTAGCAGAGTGCTGGGAAACTTTCTGCAAAGGTGCAGGGAGGCAGCACGGGGTGTTCTGTGAGTGCCGTGCTGTGATTGAGCAGCAGCCGTTGTCAGCCAGGGCATTGCTCCCGCTCCCAGCCCCTCTGCATGGCTCAGGCCAACACTTTCTCTGCTTCTGAGCACTCTGTTCCTGTGGTTTCTCGCTCTGTAACAGTCTATGCATATACATGCATTTTTTTACCTATTTAATGCAGTTTCTTCTTCCAGAAGAACTTGTCAGGAGAACTTGGCGTTCAGGATACTAAAATTTTCTAACTCTGCATTAATGTCACTTCCATTAAAGCAATTTTTTTTTTTTTCCCCTGGACCTAATAGACCAAACAAGGAGAAAAGCATAAGCAGTGAGGTGAAGTACTGCATGCTAAAAATGTGCTGTTCTGTGCTGGGGGTGGTGAGAGGACCACAAGTACTTCAGCAGAAGGAAAGAGAGGTGGGTACCTGAGAGAGGAGGGGGAAGAGAAAGAAACGTTGTGTGCATATGCACCATTTTGTGGGGAGGGTACAAGGGGTATATTGAAAACTGTATGCAAAAGATGCAGGCTAGGATTACAAAGAGACAAAAGGAGAAGCGTGTTCTAGCTCTAGCTGGTATTACAGGACAGAGACCAAGTCATAAAGGTGAGGCCAGCCCTTGCAGCAGCCTGCCCACGTGGCTCTCCCAGTAGTGGTGCAGGGAGAGCCCCATGAGGCCCTGCTGGGCATGGGCACTGCCAGCAGCACTGTCCCCACTTCTGTCTCCTTCAGCCAAGCTGAACAGCAGCCTGGATCCTGCATGAAAACTCTGGGGAAACCAGTGGGTGAAAAATTCCAGTAAATCCAGGCATGTGGGGGAGCGTCAGCCAGTCAGTTCGTCCTCTCTAACCACACGTAGAGGGGAGAGCTGTGTTGTGGCAGTAAGGGCTCTGCTCTGCGGGCCTGGTGCTGACCCGAGGGCTCTCTGACAGCGCTTTGTCCCGAGGGCAGTTTGTGCAGCTGCGAGCCCACAAGCAGCTCACCCCTCTTCACCATTGACAATCTGCAACTGTGAGCTGGGACTGAGTCTCTCACCTCTGCTTTTTGTAAGAAATGGTGCGAATGGGCAGGAGGAAAGGCGGCAGCCGGGTGAATTTGCTCCGTACCACTGCGTGGGGTGCAGAATACCACGCGTCTAAGACCATGACTTGTACTACAAGCCTAGTTTATGGAAGAAAAATGTTCTTAATTTTTTGTTTGCCACTGAAATAGTGCATCATTAAGGGGAACATGCTGTATTTTTGTATCTAGTGTCAAATTTTTATGCATACAGTGTAGTCTCACTCAGTCCCATCTCTGTTGTATTTCCTAGAATGAAATGATATAATTCCTTTTTTGTCTGCCTTTCCTTTTCCATGTTCATTTCTTCCTCTTCCAGATACCAATTCTTACATCTTTGGAGGGAAAGCTTTCACAGAAACGTGTACTGCATTTTGGTTTGAATGTACTTAGCTCCTGCCACAGCCTGAGTGCTTGTAGGAAGAAACGGTGTTGCCAAATCTTAGCCCTGACAACATTAAGGTGCACAGTGGTATGTTTAAAGCAAATAAAGAGGTACATCAGACTTGCTCATGTCTTGAACATAGTAGCAGGGTAATATATCACTGCATGGAACTAACCAAGCTATTCTGCTCAATGCAGTAATAGAAAAGGAGGATAGTAAGCAGCTGCCATTTTACTCAGTCACCATGGTGCTGTCGTTATCCAAGAGTTGCCCTGCTAAAGCTACGATGGGTGTGCCAAAATGTGATCACGCATCCCTTGCTGCAGGCAGTTCTCACTCCTGTGAGAGTTCTGTGTGTTTCTGGTAACTGTCACTTTTGAGAGACTCCTGACTTGTTTAGGTGTAACCTCTGCAATGTCGTTGCTGGCTGTTAATCCTCTTTCCACCACAGATTATGGAAAGACCTGGCCACGTATTACTTCAACTGAATTTTCTGTAAGTTCACAGATGATGATATTTCTCGCTTCTACTAAATACCTTCTGCTCTCAGAAGTTTGGTGACAAGCTCATTCTGCTTACGTGACCCTCCTGGAGACTCACTTCACAGGTCTCTGCTGAAGTACAGATCGGTACAGAGTCGGTCTGGCTTTGTAATGAGCTCTCATCCTCAGAGTGATAATACCTTGTCATCTGTACTCTTCTGTTCAGGGTATCAGTTATGTAAAAATAAAAAGTCTTAGCTGTGCTGCATGGTTTCCCTCGCAGAGGTTATGTAGTTTAGGTAGACTGTGTTTAAGTGTTTACTTGGAACGTGTGAAAGATTTGAGAAAAGTATGACCTTGCTGTGCGACAGGATTTCTCAGTAGAAACAACTCACACTAAATAGCAAAGAAGGATGAGAGGTTTGTCTGAGGGCCAAATGCATGATTCATATCATTAGGGTGAAGTTAGGCACTTCATTTTATCATCTCATGCCTGAGAGTAAGCCTATGCCTCTCTCTCAGAGCCGCATAAAGAAATCTCTCAGATTTCTTTCTTCCAAGGGATTTGGTCTATTCTTCCACCTGCTCACCAAAGGGTCGTGAAGCACCAGTGGGAGCTGCCCCGGAGTTGTCACGTAGTCATTGAGTGGCTGTGGCCTTCGAGGATGGTAAGAACCAGAACCAAAATGTGATGCCTGACTTTTGGCTTCATTTCTTACTCCCATACTCTATTTTTGATTCTATTTTTGTTCAAGGGTAGGTCAATGGTGGGACAGTGGGAGGAAGGGAATCAAAGGTCTGATTAGAAATACGATTTTGGAATGTTGCGTATGACAAGTGATGGAGGTCATTGTGTACCTGCACAGAGCTATGCATGCAGAGGAGCTTCTTTTATAGGAGCCTATAAAGGGATGTGATAGTCTGGGTCTTCCATCAGTGCTGGAGAGGCAAGAACTTCTCGGTACCTTGAGGAGAAGCAGGGTGATTGTTCTTCATTGGTCAGTAGTTGGGGATGATCAAAGCTGCAGAAAATTTGTCATGCCAGGAACATGAAATGAAATTTCATATTTTAATAAGTGGCTGTTTCAGAGAAATCTGATTATTCTTCATATTGATACAACTTTAAGTTGGGAGGGGCAGAAGAGTATTTTTGTGGAAATGCTTACAAAAATACTGCTCTGTGTCTGGATCAGATCTATGTAACAGTTGCTAGGAGCCAAAAATGAGTGTGGCACTTCAGAATCTGACTTGATGTGTGGGAACTAATTTTTATTTAGAATGAAATAAGATCACATGGCTGCATAGATATTTTGTTTGCTTTTTCCCGCAGTTCTCCTTGCCAGCTTGGGCTGAAATTAGAACAGGGTAAGTCACCAAATTGCTACAAGAAACTGGTTTTTAATAGTTCTGACTTAGCAACCTAGAATTAAAGTTCATGTGTGTCAAATGGCATCTAAATTACTGAGGATACACTTTTTTATTTTCCTCCAACAAAACTAAACTCCTAATTTTCAGGGCAGCCTTTTGCCTCCGTTCATGCACTTGCTGTTCCTGTTGGCTGACGCTTGTCTGTGGTATCAGGCTTCTCAGTGAGCTGTGCCATGTGAATGTAACCAGCTACCAAGCCCTCTGTCCAAAAGCCTGTTCAATAACTGCTCTGAATTCCAAGGCTGACATTACAGAATGAGCAACCAGTTTATTCCTTATCACTGGGTGTGGTATTAAATGCTTGCACTCTCCTCGTGCATGCAAGAACGAGTTTCTGCTCTTATGAATGATTTAATTACCCATGATAATTGTTTTTCTGAGTTGTAAGAGGCCTCGTTATGCTTCCAAATTCTCTTGGAGAAGAGGTGTTTCTTACCTGGAAAACCACAGTCTTTATGGGAATTTGTAGGGAGAGTTAGTGCATGGGAAAGGCTGTGATTTCCCCTTCATTTGGTGCATTTTTTCCTTTCTGCTATAATGTTCTTTATCTTTACATACAGAATCATCTATCCTGTTCAACTGTGTCTGGGAGAAGCTGTCTAATGAGAGAGGGCCCTTGTTTGGAGAAAGGAGAGGCTGGGCAAAGATTAGGATAGTTTTGGAGATTGTTTAGAGGGGAGGGGGATGATCCCTTGACATTCAGGCACCTGTGATGCCTTGGTCAGAAAGGGGATCATAGGAGCTAACTTGGCCTTGTAGTGAAGGGGGTCTTTCAGATGGCAATCAGAAACCTAAATTAGGTTCCTGCTGCATCACCTCCCAGAAGAGCATCTTCCCACTAAGTATTCCTTGTTGGCTCTCTGCTTTTGTGTGCTATTCTTTCTGCTTTGGATGTCTCTACAAATATTTTTGACCTTGAGGAGAAGAGAACATGTTTAGATGGAGGTGGGAAAGCAAAGGAAATGAATGCTATTCATTTCTGACCCAGTGGAGATGGAGCAAAGCAGTGGAGGCTGCCATAGGTGTGCTTGTGCTTCAGCTCTCACAAAGGCTACACAACATATCCTTTGCCTAAGCTGCTTACTCAATGTGATTCTGGTGAAAACCTGACTTTGTCCTGAGTGTAAACTTGGGCAAGTCATGGGAGCTAAGAAACTACTGAGGAGTGCTCAGGCAAGGTGTGCCTTGCCACCAAGGCAAGAAGATGGGCAGTGAGAGCAAAGCCAGCTCCCTCCTCTTTGGTCTCATAGCTCAGTCAACTTGCCAGAGATCAAACTCTGACCCGTTTGTTCAGGAACAGGAAGAAATGCAATTCAAACATTGCTGCCACCAGCAAAAATGATTTATGGGGAGATCATTTTCTAACCATCTATGCTTGTTCCAGTCTCTTTGAATGGCATCCTGCCCAATGGTAAGTCAGCTGGAACATGTCATGAGGGCACAAGTACCGAGCAGCAATGTGCTTAGACAAGCTGGCTGTATCATCCAGGAGGTGCCATCTCCATGGCAATCCACCCTTGGGGCAGGCAGCAGGCACTTGCCTTTCCTTATGCTTCGCTGTACTTCTGACTTCCCCGTGATGCTGCTTGAATGACTCTGAAATGAAGAGAGAAGTGCGAATGTCACAGAGCCTTGTGGGTGCCAGGAAGAAAATTCTGATGTTGCAGGCACAGGGAGAGACTGAAAATGCAGAAAGGGATCAGGAAATCTTTGGCTGAGGTGCATGGAGAATTGGGACACCCATAAAACATGGTGGTGACTGAGAGCAGCCAGTGTTTTTGCAGCAGTGGTGCATGGCTCTGTGTCCTTCTTGCAGGGTGAGCACATGGCACACTTGCCCCTTGGCTGGGAGTTTCAGCACTTCCATAATAATTTGGTAAAATCCCATTGAAATATGCATGGAAATGTTAATGGAGGGGGCACAGTTGAAAGGTGCTAGTTTAAAGGCTTGAGTGTCTTCTCGTCTTTAACAGGTTATTGCTACAGCACCTTATTTAATTCAGTGGATAATTAAGTAATGCAGTTATGCTGTTACAGTGAGCAATGGAATTCAGAAGACATCCTTTTGATGAGAAGAATAAATTTTGTTTTTCCTATTATGCTCAAAATCAGGGCAGAATTGTTTGTATCAAGCAGATACAGACATCTTCCACCTGTTTTACAAAACTCTATGAGAAGGCTTTTCTGCTTTTTAAAGAGCTAGAAATTGAACTTGCTACAGACTTTGAGGTTACTTAAGGGACTGATTTTTTTCTATTAAAACTATTAACTTAATTGGTATATTTATTTATGTTGTAAATAGAAAGGTAGAAAATGAAGCAGCTTCAAAATATTTAAGGTTTTTCTCACTGCTATGTAACACTTTGTAAGAGGGACTTTCCATGAGGTTATAAAACCTTTCCATGTGATCTTGCTTTTGCTTCAAGAACAATTTCTCGCTGCTGACCTTTGTTGTTTAGCTCCTTTGCTGTCTGCCTAAGGGCTTACATTAGTGGGTTTCTCAAATCTGTGCAGTCAACATCAGGGCATCAGAGGTGATTTTGAGGGCTGCAGCATTGTAGCTGGGATCCCAGAGAGCAAGTGTGGCCCACTGGTGTCATACTGGGGCTGCTTATCCCAGCCCACTGCAGGAGTGAGTGCTGGGGCTGCCTTCAGTGAAATAGCCACACATTATAACTTTTTGGCACTGGTTCCAGTGTAGCTGGCGATATGCAAGCGCACACCCAAGAGCCTATCAGTATTCATTCTTCCTTCTGTACTAAGCGAACAAAAGGAATACAGCCTCCCATTGCAGTAAGGAAGAAAAAGCTTTACTGGTCGATTCAGACATTGATAGGGATTCCAGAAGCTGCATCACTGAAAAGGTATTTTGCAAGCTGAAGGTTGTTAGAGAAGTCTGATTCATCTAACAAATACACTGAGTTGGAGGACTGTATTTGACTTTGAAAATTAAATTTCCATCTTTGATTTTTTAAAAGTTCTGAGATGGATACAGTGAACCTCCATGCACAGGTAAAATATTTGGATGCTTTTGAGTAAGGTAAGCCTAGCTAGGGCACTAGTGCTTAAATAGTAAAGTGATTAATCACTCCTATAGCACTGTGTGTATGGGCAGTGTTCTACCCAAGTGAGATGTGGGTAAGCTGAGGATTTTGTGTTTTGTCTCACTGTATCACTGAGCCTACCAAGGGCAAGAGAAGCTGCCCCAAATGAAGTTACAAGGGTGTGCTGCAGGTAGAGTAAGAGCCTTTAAGTCTTTGGCTCCAAAAGCCTTCAGTGTTTGTCATGTTGGATGGTTTGGTGGTGTCTCCTGGTGTGATGCCTAGTGTGCTAACATAAGCTGATTTTGAGAATTTCAGACATGCTCAAATATTGTATTTGGACATAAATCCTTTATAAAGCTTCCAGTTCTGCAGACTTTTACACTGGTGAGAACTGTATAAGCTTGCAGCTTTTGTAGCTCTAATCTTGTTAGTTAAAAGGTGGCATGCTGATAGTTTCATTTCACAGTTGAATTTTTTTAATTATCTCTGAAGATGGATGTTAGCTTCTCAATTTTGGCCATCAGGTAGCATAACCTATAACACAGCACACAGAAAGAAACCTCAGATTGAATGTGCTTCAGATTGTGCAGATGTGTAGCTCCAGACCTAAAAGACAAGAAAGTTTTAACCTAAGGAAAAAAGAACAAATCAATAAATCCAATGAAGGTCTGCAATGTAACACTGATATCAAATATGATTTATTCAGTCTGTTATAGCAAAAAAAAAATACATATTGCTGCCTCTGGGGGAATGTAACAGTTGAATGGTTAAATACAACTTAGTTTAAATGTTTTGTATTTTGACTCTTCTGTAGATAAAGGATGATATTGAACTTCATATATAATTGAAATATCTTCGCTTCAACCTTTATGGATTTTTTAATATACATATGCACATGTGTGCACATTTGAACTTGAGATATATTTCAATGCACATATATAAGTATACATATGTATATGCAGATACATATCCAGTATTCCCTTAGAACATTACTAGAAAATCCTTCGAGGGAAGTCCAGGTCTTCTGGACATCCAGGACTTCAGGACTCAGGTCACTTTGCCTGAGGTTACCTGACCTTCAGCCAAAGCTGTTTGCAGGTTAACCCTTAGCTTTGGCTAAAACACCTGCAATTTTCTTAATTACTTTTTACCTCTGAGGACTAGATCATCTTGCAACACTGGGAAATTTCTGCTCGCCTTTGAGCTTTCCTTGAATAGGGACAAATTTACATTCCTTTGCCTTCACCAGAGTCATATCCTGCCTCCTTGGCCAGCTGTCATTCTGCAAAAATTCCTTCTTGACCCTGAAGTGGCTGCCAGCAGAGTGCTGTGGCAAGAGCTCTTTCTAATGGGCTGACCATTACCAACTGGATAAGGTTATAATTCCCAAAAATACCTTCACACAGAACTTTGTGTCATTTCAAAGGAATGTGGTTAGCAAAGATGCTGTGTTCCTACTCAGCTGCCTGCGAGGTTCTGAAGGATTTCTAGGAGGAAGTGTTGCAGAGCAGCAGTGCTTGGGTGATAAACTGGCTGTTCCCTGCAGTCCTGAGAACTGCAATCTATCAGACCTAAGACATCACTTTCGTCTGTTTAGACCATTTTTTCTGCTTCCAACAACATGGGAATTGCAACCGCTGCTTCACGTAAAGAACACACCTCAAACCATTTCTGAGGTGCCCAGTAAGTATAAACTGGGTTTATTTCCCTTCTCTTTCCCAAGTGATTGATCCTTTGAGCCTCCCTCCAGGCTGACCCTAAGCACTCAGTTTGATAAAGGAGGTAAATACGACCGAGGTGGACGAGGGGGTGATGTGTGTCGCTGCGGAAAGGGCGGCTCAGGGTGCGATGGCTGGAAATGGCTGGCAGCCACGTTTTATTGCAGAGCCTTCTATTCCTGGATTTTACAAAATGTTTGAAGACAGAGGTCAAGTGGTTTCGGCTGAGCATAGGTACCTAAGAGAAGACTGTTGAATGCAGTGGGAGAAAGGCCATATTTTCAGATTGTTGGAGGGGATTTTTTTGTTTTGTTTTTGCCAGATTCTGGGATGCTGCTGAGTTTTAGGAATATCTTCAAAGAACAGCAGTGCAACTTTAGAGATAAATTTCACTTGTAGACTGCTCTGCCAGAAAAGCTGAATAAAAAGATCTACAGTGAAATAACTTGTTTTCTTTGCTGTTTTTCTGTCTATTCTTTGCTATATATCTTCTTTCTTCCCCTTTTATTGTCCCACTTATGCAGTGTGCTGCAGGGCTTGTTACCTGAGCAGCCAACGAAGTGGATACACAGAAACTGAATTTTGTGGGTAGTTATCACTTTACACCCTACTGGCACTTGACAGCCTAAACTCTCCAAACTCATGAAAAGCATGGTACTTGCATTTNTTTTTTTTTTTTTTCTGAAATGCTATTTTAATTTTGTAACTTATTGCTGGTATAATGTAAGCTTAAGCCAGAGGGCTGAGAACTATGTTTTTTCTCTATCTTGCACGCTGCCAGTCTTGGTAGAATGAGTCAGTAAATAACATTTTTCCCATTAGGTAAATGACCTCTTGAAGAACTGTGATTCTACTGAGACTGGTGGGAAAATAATGGGTTGCATAAATAAGTCTGAGGAAAGTGTAATGATTTTCAGATGGCCAGTAATATGGAGAAATAACATAAACCTTCAGCACTATGTAGTGGCTATTATTTGGGATCATCTGAGTAAAAGAATTATTTGCAAGAACAAGAATCCAAAATGTTGTAAATCTGGGAAAGCCTGACTTTTTGTTGATTATCCTTGCAAATGATGAGGGAGGAAGTGTGTACTCTGCTATTGCTAATAGCTGGTCTGATGACAGGTGGCTCACTATTGCCTCACTGTATTTTCCAAATTTTCAAAACACAGTATTTTTGGGTTATGACCATTTGTTTTGCTTTGTTTTGCCTCTTCTCCACTTTTTGTAGAAAGAACATGAA
Organism: Penelope pileata; assembly: GCA_013396635.1. Taxonomy (NCBI): domain Eukaryota; kingdom Metazoa; phylum Chordata; class Aves; order Galliformes; family Cracidae; genus Penelope; species Penelope pileata. Next base: position 148,731 of record WBMW01005039.1, on the reverse strand, counting down.
GTTCTTTTATATTCTAGTTTTCATGAACCTAATTATTTCTGGAATAGTTTGGGAAAGCTGCAGTTGCAGCTTGGTGATATTTTCTAACAGACATCATCTGTTAATCACCATTCTGACCAAGTGAACAATGCACGTTTTGTAAATTTTTTTTAAGCCATTGTGAATTGCCCTAGATTATTTTGAAGATTTTTGTGTGGGTTTCCTCCTGCCTGGTTTTATCACTTAAGATCATTTATTTTCTCATCATTCTAATCTTCACAAAGTTACGTTCTGCTCTGTGTGTTATCTTGGAAGATTTCTTGGCTTTGGTTTTAATTTATATATTGTTTATAATTCCAAAATATTTTACATCTTGGACTGCTTCAAATTTTCCCTGAAAATACATGGTTTCTCCCAGGTTCTGCACCGTCATTTCAAAACTCACAGCAGGTGATAACTGCTGCACCTTTAACACTTCCATGCACAGTGTGTGTTCCCCAATGCAGAAAGTTATAACTGGCTAAATGGCAAGCCCTAGAGATTTTTTCAATTAATTGAAAGTAGTTTTAAACATCAGAAAGAGTTATGGAATGATTGATTTATTTCTGTTCCTGAGTAGTTAAGAAATACCCTCTTGTGACTTATAGGACCTTGTTCTGATCACCTGGATTGAAATGTATTCAATATAGAGTTATTGTATTCAACCCTAATTTACGTTTTCATAAGTTGAAAGTTTTGAGTTCAAGCTTGCACTCTTCTGGTGGCAATGCTGGTGTTGGGACACTGCATACATTGTTATTTTTCTCTTGTTCCACCTCTGGATCACGATGATAAAATGCAAAATCACCTTTGAATTCCCTGGGAAAGTCCCTGATCATCTGCTGGGGAGTCTGTGGGCCTCACCGTCACCAGGGCTGGTGGAGATCTTCTCTGCTTTCAGTGCCCAAGAAATGCTTCAGCACCTTCGGCCTCATGAAAAAGAGCACGTCTTGTTTGCTCGTAATATGATTTGAAGGGAGTTCCAGTAAATTGTCATCTCTCCTTTTCTGATGCTAGTGTTTCCCCCGATGATCTAAAAGACTGAACAAACAGCACTGCATCGAAAGTGGCAGATTACAGTAAATTGGATCCCTCTCTAAATGCCAAGGCAAAAATTCAAAAGTACCTAGAGAAATTTCAAGTGCAGCCAAAAAGCTACTTTGAGATTCATTCCATGAAAGGACAAGCTAATGAATTTAGGGCTTGTAATCCAAGATAAATAAATCAGATCAGAAAGATGGAGGCTAGTAAAGCTCTGGGAGATGTAGAGGTAATAAAGGCCTAACAAATAGACATGACTGCGTAACATGATGAGGCTGCAGAAATGACAACTGTAATAATATGTCAGTGCTGAGCCCTGGAGGAAAGAAGCAACAAAACTCTGCTCTTTGTGATAGCAGGAGGGGCCCTGGGATAGCAGTCTCATTTTGGGGAGCGACATTAGAAAAACATTGGGGAAGAGATGGGAGTTAGAGAGGAGCTGTGGTGTCTCTGGGACAGAGGCATTTCTGTGGGAGGTAGATGTGTGTGTATGAGCGGATGGTGGCAGAGCCAAGGGAGTGGCTTTGACTACCAAGGAGGAGGAGAGAGGGAATGTTAGGGGTAGAGAAAGGAACGGGGAAAATATTGCCAAAACTTTTTATCAACGAAAACAAAGATGCTGGCCACAAGGCATGGCAGCTTTTGGAAATCTCTTCAGGAGGTGTGACAGCAGGACTTCTGCTCCCTTCCTCAATAGTTCAGCTCTGGAAAGCATGATGCATGCTAAGATTAGATTGTAATTTCGGAGAGTTATTGACTGGATGCTTGGTAGGTCTCCAGTTCCAGCCAGTAGATCACCTAAAATCGAGGAAGGAACAAGTGTGAGTACTGTGGCAATGCAATAGGATTTGCTGTTACCATAGATACCCATGACTGTACATAAGTATCAAAGTGGTATGGCTTAGTAATTTGTGAAAAGCTTTTGTGGCTTGATTCCCTCTCATACAAACAGCTTGGAAGATTTTGAAATGATTATGATAACTTGTTACCGGTTTAGCTTACCACTACAGCCATCTCATGAAATTGAGCATCATAGCTGGAAGCAAAATTCCAGAAGAGACAGAAGGTCTCTGTATGCTTAAACTGAAAATCAGATTTGCTAGGTACATGGAAGCAAAAGTTTGCTACGGTGTGCAGGCTTGTGTTCGTGAAATTACCCCTATTTTAACTCCTGACAGACAAGTCCCTTTCTCTGAGCCATCATTATCTTGTTGATGTGGACCTTTTTAGTAAATTGCTTTGAAATTAACTAATGAAAGATGGTAGACAAGAGATGATGATCTCTGTCAGAAAATGTGTGTTTTAGCATTCAGTAGGTGGGAAGTGTGAAGGGAAGGTTTACAGCACTGCTATGAATATGTTCAGATCTGTGAAGCCTCATCTTTTATTACTGGAACTGATAGAATAGGAATTGTTTTGATTGCACTCGTTTCTGTGTAGCTACAGACACATTGCTATAGGGTTAAGAAAAGGAAATGAAAATTGTGGTTTGCTATGGTGAAGAGAAGACAGGGGAAGAGGTGGGAGGCAGGAACAGGTAAAATAAATAGAATGTCTTGACTAAAAGAGAAGCACACTTGCTCAGAGTGGCGAACCTGAGTGACTCTCATCAGCAGTAGTTTTTGCTCATTGTCACAGCCTGGAACAAAATAAACTATTGCTCCAAACCTTACAGTAGCCCAGACTGCAAGAGGGATTGCAGGTGACATCCTGGCTTTCAGGCAATGGAAAAAACCACAAGCTTGTGTATTCCACCACTGAGAGCTGTTTCAGGCTGGGGATAGGCAAATTTCAGAGGCAAAATGAACCTATCTACAGTTTGTGATAGAAATCATGCTAAGACTTGAACTGAATGCAGTTTCATCAAGTCAATAAAAATAATTCATGGAGAGACCTCTTCTCCCCCAGATGTCTTGTGGACTGACCTGGGATGGGGCTTTGTCTCATGCCAACTCTGAAACAAGCACATCTTGTATTGAGGACGGAATAAATGTGTTCTGTGCTGTTTCTTGTGTCGCTGGTGAGCTTGATGCTTGGCCCCTGGGGCTGATGCCCTGGGTGATGTAGTTCAGGTGATATGAAAATCCCTATCAAAATGTCTGAGTTTGTTGGAAGCATGAGCAATAGCCAGGGTTTCATTAAAGTGTGTTCTACAGATGGCAATCTTTTATCTGAAAGGGCAGGGTGGGGGGAAGTCATCCAGCTCTCCTGAGATGGTGACTAAGAATTTACTTAGGGATGGGGGCATGAAGCCTTGAATCAGGATGTTATTCTACTTAAACTCCCAAATGAATAATAAGAATGAATGTATGTGGAAAGAATGAAAGCAAAGCAGGCTGAGGTTTAGTCACTCGAGGCTGCACATGTTCAGGGGCTGTCTGGTAAAGCTCCTGTTACTTCTCGTGCTGCTGCCGCTATTTTTACAGGGTGGGTGGGGGGAGGTGTATGATTTAGACACTGAAAACCATTTCTGAAGTCTAAAACTGCACGTTTCATTATTGCTTGTAATCATGGTAGCTTACCCTCTTGTTTGAGAAAAGTTAGCTCCTTCTTTTCCGTAACTGTAGCAACGAGCCATTAGTGTCAGCTCTGAAACTCCTTGCTGCAGTCTCTGCTTTGGCCCAGAGAGACACCTAAGGCAGCCCTGGAAGTGACTTTGTGTCAGTCTGACCCTTGGGTGGTACCTCTGCTAATACATCTCTTTGGTCTCCTTGGGTCGTTGCCTGTTATTTCTTCTATGTCCTTGGAGGCAGCTGCTAATAAAGGGTATCCATGTGTTATTATTACCTATTTCAAGGTACATACTTTGAAAATCCTGCTGTAATTTTAATAGATACAAACCCAAACCTTCACCTTCTTCTAAGCCGAGCATGATATCAATTTTTTCTTCTGGCATTTTAAGATACCGGGAAGATTTTATTTTATTTTTTACCTGTCCATTGATATTTATCTAGTAACGGTTACTTGATAACAGCATCGTGGTTATGGGCCTGGTTTGCATTGTTAGGCAGCCACTCGGTCAGCCCAAAGTGCCAGGAAAATTTGGTGCCTGCAGCACCTTACCTGGCATTTACTGTTGCACAGATGGTGCCTTGACTTAAATGCTGGATGGAGCACACGAGGCAGCACCTGCGTGGTGAGCCCTGGTCCAGCAATCCCAGGTCTGGCATCTCTGGAATGAAGGGTTTACCTTTGCTAACAGTTGCATAAAAAATCTAAGCTGTCCCTTTGGTCAGAGTGCTGGGGATGGCAGAGAAGTTTGTAAGACGAGCACAGATGCTTCACCTTCTCTGTGCCTCCTATTGCTGGCACTTATATGATCTCTGCTGCCAGGCGCCTGTGAGGCACACAAGGCTGATTTAGGAGCAGTAGATATACAGCTTTGGTATGAACCAGCAAAGCACAGGAGAGGTGCCAGATATATCTTTTATTTCAGTCACTGTATTCCTGGAGAAAGCGTAATTGGACTGAGTAAATTCATTCTGTTCCCATGAAGACAAATATTTTCCAAATTTTCCAAAAATTGTCTTTATTGCAGGACAAGATGTGCCTTCTCTGAGCACGACTTGTGTAATCTTACTCTTTGCTGTCTGTAAACAGTGCATATTCCCTGCTACTTCCATTGCTTTCTGTTTTCTTCTCAAAGCCTCCAGATTTCTTCTCCCATTCAGAAGCTCAGGTGTGTGCTACCCTTCTGTCGTTGGTGATATCCTGGTGTGAGTGCCACTTCCTTGTCTGGAAGGGCAATGCTGGTTTTCTTTCCTTCAAGTGGCTCCTTGAGGTTTTGGCTAGCAGTGAATAATCCCTGATGTCTCTGCCTCAGAGCAAGTGGAGGAGAAGGGAGTCTGAGGCCCTGTGGCTCCAAGCCCAGGACTCTGTTGGGATAATAAATCTAATTTATGCGTGTGTAAAATAAATAAATGCTGAAATGCTCGCTCATTCTGCTTATTTAAATGTTCCGCCCCACACTGCAATTTTAGGCTTTTAGAAAAGTTTTTTGCAAAATATTTCTGCTGTCTTGTAAAAGTAAGTCCTTAAGAGGAGAAAGAATGGGCTTTTGCTTTATTATGTTAATTTTTAAAGGAAAATAAATTCAATTCCCGCACTGAATTAAAGGCGACCAAAGAACAAAACAAAATCCATTAGTAATTAAACTGTGAAGCACAAACTAAAGCTGTCACCATTTTGACAAGCTAAAGGGGAGCTCATTTAAAGGAAATGTCATCTCCATGGCTGAATTTTGATTAGATTCCCGTTTGTGTGAAATGTTGAAAGTTGCTTTCTCCTCCTTCTCCTGTTTTGGTATTAGACCTTCTTTATCAAAGGCCTTAGGATATGTGTGACTCCATTCTTGATGACATTTTAGATGACAGTTTTGTAATTAATTTTCCCAGGGTTATATCATTTCTTCAACCATTTCATTTTTGCATCTCACTTAACACCATTCCATTTCCACTTCTCTCTTTCTTGGTTCTGTTGGGAAATACGTGACATATCAAGGATTTTGCAGAAATTAAGGTGAAAGAGGTAAATTGAAACACCAAGTCACTGAAGCAAGAAATCAGTCAGCTGCGTCGCTGGGAGTTGAGCGTGGGGACTGCAGCCCTCCAGCCACCATAAATCCACAAGCCCCAGCGCTGAGGGATGAGTAAGATAATTATCCATTGCTAATTCACTAACAGGGATGCTCAAATTGGAAGGCCACGCTCTTGCTAGACTCCCTATAATCGGTGGAAGTAGAGGCAATTTCCTTCATTGCTCATGCTCTGAATCAGCCTTGATTTAGAGATGTGGAGAGGTGGCCTGTTCCTCACCAGCGCCCGTAGATGAGGCTGAGGGTGATGAGCCGCCCCTGCTCAATGTGTAACTGAGTTTGCTGTGGTGTCTGGATGGTGACTCATAGCTGCAGTGAAGGAAAGAGCATTGCCATTTAGTGCTCTCCCAGAACTGTAAATCACGTGCTGCAGTCAAAGGAAAAATATGTCCACAGAGATGCAGGATGGGTGTCGGATCACTGTTCTTGCTCCATATACTTTACAGGGCCAAGATTTTCAAGAAAATGAACCTCTAGTCCCTCTTGCAACTTAGAGAAGTGTAGAAAAGAATGAGGGGAGATTTAGGAACTATCTAGCCCTCAGAGCAGCTACCTTTAATTTACCTGCTTTTCCTGCAGGCTTCAGAACCCTCTGCTAGGCTTAGGAGCTTATAATTTATTTCAGCTGGAAGGTAAGTAATAATACTTCTTGATGTGCCACCTTTACCTCGCCTTGTTCTGAGATAGCGAGTTGGCAGATTAAGGGCCTATTCTTTAATTTATGTTCATCAAGAAGCCTCTCATTGGTTTCTCCATCACTTGCTCCCTGGCATGTGAAATTCTGAGCGTGCATTGCACCCTCTGGTGATCAGACAGAGCCTAAATCAATGCAGCGTGGGGAGTGGAACTTTCTGAGGAGCTGCCTAACAGTTCTGCAGAGATCTCATCCCTGCTGAACCCACCCAGCAAGCCTGGAGAGCAGCTAGAAGCTGAGTTAGCATTAGAGGAGAGTCCCATTTCCACTAGAATTTCAGTTCTGTGCTGTGTGCTTTTTTTTCAAGATGACAAAACAAGCATCATGTTTTAAATACAGGTTTAAGAAGGAGAGGGTGATGTGAAAGAAGAGTCAAGGTAGTGCCACCTAATGACAGGCAGCCCTGAGCAGCTGAGTGTATGGTTTGCTTATTTTTCTAATTCTTGCTGGCTGCTTTCTTCCTTTGCCTTGTTCTTTGCTATTGTTCAGCCCATGACACATTTATGGATGTGATTTTGCAGTGGGGCGGTGGGGTCTGGGTTTATTCTCAAACTGCCAAATAGGATCTTAGAAAGGCTCAAGTGTGTTACTCAATTCCAGAATGGCTTGGTGTGAAAGTCAGGTGGTTGTGCATAATTAATTGTTTAAAAAGTGTTGTCCTTCCATAAATATTTGTAGTAGCCTCATAGAAACTGACTTGCTGAGGCTCGTGTGAGATAAGGAGGGAAATTCCTGAGAATTCAAAGCCCTGCTATCAAATTCTGTACTATGTCAGCTGTGTTTTTTTCTTTTTCTTGCAACCGATGAATCTTCTATGTTCTCCTTTCTTTGGTTCCTGTTGCAGCTGTTTTAGTGTGAATTCTGTATACAAACCAGCAACTGGACCCTTGTGTTCTCGGGTGAGGTGATCTCTCCAAGGCACAGCTGTTCCTCGTGTGTATCTATGTATTTGGTGGAAGGGTTTTATGCTATTTAAATGCATTCCCCTGAGATGCAAATGAGATTGTTTGTCTTGCTCAGCTACTGAAGTTATATTTTAAGAAGTTTACAGTTTGGAATGCCTTTTTATTTTTGCCTACACTTCAGTTGAGTAATATATTCCTGTCTTTGGGAATAACTGTGGCAAATGAGCACTTGGGACTAGTGTGGAAGCTGAAGAAGGAGAGAACTCTTGATAAATAGAGCCCTGTTAAAACATAATGGATACACACACACATTTTTATATTATATATATATATATTTTATATTTATTTTCTTTTGTGGTATCAGATGCTCATCCAAATCACTGTTTTAAACTTTAGTGAGGAGGAAGAGACAGTAATATGAGAGAATTCTCTGCACGTTTGGGGAATGTCTATAAAGACCTATATTGCAGTATGCAGGGTTTAGAGCTTCATGGAAAAGTTCATGTGCATTAAAATTGGCTGTAAACTCAGCAGGCGTGCACAGTGGGGAATCCTGCCACTGGCAACCTTATTGACTACTCAGCATGGGGCTCCCATAAGCAGAGACTTGACTGACTAGAGTGAAAACCTTTTTGCTTTTAGGTCCATTGACACCAGTATGAATGCTGTGCAGGTATAAAGAGACTGCTTCACATCGCCACTGAAAAGCTTATGGTTGTAACCACAAGAATTTTGATGGGGAAAGTTTTATGCTTCACATTCTAGAAATATGCAGAGAAACGGAAACTTCCAAAGTGTGGAAAGTTGAGAAATTCAGAATGTGGGACTGGTGGGGATGGACACCAGTTTATTTAGACTTGAGAACTCACGAATTTTCAAAATAAAATAATAAGAAAGAAGATAATTTGAATGAATTATTATTATCTAGAGTGCTGCAGGAGGTAAAAGAAGTAATGAATTTGACTTAGGAACTGTTTTCTAGCTACAGGGACTGTGAAGCACCAGAGCTGGCTGCTTGTGGAAGCTGTGACATCTGCTTCAGTGATTTATTCACTACAGGTTACAAAGTGGTTAGATTACCTTTCTGGTGCAGGAAGGATTGGATATACTTCTTATCCTGCTTCAGAACAAGGGAAAAGAGAAGACAACCACTTGAAATCACTGTCAGCTCTTTTGACTGATACCCATCTTTGTGTTAAGACCACGAATAGACATTTACAGAGTTGCTGTAGGTTTACATAACACTGCATAGGGTATCATTTTCATGCCCATCTGTGTGAGGGCACTCAAAGATGGCATGAAAGCTGCTCCAAAAAAAACCTTTTGTCAATGTTGAATCTAGTAAAGACCAAAATGCCATTCTACAGACAAGATAGCTGTAGTCTTAGCAATGATATCCTACAAAAGTATTTTTTTTAATCATTGAATGCAGCAAATGGGAGAAAATGAGTTTTGGGATTACAAAGACTTTGGTGAAGTTACACATATAAAAATAATGTCAAGCTTTTTATCTGCGTTGAGAAGGAGGTAAATTGGACAGAAACACAATAACCAGTGTTATCCAGTGTTTGGGGCACAGGGTTTGATTTATAACCTAAATGGCCTGATTAAGTTCAGAGTGGAAGTAAGATGCCAGCTGAACATCTCATAGACTAGATGGAAATTCCAGATGTCTTAAGACTGGATGTATTTCCTTATTCGATGAAGGAGATGAATTCTAGAAAGGATTTAACAATTTACTTTGTTCAATTGTATGGACATTGTGGAATCTCGTGGGAAGAGATCGTTCATTTTTTTGCAACCAAACCACTGTCCTGACTAAACCAGGAAAGAATCTGGGTTGTTTCTCTTCTGTCAGAAACTGAACTGTGACTCTGCAGATAAATGCATCCTAAAATGATGAAGATATCAGAAGAATAAAAGCTAAGCTTTGAATGGGTTTACTGTAACTTCCAAACAAAAAAAAACAGTTAAAAATTGCTCAGAATTTTGAAGAGAATTATTGTATTATGTCCCGTGGATTGCAAGAAAGGATTTACTTTGGGATTTAAAGAAAAGAAAAAGAAAGACTTTTGTACTACAAATATAAAATTAGTTGTGTTGAGATTTCAGATGAACTTTGACAGCTGCATTAAAAGGTAAACAATTATTTGTGCATTGTATAAAATTAATGCTGGGAATAAGCAACTGCTAGAAGAGTAAAGCAGCTCTGGCAAAGTGTATAGGGAAAGGAATTTATGGAAAAGGCAACTCAAGCTTGATCTCAAATCACTTAAACATGCAATGTTGACACCTTTCATCTTTGTAATATAGTTGTTCATTTCATTAGTACTTTTTTCATACTCTTAATTTTACTGCTTACCTATTGGGAGTAAAGAGGATTCTAAAATGAGAGATAGTAATGATTCTTTCTGCCTCCTTTCATCATGTTCAGGTTAAGTCTTCTTCAGCATTTAGCCATATATGTGCTGCCCTAGGTGGTGGGTGATTTCGGCAGAGCTGAGATAGGCATGAATCTAGTTTATTATAAGTTGTCCCTGGGACATCTTTTCAAAATCTGTAAGTAAATTAAATAATAGACAATGTCTATTTTAAAGAAAGGATGCTTAAGTTTTTATTTCACCTGGAATACCCCTTTCAAACTGACTTTCTCCTGCTAGGCTTGTTTTAAATTTGATTAGTTCTAGAAGATGGATTTTGACATTTAAAGTATGTGTAATAGAAAGAGAATAATGACATAGCTGGGATTACAGAAAAATATTTGCCCTTGAAAATGGTAATGCATTGTTAAGTAGAGGTTGCATCATATCTAAGTGTAATAAAATAAAAATGAAAATGTGAATGATTGTGTTGGGAATGAATAGTCTCAGAGTGCGACAGAGGACGACAGAAAGAGGGAGACCTTGGCTATTCTAGCAAAATGCAGCACATAGCTTCTGAAAATGGATTTTGTAGTATGGGCATATTCTATTTCCTAACCTGGTATTTTGTGTTTTGTTTTAAAAGGCCAAATATCCCAATAAGATGCTGTGTACCTGAGTTAAATATAAACAATGGCTATGTGCCTGCGTTCCCTGGCATTTTGAGTCCAGGATGAGAGGGTGCACTTGTGTGATGGCGTTGTTAATGCTGCTGAGAGAGATTACAAGTAAAATTTTACTGGGGGAGGCAATGGGAGGTTAATTGTAGGGTAGATCATCTCTGATTTGTAGCGTGGCTCACATGAGAGCTGTGTTGGCATAGCTGTGGTGAGCTGAGGGCTGGAGCAGTAGAGCAGTGCATGGGAGAAGGATGGAAGAAGACGTAGGATCTGTTTTCCATTATAGCCCCAGCAATTTATCTGCAGGAGGTGTGCTTTGGGGTCTCTGAAACATACTGATCGATGCTTTGTGCTTGAAGCCCTATCCCATATGTAACAGTGTGCAGACTTATTTACTCCCAGTTCTCTGGTCAGGGATAATAAACTGTGCTGAGATTGGAAAATTTCACCAGGAGTCCTCTGGAGTCATGGGGATTGGTTGCAGTTGCTTTGCTTAGGAGGTGGTTGTTGTTTGGTTGGTCTTGGACATTTTTAATTGAAGCAATCAAAATTGGCTTTCTGAGGAGTTTCTCACAGGATATTGGTTGCTTTCCCAAATTGGACTGAAGTGTTGGCAACTGACTGCCATAGTCAGTACTTACGATTTATGTTGGGGTAGCTGAGTCACAAAATGAGAATTAAAAAGGTTGATTTTGCCTGTGTCTTTTTTCCTGTTGACGTTCCTCACCATTCTGTGTAAACCATGTGCTGTGGTTCTTTTTGTTGTTCTGATGAGTGTTATAAATAGGTTTGGCCACCGTTTTTTGGGCCAAGCGCTCTTCCAAATCATCACTCACCTACATGGGAAGGAAATTTTTCAATGTTAGTGCATGAAGGAAAGCACAGAGATATCAGCAAATATTCCTGCTCTGCATACTTTTGCTAAGTTTATTTTAATAGATGATGGGTCTACAGTTTTCTTGCAAATGTTCTATTTTTTTCTCATCCTTTCTGTTTTTCAGATGTCCTTAATTCCTACTGACAGCAACTAAATCAAGTTCTCTTCTAGCTTTCTTTAAAAACCAGAAAACCCAGCACTGGAAGCAAGGAATTCAAGCAGTGAAGACTGCTCCAACTCATTTCCTACCACTTCCCATAGCCCACCACGGCCCATTTTCTTGTGCAATTTTTAAGGGCAGCTCTCAAATTACTGTTACTTAAATAATGTTTTAGGTGGAAGGAAAATGCAGGTGCCCTCTGTTTAACAATTTTTGTCAAGCTGGAGGAAGCCTAGACTTGCTTGTTTGTATCTCATTTATGTGCTTGATTTATTTATCTTCTTTTGTGTCTTCTCTAGCGTCTGCCATCCTGGTATCTGTGCTAATGGAATTTGCCCTGCACCTTTCTTCTGCTAGATCTTTGCTCCTAGCAGAGACATCCTAGGGGCTCATAAAAATGCAGCTGTGGAAAAGTTGATGTTGTGCCTCTGGCATGCTTCGGGCTACAACAAAATGCACGGCTTTTAAGGAAATTATTGCCTGTTTGTCATGTTGCAGACTTTCACTCTTATTTTTAAAAATGCCTTTTTTTTTTGTCGCTGAGGGCTACATCCTTGCAAGCAGCAGCAGGAGCTTGTTGCCAGGTTAGGCAGCACAGCAGTGTGCCATGTACTCACCATCTCTAGCCTCCAAAATATGTAAGGAGCTGTATGTTCCCTTTCCCTTGTTAGGGTTAGGGATTACACATGAGGAAAAGATGCTGTAGCTCAGTTGGGTCCCTTCTCTTCTTGGATGTAGAAAGCAGCTATGTCTGGGCCTCCACCTCAGCTGCTGAGGATACTTCATCAGCTCTCAGTGTTGTCACTGAATTCCTGCTCACGCATCTGTCTGAAGCAGAAAAGTTTGTTACTTAAGCCTGCATGTCTTTGCAGTCAAACTGTTTTTCCTAATGATTAAAATGTTCTCTGTTCTGTCCAAGCAGTGGCTGTTTTCTTGTTGAAGAAGCAGACTCCATAATTTCAAACAAAGTGAATAACCCTTTCCCCAGGTGAGGCACCAGGCAGCGTGCTGCTGAGAATTTCTGAGATGGGTGCATCACACTTCTGAGGTTGCTGTCTCAAAACCTGTGGGGGTAATTGTGGGAGATCAGTAGGTGGAAGTGGACAGATTAATATTTGTGCACATACCTGTTCTCAAGTTCAAATGACTTGTGTCCCTACCTGAAAGGGTAGAGGTGGCTTAGGAAGTATTGCATTGGCTATCAAAGAGGGCTGAGAGCCTAAGTGGCAAAGCAGAATGCTCATGAATACTTCAAGTCAGTGTAGGGCATTTGAGATAGGGTGTGCTCCTGGGAAGAATCAAAAGAATAATCTTTACAGAAGGATGCTGGCTGGCTGGACCTTCGAGGCTGTTAGGAAATAAAGCTGGTAAGATGGAACTGGGAAGGACAAGTAATTAAATCACATAGGAACTGTGTGGGGGGGCTGCAGGAAGGATCTCTGAATAGAAGAATTGGAAACCAAGAGTTAAAAGATGAACTCACTGTTAGGAATGGCAGAAATGACACGCTACCTGATGGCTGAATGTGAACTTAACTTGAGGTATTTCATTCGGTCTTTCAGAAATGATGCTTTTAAGTGCAAAGTGATAGTGACAGCTACATTAGGTCTAAACGGGGAAAAAGTGTTATGCATCAGTAAATGATGGATTGTTAGACTAGTTAAAAATGAATACATAGTGTGAAGGGATACCAAGACTGGGTTGAATGTGTTAGATATGAATAAGTTAAACAGTGCCCTCACTGTGCCTTGATGGTTCTGGTTTTGTAAATGTTCCAGCTCCCTTTGGTTGCTTATTTTTTTGTGTAAAGACTTGCACTGGGATGTTAAGCAGCACATCCAGACATTAATCTGTTTTATAGGTTCAGCATCGTGGTTGACGTCCAAAAATACATCGTTAAAAGTGATAATGAGTCATAATTGGGACTCTACAGTTACTGGTGGGTACTTTGTGAATTCAAAGAGCTTGCTGCTAGAAATCAGATTTACTGCATAAGATGCTGATGATGCTGTTAGTGGTTTAGATCATGGTGTGGTCAAAGTGATAAAATTGACAAGCTGCAGAGAAAATGCAAATTATCCGCTTGTTTCTCCCCTGCATAAATTCCATTCTGTTCAGAAAATTTATGGAATGTCAGTAATGTAGAGAAGAACCTGTCCAAAGTCCAACTAGCTTATTTCTTTTCCACAGGTGATTATCTTTTGTCCCTATGGTTTCATTTGTGCTTGAATATTCAGTGAAATTAACAGCATGCAATATGTTTATAATGTATTTGCTGGAACTTTGCTTTCCCAGTTGATCACAAAGGAGATGTTCTGCCGAAAACTCATTCCTAAGTAGCGACTATTTTTGGAAGACTCTTCAAAAATAAGTTGTGTTTCACAGAAAATGTTGTTTCCGTTTTCATAATTCTCCCACCCGTATCCCTCTCCTGAGTTAATTAAACCTTTATTAAATGTTTATCAAAACAAAATAGTTTGACTGTTTGGAAACTACCTGTCCAAACTCTACGAGGAGCTGCTTGGTACAAGCAGCAGTCCCTGAAACTGATCCCAACTTCAGTCAGCTTTTATCCTGCAGTAAACCAGCTTGTATGCTTCAAAACTGCTAAGTGGATATCACTGCTACCTTTCAGGTACTGATACCCAAACACCTGAAGGAGTATTCACTGCCTGTTTACAGCATTCCTGACTTATTCTTCCCTGGGGGGCGGTGGGGTGGTTGCTTCTGTCTGAAGCACAGATTTGCTTTCACACCTGCTTCACACCCAGCAGGGCACGCTTGCTCAGTGTTTTGCTATCAGTCTTGGAGAGAGCCCTTGCTCTGGACAGCTTTAGGTCTGTAAGTGTTGCTGTCCAGTTCACTTAGGTGATTGTTTTGCTCAGTTCCTTGCAGTAAAATAATTATTTAATGTAATTGATAATAAATTCTTTCACTGTACCAAAGGAGCTCAGAGAGAGTCTAGAAGAAGGACGTTGAAGTAGGCACTTAATTATTTTTGGAGCTTTTGAATGCATTGCTTTAAGTGGGAAGGAGAAAACTGTTTCCCTCTTGATTTTTCAATATGAAAGAATATAATGTCTCCTGTGTGCAGTGAGCCTGCTCATACAGGGATGTTAGAGGCATTGCTGGAGTCTTGCCTGGGTAAGAAAAGCAGGATGAGAGCCCCACAGAGCAGCACTGATGTGCAACCAAAAAGAGATAATGGAGGAGTGGAAAGGAGCATCATTTAAAGAATGTCGTGAAGCAGTGTCAGAAAGTGCTTTTACACACAAAGATAAATGACTGGTATGCAGTCATCCCATCAGCCAAAAGGAAAAATAAATTTTACTGGTGAGAAATAACAGAGCTGCCTTTGTAGGAATGGTGCAATGCAGAGAGTGAAGTGGTCCTGATGGACTTTCCACAAAGCAGAATGCAACTGCGAATTTGTAAAGGCAGCCAGAAAGATGGTTTTGATTTTTTCAGTATCTGTTCTGCTGTTGTTTTTCCTTCAGTGTATAAAGCAGTCATAAATCAGTCTCAACAAAAGCAATTTAAACACACATTTTCAAAAGGACTTGGTCTTTGCTGATCTGTTTTTTGAACAACTAATTAACGAGCACTTTGGACTTGTACCAGAAATGGTATTTTAACTGTTAAATGTTTTGTGATTTCATCTCTACCTCAGCTGAGCACTGCACCTTAATGGAGATGGAAAATGAGGTAGATTTTAGTATTGCTGTGTTGCAGGTCTTCACCTCCATGCATTCCCTTGGTTTTTCTTTATTCTTTCTCTACTTGGGCAGATGCTGCTCTTGCTGCTGTGTTCCACTTCTTTTTCTGGCACTACACTGTTGGCTTTGTTCGGTGGAAGGATCTTCAGGGACACGAAGCAACCTTAAAGCTTACTTGAATTTTACCAGGTTTTAACTTAAGTTTGTTTTTTTTTTTAATTATACAAGCTGATGAAAATCTCTAAGCTAATAGGGAGGTAGAGGCACTGAAATGGCCTCAGATTCACCCTTGGTTCCCTAATTATGCTTTCCAAGATACTATCTCATTATGTAAAACCCAACTATGTAATTAGTTGTATTTCATTTTTGTAATTACAAGCTATATATTTGTCATATCTGTAGAAGCAGAAAACATTAACATTATAAATCTATGGCTTATGCAACCTCAGCAGGAATTGCTAATGAGCAAACCTTCCTTTCTGTCTCCTTTAAAATTTCTTTCCAAAATCTTGTCCTGTAAATGGAGACTCTAAGACAGAAAATTCAAACTGCTTGGGCCATCTTCCTGCTTTGTTATCGCAGATACCTGCATCTGTATTAATATTCCATGGTAACAAACGCTTGAAGTTTGTTTTGATTTCTTAGAATATGTCGTTCTTCATCTTGGCTCCACAAACAAAAATATAAATGCAAATTTCAGAGAGAAGATAATGGAACTAAATGATAATCTTAGCAATTATCTGTGATCATAAGAAAGCATTGCATTGTGGAGGAAAGCAAATCTCAAATTCAATCTGTCCTTTTCTCACAATTTCTGTGCATTTGTAGTCTAGAAGGGTAGCTCAGCTGTCAGCAAAACTTAGCTGTCATGGCTGAGGGTTGCAAACGATGATGCTTTTTTTCCAGGCCAATATCCTGAGTTCAGTGACCTGATATTTGTCAGATGCAGTCTATTCTTTCACGTTTTATGCACTGTAAGATCATTGGAGGTATCTTCGTGAAACCATAGCCAGGCTCCAATGACTGGAGACTCATGGTATGATAGAAGGTCACCCTAACCCTAAAAAGGGTTTCTCTATGCCTCTGGTGCCCTTCTAAATCAAGTTTCCACAGTCTGTTTCTATCCTGCATGCTATGTGGATTGTTTTTTTTTCCCCATTTACTTGTTAATCTTGATTTCTCTGAGCTGTTATTTTAAATTCAGTTTTACGCATAGGTCTCTATGCACACAACGCGTGCTCAGCTCCACCTGGACTCCACATGGGAGTGAGCTTTGCTCTGATAGCTCATCCATACGTGACAATTCTCGTGTAAGATTGCTTTCCCCTTTTTGTCTCTGAATTGCACATACTTGGCATTTTTCATTTGTTTGCAATTTTTTCTTATTTATTCAAATGATTACTAAAAAAATTCAGTCATTTAAAATCCTGCATTTCAAACAAGTAAATATTTGGAGGAGGAAAACTAAGAAAGATATACTTTCAATTCCAAGCACAAGAATAAATTGTAATGCAGCACTTCTTTTACTATTTCCCAAAGTCTTTAAATAAACATGCACAATACTTTTAAATTGCAGCTAAGTACTTTGTATCTCTCACTAGCATAGTAATTAAAATTCACACTCCTTTTCTAAATATTCATCCTGGCAGTAAAGACTAATATTTAGATCACTTTTAATACAAACATAATGTTCACTTTCAACAGTTAGTGGATTTATTTTTTTCTGGAAGTGAGGATGTATTTTATTTTTACTTGGCAAAAATAGTGACTGCAATTTACTGGATTTGTTGTTTTTATGACCTCTAGATGCACAGTTGTGTGTGTGCCAGCATACATAATCCCAGTTTTATTCTTATACGCAATGGGAGAACAAAAAAGATTTAATGCTTTGATGTCATCCACACCATGAAGACTTGCAACGAATTGTAGGAGAAATAGCTGTAGCCACTTTACAGAAACCAAGAACTTCATTGCAGCAGCAATTACATCTAGCACACCGTGGTGCTACGGATGATGAGATTGGCTTCCTTTTTACTCCTGAAAGTTTCCAGTTGAGTGGTTTTGCACCCGTTCACATGCATTGGGTGAACCTCAGTTGGAAATGCTGTCTACAACCCCAGGAGAGCAAAACAGCCATGTGCTGTGTATGTGCAGAAATAAAGATGTCTGAGAACTTTGCTATACTCTCTGACAAAGGAACCGTGTAGGGCTGCAGGATTTGCTCAGTTGAACAGTGTGCCTCTGTGTATAGCATGTCCTGAAGCACAGCTTGAACAGCTGCCTATTGGATTTCTGAAGTTTCAAGAAAACCCTTTGCAGTTTTTCAGGTTGTTTCCATTTTGAGTATTGCCACAGTTGTTTCTTTCCCTTCCAGTCAATCTTTTCTTCTGACTGGCTGAATTATGGCTTTCCATGATGTCACGATTAGCGCTGCTGAAGTCATCAGTTTCATTTTGAGGTAATCTTTTGTCTGTTTTCACAGCTTACCTTCTTATCATACCTGCAAAGTGCTTTGTGCGCTGAGATACACCAGTGTTATTCCAAGAGCATTCCAATGACAAAACATTTTGGCATTTGTTTGCCCAAAGCAGCCACACTCATAGAATTGAACTGAAGTCTGTGTGTTTTGAAAACTAAACCTTTTCAAAATATTTATTAAATTGTTCCAGATGTACAGTGTTGCTTTGATGACAACAGATATCTCTTCTGGAAACAACAATATTAGCATCTAATCAAGTCATACATTGTGAAAATTGATTCTAGACTTCATAGAAGGTATCATGATTTCTACAGGCATGAAACAAAAGCCTGAGAGGGTATTTGTACTGCTCCATACAGAAAAAAGCAGACACTTTCACCTAATCTTAATCAAACTGTTACTGGCAATAAATCAAAACTCACAAAAGTTAGACATTTTGTAGGCTACAGGCCTATGGGTCATGGCTTCTTTCTAAATGGAGCTGAAAAATGTGACTAAGCAAATGAAAACTGCTTTGAGAGAGGTTTAAATTTATTTGGTGGTTCATACTACTGTTGGAAATGGGGAAATGAAAATAAAAGCCATTGTTCCCTGATGACTAAGTTTTAACACATAGATATTATTTCCTTTTATTCAACTTTATTAAAGATAAAAACATGAAGCAAACAGAAACCTTGCCCGTTCCCCTCATATGTTCAATCCAACAGTCTTTTAGTATTATTAATAACAAAACCCGGTGGTTCCAAAGCTTTCATGTTTCATTTTACGCTACAGAAATGAAAGTCACATTAAATAGGAAAGTTAGGTCAGTTTGCCATCACATGTGTGACTTGGCAGGGCTGAGCTCCCCAGTGTGGGGTTGGGGCAGGGGTCTCTGAGCCCCTCGTGTCTGTGCCTGCAACATAGGTGGCAACAATTTGGGCAGAAAAGTGGGACTGAAGATAAATTGTGGCCACCAAGTTTTGCAGGCAGTTGGGCAAAGACATTTGCAAGCTGCTGCCCTTGCTCCTGGAGGCCTTCAGTGATGCTCATTGCTGTGTTGAGGAGCCTGAAGGTATCTTGTGCCATTGTCCAGCTCTCTCCATCCTTGAGCCTCTTGGGTTTCTGTGAGGGACATGCTCCACACAAGGTGAAAAAAGAGCAGAGCCTGGCTTCCAGCTTGTTTGACAACAGATTCCCCCCAGTGTCTGTGCCAAGGTTGGCATCATCCAGAGCATTAAAAACCTATTTCATTCATGCCAGTGTAAATCAGGAGGGGATTTTTTCTTTGTCTGTCTGTCTGAAATGGCAATCCATCACACTAAGTCAATTTGCTCAGTTTTTTACATCTTGAAGTATTTGTGCGTTGAGTTCCCTCACCCGAGGGCTCGGAGGTCAGGCAGTGCCCCAGGCCATGTGCAGCTCGGCTGTAAGGAGGGGTGAGGTCTGGGAGGGCCACGTGGGTGTTCACCAAAGCAAGGTGTGTTGGAGTCTGTCAGCACCTCTGGGAAAAGCATAGCATAAAGTTTAAGGTTTACTTTGCTGGCTCGATTCACATTCATGTCATCCATCTCCTTTCTTTTTAGAAATGAATCTACTAAAATAACTTTTCATAAAGGCTTTTTTCTATATATGTCTGTAGAAAACAAGGTGTCTCTATGAAATTTTTTTTTATATTTTAATTCAAGTTATATTCATATTTAAATCATTCTTTTTAGCTAAAATGTAAATTCAGATGCTAAACTGAACCAATCTGTCTGTTGCATATGCTTTATCATCTAACTGTCTTGACAACCCTTGTGAACACAAGCTGTACAGGCTAATAATAATGAAGATGATGGAATTAGCTTGTTACTGTCTTATTTTTATTATATAATTTTAATCTCTGTAGGAAGGAGAGCCGATATATCTTTTGAATTACTCAATGACTGTGCTTTACTATTATTAGTTATTTGTTTGCATTTGTTTCTCTACACAGCCCAGAAAAGCATGCTGGTTTCCTTGTAAGATATCTAGAAATCTGTCTGTTGTGCTTGTCATCTAGATTATTAAATCATTTAATAATGATATTTTAGCATGTTTAACTGACCTTTCTCTGAAATGTATTCAGCGCTGAATCTGGTTGATAGCAATTTGCAAAGTAATTGTGGACAACATGATCATGCATCTCATCTGCTCTATACAATTCTTTGAGAATTTGTCATGGGCTTGTGCAGAGAAGTCGATGAGTTAGTGTCTAGCTGCTGAGTTGTCACTAGATCAAGGTAACAGGTTAGTGCTCGTCCCAGAGGAGTGGGACAACAGCCACCTTACAGTCTTTGAGGCTGAGTTTTTTCAATGCTAGCAGTCTCTTTGCTCTTTTATGTAAAATGTCGGTTTGTTGGTTAATGTATTACTCTCTTCTTCTATACTGACGTATAGTACATTTTTCTTTCTGCTCACGAGTAATACGTGAAGGCAAATGTAGGTAATTTTAATCTTTATTGTTTATGCTGTGTTTAAAATCTCTAAAATGGTACTTAGGAAAACTTTGCAATAAATAAGTATTGGTAGTTGTTAACTGAAGTACAAGGAAGGAAAAATACACCATTAATTTTAAACTGTTAAATGAAATACGTATACACTTGAGCACAGCTGTATCATTTAGAATGATTTATTGAACTAGTTCTAGCTTTCCATTTAGGGTTTTCACATAAACAATAACAACATACGGTTTTGACAAAAAATCACTAAAAATGGGTTTGATTTTAATTTCTTTTGCAAATTGATTCTTTAATAGTGTGAGAGAGCAAACCATATGACTGGCTGAAGCTTGAAATCTCTGTTTTATAAATTACAGTTTTGAATGACAGGGAAAGAGAGAAATTACCTTTAATTTGAAATTTTATTTTTACATGTAGGAAGCAAAGTCAGTAGTGCCAAAATCACAGAATTACAGAAATAATATTAATATATATAAATATAATGATGTGTCTATATAATATATACAACAATGCTAGTAGAAATACATGGTATTGTCACGGGACGATTTAAAAAAGAAAAAGACATTGAAGAACTCCACTGGCCATTATGAATGATACAAAAGAGATTTTCTTGCTGTAAATTCTTGGAAATCTGTCTGGTTTTGATCTGTGTTCTCAAAACTAGGAAGGAATTATTTGTCCCTTCTTGCCAGGGAAAGTGACCCCTAAAAGAAATACGAGGAGGGAGGTGATACCAAGAGAACAGATTTGTTAGGATTGCTTGCTTCTCAAACCTATTTGCCTGATTTTCTTTAATGATGGATCAGATTCAGAGAGAATAAATATTTTTTGCAATACCTTTGTTTTCATTCATGAAATACATTGTACCAGCTGTGCTTATTTTTTTTCCTCATCGCTTTTCTTGAGGGACTTCAAAGCTGTCAGTGCCCTTCCAGCCAGAAACCAGAGTACTGCTTCCTCCTCCCCGTGTCTGTGTCGCCACTGGTTCCTTTCCATGAGTTTGATAACACTTTCACATGCTGTAGCAAAAGCCTACGTCTCCAAGATGAAATGTTGCTATTACATAACTGGTATGACTTGTACAGTGCACAAGTGGTGTGTGGGTGAAGGCATATCTTGGGGAAAGCAGAGCGATGGTTAGTGTAAAAATAGGCAGAGCAGTATGTGCCAAAATAAGTAAGTTACATTGTCGACTGAACAACTAAACCCAATCCCCCCTTTTCCTGCCCACTTTCCTCCCCCAGCTTCTAATAACTGTAATCCAATAAAATAAATGACACGAGCTGAAAGGAAGTAGAAACTGGCTTAATTCTGTCACTTGTCAAATATTCCATCGTTTAGCCTACTGTGCATTACTTTGAAAATTGGCCACTGTTGTGAGTTTGTAAAATATTTTAATGGACAAACAGAAAGCATTGGTCAGCTCTGTATCTGTGTATAAGTGTGTGTGTGTATATGTATATACACAAATCTATGTGAGGGACAGTGCTTCAATGATGTATTTAGGGATCTTTCTACTGCCTTTAAAAATGTTTTAAATAGTGAATGGTGTGGAAGCTGTGAATAGAATGGTTGACTGTGTTGAAATGTGGAGTTGATTAGTCATTTTACATCAGCTGTAATTATGGAACATTACCGCAAATAAATCATGTACCCTGGGATATACCAAAAGGTAATGGTATTGATTGCATCTGACATTTAGATAATAACCTCCCATTGAAAGCCTACAAAAGGTAATTTTAAATCTTGTGTCTTTGTCAAGTTATGATTTTATGGTCAAAACATTAATTTAGCTCTATACTATAGCCACAATGTAGTTGTACTTGGCAATGTTAAGAAGACAGTTCTATGTTTAAGGGGCCAAGTTCTAAAGTTTTTCTTATTGTGCATTGATGTGGACTATCACCAGTCCAGATCTTCAGATGCTTCCAGGGCTTTCAGATACTGGTATCTGTCTTTTAACATTGCACTGGTTGGCAAAATACCTTTGAAATTCCAGTCTGGAGTTTCTTCCATCTTTGCACAGATCTTCATTGGTTTGGGCTTCATCTTTGGGATTGGAGATATATTTTGGGTATACATTTGACACAAAGCCAAAGGACAACTGAAACTTTGCAAACCAGCTGCCATGTCACCATCCAGCTTGGGCTCAGCGCTGAAGTTTGTAAACAGCAAGAGGTTCACCTCTTCCAGGAGCTACCAGTACGAATGTGGATTGGCTGTGGGAAGTTCACAGTGATAGGAAGGGGGTAAGAAACTTGTTTTTTTCCCTTAAAAAGTGATTTGCTTGCCGTAGCCCGGAGGAAACCCCTTATTGGTTGTTTGTGAGAACGGTTTTATCTTGTCTTTGCAGCTATAGATGGCTACTTGAGGCAGTGGAGCAATGCCTGTCTCAATTTTATATCTCTATTTTCCTTTGCATGTTTCAGAGGAAGGCCAGCGGTCTTGGTAAATCGAGGGAGTTGGCAGATCTGAGCTTTAAGCATCCTGTGAGGTGCCACCACTGAAGCAACAACTTTGAGGCACGTGGTAAAGGGAGGTGTAACGTGTTGGCTTTTTGTGAAAGACTGTAACGTTTCAGGTGTGTGCTGTGCTGAGCTGCCTGTTTTCCCTTGTACTGTACGACCAGCTGACCTGCAGAGCTGGTGCTATGATGGGTTAACTCTGTTTCTCCAGCAATTAGAGAAATGTGTTATTTACTAATTAGGAGAGTGATTTTTTCAGGCTTTTTTTTTTTTTTGAGGGCTATATCAGTGTAGGTTAATTGTACTCAATAGGCCTGTTTGTGATTACATAAATCACAAATTATTTAAAATGATGATTATGATTTAATGTGGTATGATGAGCTAGACTAGTGAGCTCCTTGGGGGAGCAAGGGAGAATTCCAATGCTCTTTTTGAGATAAGGAAGCTTAACTCTAATCCTTTGTTGCATGTTTGTGGTCAGTCTGTTTTGGTCTCTATTTGCAAAATCACAGTCAGTAGGCCAGCACTTAAAATCTTTGAGATCCAAACAAACTGGTTTTGACCAATGGTTTTAAGCTGAAGGAGGGAAGGTTTAGATTAGACATCAGGGGGAAGTTCTTTACCAGAGTGGCGAGGTGCTGGAACAGGCTGCCCAGAGAGGTTGTGGATGCCCTGTCCCTGGACATGTTTGAGACCAGGTTAGATGGGGTCCTGGGTAACCTGATCTAGTACCAGACCTGGAGGTTGGTGGCCCTGCCTGTGGCAGGGGGGTTGGAACCTGATGACCCTTGGGGTCTCTTCCAACCCGGGCCATTCTATGATTCTATGACCCTATGTTAGCCTGGTGGGTAAAAAAGGCTGCTTGAAAACAAATATACGAGTTAACCTCTTGTTTTCCGACTGACTTTCTGACAGCCTGGCCAGAAGTTGGCATGTACCTAAAGGTATCTGAGGAAGCATAACCCTTACCAGGTTGAACATGCCAGCAGGTGTGATGCATGAGTTCTCCTTATTGTAAAGAGTGGTGGCTTTTTTCTTAACTCTTTTAAATGCTGTCTTGGTCAGAAGCATGCAACTGACTCATTCGTACATCTGGGTATTGACGTCATTGTGATGCACTTTTGATTTCTAGCATGAATGTTCCAGTCTTTCCAGTAGGGAATCTAAAATGAATGCATGATGCCATTTATTATTGATGAGAAGCAAACAAGCTAGAAAAATGACATGGGCTTTCCGACTCATTCTCCATTGCATTGAACATATTGGACATCAGAGCTTGTCAACACAGTCATCTGAAAATGTCTCCTTCAGCATTTCACTCCTAAGAGCCTGAATTATTCATTAGATATTTTACTATGTTAACATATTCTTATGATCACGTTGAATTTAATTTCTGTGCATGAAAAAGCGAATTCACTGCTTCTGTTTGCATAAAAACAGATAAATATATTAATGCTTTATCAGCCAGCCTTATAAATCCATTGTAGCAATCAGAGCAGAAGGAAGCACAAAGTAACGTCGGATCACATAAAATTAAATGTTTGTAAGAGCCGAGGTGATCACAAAGCACTAGTGAAGACATTTCTAGTTTCTAGAAAGAGCAGCATGAAATAACAGATGCCTCTATTTTAGAGAGTTGAGTGCCTTACATTGCAGGATGGAGGAGTCTGCCCTCTGTTCTCAGGTCCCCTTGCCATTCATGTCATAGCACTGTTGCCTTGGGAGCAGGAAATGCATGGGGAAAGATGAATTTCTTGGCAGCACAACAGAGTGATGAAGGCCTGGAGTTACCGTGTGGTGGAGAGGTGGGGAGGCTTAATTTCCAGTCGTTCTCTCTCTCTCTGTTTTCCTTTGGAGATAAAGCAAGTGACTTCTGGAGAATTTCTTTGAACTGATGTTCTGGGGCTTCTTTATGGAACAAGCACTGTGACAAAGGACATGGCAAAAGCGAACTGATTTTTCTGAGGGGGAAATATTCTGCTGTATCATTGGGCAAAAATGCATTAATTACTTTTTTGGAAACCCGATTGGAACTGTTGTAATTACAGTGCTATTTTGTGCATAACCGTGGATGTTGTCATGGATTTAGTTCTGCATATAAGTATTAAGTTTAACCTACAAAGTGGAGGTTAACATGCTGGAAGAAAGCTCTGAATCAGAATCCATACAACTCATCTGGTTCTGTTCTTGGGAGAGAAAAGAAGATTGTGTTTCCGTGTGTTCGGAATGTTTGCTTTCATTATAGCCATAAAGCTTCACGAAGGTCATGTTCTTATCAGCTTGGAATTAAGATCTCGTTTGTACATGGAAACTTGTAGTCTTACTGAAGTTGCTAACTATGTGGCTAGATAGAGAGCAGATATTTCTGAGTGTTCTGATGCTTTTGTGTTCAGGGAGAGGAGCAGTGGACAAAGCTAAAAGTATGGACATGGCTTGAAACAAACTCCAGGCAATGCATACTGAGTCCAAAGTGCATCTCAAACAACAGAGCATGGCAGCACATGCACAACAGCAGATCTCTTTAAATTATTGGGTTGGTTTACATGTACATCAAGTAAGAATTGATCTTAGCTACTAGATAGGAAGACAAGCGAAAAATTAAGCCCAAAAGCAGGAAAGTGGTTTATGGTCTTGTTGTTGTTGTTGTTGTTGCTTGTTATTTTTTTCTTCTCTCTCACTTTTTGTTCTATATGTTTTAGCTTTTGTTTGAATCATATTAAACCATATTTTTCAAAAAACTGTAGTGATTTGAAATTAGAGAACTTTAAGAAATTCTAATCCACAGCTCTTGAGTAGAATGTATCCAGTGACTGCAGCTGACAAAAAGATGATTCAGGGGGTGTCGATAGGAAGGAAAATGGATGCATCAAGTACAATTTACCTGCCGCTATAAGGACCCAGGTGTGCCTCTTGTCCATCTGTCTATTCTCTGATCAATTTTTAAGGACTCTGCGGTTGGTCATATGAATCCCACCCAAAAATCTGGTTAAAATTCGGGGTTTCTGGTTCACAGCCTTGTTGGGATGTCCTTAGCTGCTGGCTGCCCAGGAGCCATGGGCAAGGGATGCGTTCCCCCATCTGAAGGCAGCGGGACAGCTGTGCTGGAGCCAGCAGCAGGAGCCCTGACATGGAGCAAAACTGAGTTGTCCAGTGTTTGTCCAAACTGAGATGCTTTCAGCAAAGCAGAGGGTTTTTTTCCTCTCCCCCCCGCTTCCAACTTTTGCTAGAATAAGTGAATCAGCAGCACGGTAATTATAATCACCATATGTATATAATTATACATGCTCTATAATCTAAAAGTTTTGAAAACTCTTTATTACTACTCAGCAAGCATAGGCTTTTGATGTGTATTTTGAAGAAGCTTAAGAGGTGTTTTCATGTCTAAAGTACTGCAATTCAATTTGGAATATAAAGGAAAAAATATTTTAAAATATGATGCCTAGGGATGTGTGAGTGCTTCTGTAAGAGGAGCATTTATGGAAAAATGACTTCAAACGTTTGTTCTTTTTGCATGTGAAGTTCAGCATATGTATTTCAATATAGTTTGGAAGGAGTGCTGCATTGTGTTGGTTACCAGTGATGGCATAGCTGGAGTGCATGCCTCGCAGTGAGTGCTGAGTGCTGTGTACTTCAACCTAAGGTCTGCAAGTCCTGGCAGGAAAAACGTTTTGGAAAAAAAATAAAAAATAAATAAAAAAAATAAAATTTATCACTTTTTGCACTACCCCTAACTAGTTTGAAAATATTTGAAAACAAAAAAGCTAAATTCAGTAACAAAATATTAGTTTTCTAATTATTGCTTTAACCTTTGTGCCCTTAGATCTCCTCTGATTAGTTTTGCACAAATTCTTTTTAAAAACAATAACTTGAGACAACTTTTAACACGTTTCCATGGAGTTTTGAAGAGCTTTATGCAGACCATGAGTGTATGAGGTGTAGAAGTGGTGCAGAAAAAGCTACAGCATATCTGGTAACACTGTTCTGTGGAGAAAGAAACTAGCAGACAGTACTGGAGCTTTATGCCAAGTAAAAGCATCAAAGCTTCGAGTCCTGTATGGGGAGAATTCTGCCAAGAATTATGTAATTCTCAAAACAAAAGAAAGCAACCTTCCCCACACGCTTTTGTTGTCAATATCACATCCAAGATGATGGCTTGTGAAGCCCAACGAAATCATGCTGTTTTCATTTCAATGAACACTTTTAACTATGTAATTTCTATTTTTTCATGTTTGGAAATTTTTAGCTTTTAGTTCTGTCCTGTTCACATCTAGTTTGCTTAGTCTTTCATGTCTTGAACCACTCTACCACTTTAATCTTTAAAATTGTGGTTTTTTAGAAGTGTGGTTTAAAGGCAACCATTCCATGTTTGATCTTGTGCATGAAGAGTTGCTTCTTGTCTCCAGAACAACAAATAATGTATTCTTGGAAAAGAACCATCACGAGCAATATCTCTCCTTTAATATCGTTCCTGTTTGCAAGGTGAAGAAGTGAAGGCACGAAAGTGCAGCCTGCTCCCAAGGGCCAGAGCTCTGCCTTGGGATGGCAACAGCTGCTGGAGAATCTACATGTGAGGGCACTCAAGTGCTGCAAAAAAGAAATAGATCAAGCCCAAACCCAAAATTAATAAAAGAGCTTTGTTATCAGCACACTGCTTTGTAGGAACTTCATCTTCGGCACTTTGCTTTGTACAACAAGAAGGCCTTGCAACATTTTGTCATATTATTTTTAAATGGATTTTAAATGCAAGTTTAATATATAACTAGTGGGTACCATTTTGTAGGTATAGTGTTATACTAAAATATGATTGAGAGCTGCGGTTTGATGCATAGCATCTATTTAAAGCAGCCACGTAATTTATTGGAGCTGAGATCGTACTGAAATAGTTCTGCAGTTTCATTATAATTTCTGTAGGCAGACCTCTGATCTACATAACCAAGTGAGTGCTGGAGAAAATATTCTAAATGCTTTCCTTTTGTGAATTACAGGGGGAAATGGGAATGCATCCCCTGTGAATCACAGGATGGTATTTATTTCTCAAGTATTACAGTGCTTGTTTTTCTTGAAATTTAAAATAGAACTTTGGGAGTTTTTCACCTTAACAAAATGCTGGGTTTCTAAAGACTAAAAGAGTTTTGATCCCATATATTCTGGCAGTTTTTCTTGTAGGGTTATTTTTGTCCAAATTGTTATTTTCATCCCATTCTGTACATGTGTGCCAGATTTCTGCAAATCCACAGTACAGGTTTAGCAATTTTGAACAAATATAAGTCTTGTAGGCTCTATATTGTTGTAGTCCTTCACAAATCATCCTGATGTCTTAAGAGCTGAATTCAGTCTCCGAAATGTCAAGTTGTTGGTTTTTTAATATAGAGACTTTTAAAGCTGTTTCAAAGTAGCTATAAATCCAAGACAGCCTTCAAGCTTCGCCCTCAAAGGCGACTTCGGAGAGCACCTGCTCACAGCCCTGGCTGTTCAGGCTCCAGAAGCTGCAGCAAAGAAGCATTAAGACTTGAAAATCATTGTGAGCCTCTTGGCTCTGCATCATAGCAGCAAGCGAGTGATGCACACATTGCAGGTGGTTCTTTGCCTACCTATGTCTGCATCTACAGAAACCTACAGACAACTCTTGACCACCTCATTTCTGCAGGGCTCTGAATGTCCAGGGAAAGGTGAGCAGAGAGGCAGTAGTAGGAGTTTCTAGAGGTAAAACACATCAGTGCAGCTTGGATAGATACAAGATCAGATCTTGAAGCCTACAAAGGTATGCTCCTAGTTTTGATGAACGACAAAGACTTCTACAAAAATGTATTTTTTGTCCGTTTGCTTTTCCTTGTCACTTCACACGCTGCTAATAACAGAAGCTAACAATCTGCTGAGACTTGCAGTGTGATACTGGCAGATTTCCATGATAAAGGTTAAAGAAAAAAAAAAGCTTGCATTCTACTTTACACCTCTCTTTCCTTTGGTAGCAAAAGAACAGTTCACCTCTTATAGCTGTACATTTTATTTTTTTAAGTGAGAAATAGTTGGGAAACTTACCTAAAACTCCAAGCAGAGTATTATCACTGCGACATAAACAGATCAAATTTCAGATTCAGGATTAAATGGCGACTGAGACCTTAGCCAAGCACAGCTGTAAGTATAATCCAGGCCCTGACTGAAGCTTTCATCACATGATTCTTTCCCTCTCCCATCATCAAAAGACCTGACAGCTGATCTGTCTGACCTGTTTCAAAAATATTCATTGCATTTATGTGATCTGATGGCTGTAAATATTCACAAAGGTTTTGTTTGTTTGCTTGTTTGTTTTCCCTGAGCAAACTTTCTGATTAGAACTCTTTTAACAGAAAAATGTTGTCTGCTACTCTTTTCTTTGTGGGAGAAGAAGAAATAATCATTGCATATTGCATGGAAGTAAGCTGGGAGAGGAAAATGAGCTCACTGAGAGTGTTCAGTTCAGTTCCACTGTTTGTGACTCTCAGCCATGTAGTTCCCAGGACCATGGGGTACTGGTCATGAAGGTTACATGAATTGCTGTCACACAAAGCCCCTGTCTCTCTGACTCAAACTAACCACGTGTAGGTAATCTTAGAACTTCCAAACCCTTTCTTCCATTTTTAGGACATTTCTTCTTGTTACTGTGGGAACATAAAATCATTAACATTTGGCCCTTCATTTCCTTTTGAAACTCTCCAAGATATATGTAGTGATTGATCTGTGGTAATCTGCTCAGTAAGCTGCATGTGGTAACTTCTCCAGTGCCACTATTTTTGCAGTCTTGGGGAACTGAAAAGGTATGGAAGGATATTCTTAACCCAGTGGAGCTCTAAATACGATTGTTTATTTCAATAGTAAGATGTGGTCTTTGAAAGCACATATATCTTGTACTTCAAAGCTGGCAAAAAAAGAAGCGGGAAGAAGGGGCTGGGGAGCTGCAAGGCTGTTTAATTGTGCTGTAGGCTTTATTTCAGCTCTTATTTCAGTTGTATGAAATCGCACTTTGCTTGCTCAGCTAATAGTACACAAAGTGATCATTAATCAAAGTAAATAATGTGGCTGTAGCAAGAAGCGTAAGGCACGGAAAGCAGAGAGAGAGTTTTCATTGATTGCAGGGGATTTTGGACAGCAGGGTATTATCACCACAATGTACACAGATAAAATTTCAAATTCATGATTGGTTTTACAGTTCACCATGCATCACCTGAGCTGTGGTAATTGTGTATGAGCCCTTAGTCTCTGGTAAATGCTGCTATTTCTAAATGTAACTTCAACTCTCTTTTATCTTTACAGCAGCCCTGGTGGCTGCCATGTGTCAAGCTGTCGGGCTTCAATGCACGCGTGGAGGGTTCCCAGGAGAGAGTCTGCACACTGGAGGCTCAGAAAAGGGGTCACAGTCACACAAGGTCTCCACTGTCCCATTTCCCCACATCACTGATGGGTTTTACAACACACAGACAAATATTAACGAAGAGTCTAGTTTTAGTATTTTTTACATGACACATACCTTTTATCTTTGGAAGGTGGCACCATAGGCAAGGAATTCAAAGCAGAGAATGTGCTAATTAGCAAGCAACATGTAAAAATGTGCAGGAATGAAGACAGGCAGGCTGTGTGCAGAGCCACGGTGTGCACTGCAGAAACAGGCACAGGGGAGAACGAAGCCCTGCTAAGCAGGCAAGAGATGTTCAACACCTAATCTGAGAGCACTAGAACCTTGACAAAGAAAGCCTGTTTTACCTCAATAGCAGTAGTTCTCAATTAACAAAGGAGAGCCAGAAATGTAAGCCTGATGCTTTAGCTCTGGAGGAGGACTTCTTTGTGTGTTTTGCATCAATAACGTTTTGTAATTTTCTCTTTGCTCCTTTGAACAAGAATATTTAAGTGGTGAAATTTTATTGTCTATTGAGTTGATGGAAAACTGGTACTTGCAGGGCACTCCTTGTTCAAGGGTTTGGTGATTCATAAACTTGAGGTACTGGGACATCTTAACTCTCCAGCTCCTAAACTCAGGAGTAGCAAGGGGCTCAGACTTCAAGGGCTGGCACAAGAGTTGGTTTTGCAGTGAGAACAGGAAGGCAATGAACTCTGGTGGGTTTGGTGGGTAGGAAAGCTCTATTTTGCCATATGGTGTGCGAAGCTCCATCCCAAGTGAGTTTATGGCAAAATCCATCATCATACATTAAGTCAATGATGGGTGTGGAGGCATCTGATTTCCAAATCAGAGTCATATTTACCAAAGCATCCTTCCTTTCTATACTCTTTTGTGGGTTGCATACTTCAGTTACATGAATACTGATGTAGGGATGTGACAGAGGGAAATGGCTCTTTAGAGAATGTTATTCTGCTGGTTTTGCTGGCACTGCACTTGTCTTGCTGCTTCCTACTGTACATCCTGCATCAGGCATTGTTCTTTTGTCAGCTTGATGAGATGGAAAAGGCACACAGAGAGCAAAAACATGTGAAGCAATCTTCTGTAAGGACAGGGCAAAAATGTAGGTCTTCTGTGGGGAGAGATTGTATCTAAAAAATGGGGGAAAAAAGATCAGCTGACCACATAATACAGTGGCAGAAGTAGAGAATTTAAAGTAATGAAAACAATTCCATCACAATCAGTCTGCTTCATCAATTCTGTTAGTTTCAAACAAACAAAATATTTTTTCTAATTTTCATGCACTTTTTTAAAACTTTTTTTCTCCAATATTAGGGGAAGTTGGTGACTTGAGATGTTTTTCCTTGGGATATATCAAGCTCGTGGACTTTACATGCCAGTGCAGCTGTTGGCACTGATTCGGGATAACTGCAAAGCCACTTAGGGAAAATTGAAAATGCTGACCTACAAGTGCTGGGAGGAAAACAAATGAAACATTATTCTAGCTTCTTTGTGGTTTTCCAAATTCAATAACTCAGAAGTTACTTGTGACAAAAAAAGGTAATTGCATTTTGCAATAATTCAGGCCTCTTAAAATCACAGAGGACTGAGAAAGGATATTAACGAGCCAATAAGGAAATACTGGGGCTTCTTTTGTTTTCTTTTTATAATCATCAGAGTAAATTACTTTAACATATTTCCTAGCTTAGAGTCAAGTGTTTTTAGAAGCATTCATACATTTGACAAGCATTTGGGGTGCTTCACTAACAGAGAAGCATCTTAATTATTACCCTTATAATGAGGCATCAGTATAAAATTCGTAGGGAACTTAAGGGACTTGGAAAATATTCCCTTGGAAACCTCTGCTGGATTTTGTCTGAAGAGTTACAGCTTTCTACAGCTATGCATCCTGGCATGTGTTCAGAACACTTCCGTGACCTTTTTGCTGAATGGAAGCATTGCATATCTGATCATATAATCATGTATAATACTCTACAACACTATAAATTCTTGTAGGCCTGATAATAAAAAGTTACTTAATAAACTGGCTGACTTGATGGGAGATGGTGTGCCCTTTACAGTTGGACTTCTGAGAGGTTGTGCAAATTCATAAGTTAGGCTTTAAAATCTGGTCATGGCCCTTTAATTCAGAGGAAGTGCTGGAAATGCATTTTTTTTTTTTTTTGTGGGGTCTGTTACACCCTCACTGTATCCCTTGCTGGTCATTTCATTATCTATCGACGTTATGTTTGTGTTGCCTTGTAGGGCGTGTTGGTTTGGATCATGCTATGTCACCTTTGCATGTTGTCCCTGTCTTCATAGGACTGCACGTTCTGGTGGTCAAGGCACGAGGCTGAGAACTGTGATCTTGCCTCCGAGAAGGTGCACTGCTCAGCAAGATGTTTAATTTTTTCTGTACTGTTGTTTCCTTTTCTGTAATTGTGAAATAAATCTCAGTTGCTTGCAGAGGATTTTGAGAATGCAGATATGTTAACATTTGCTGGCTCAGATCCCTTTGTGGGAAGAACCTTGGAGGAGCTACACAGACATTTTTGGAGATTGCAGCTGGTCTGGCTCTACATTGGGTCCAAAAGGTCTTTTGGCACCAACTGTGATCTCAATGGGGAGGAGAAAGGACCTGTACAGCTTGAACTGGGTTATGAGCCATGGAAGCTGATCTCCTCTCCTGGGTAGTGCTGATGGGTGGATGAAACGTTCTGTCCTTTCCTCATAGAAATCTGCAGCTGATGCCCTCCTTCTTGATCCCCACATACTTTGAAAATTACTGTGATAGTATGGGTGGTCAGCTGAAAAATCATAGCTTTTGTGTCTAGGATTTGCTATTATGTGTTCGATGCTCTATAATGCAGCAGCACTGATGATTAAAAATAGTTCCAGCCTTCAGTGCATATCCAACTGCAAAAAGGACTGTTCTTTCAGCCAGCAGATGACAAGTGTTAGCAGGCTGTGCCTGGGAGTGCTGCACTATTCACATGCAAATGTTCCTTGTCTTACCACGCTGGTACACTCCAAGTTGTTGCTGAAGCAGGTGTAGCAAAAAATTTTGGCATGCCTTATGCTACATTAGTAGAAATTTGAAAACTCTACATATAGAAGTAATGGTACTATAAAGCAGTGTGGTAATACACAGAGGAGGAATACCTGATGACAGATTACTAAATAGTGGGCCTAAGAGTACGTAAATATTAAATCACAAGTAACACAGTCTTTCTAGCTGGCATGTGCCTGTGTGGAGCACATCCCTTTGTTTTGAAAAGTACAAAGAGGCAGTTAGCAGAAATGAATTTGTGCCATCTCTCCATATACAGAAATAGAATTGGATGTAGATTTGGTCCCACAGAAATCAATGGCAAAACTTGCACTGTGAACCAGCACTTGCCCTTCCCTCTCTCTACTTCTGCCATGACTCCAAAGGCTTTTAGCCTCAGAACTGTCGAGTGAAGTTGTGTTGACAGTGTGATGGTGAAAGAAACTATAGTAGAAGGACAAACAGTAGTAAGGAATAGTAGTAAGGAGTGGAATGAATTCTGAGATCAAGGGTGACGTTCATGTGCCAGCCTGCCAATAGCACAGACAAAAGCTAACACAGAGCACTAAAGAGCAAATAGTGTGATGTCCTCTGCACTGCTCTGGTTTACTTGTGATGCCATGTGAAGTAACTTTGGAAGTGATTTAATTTTCTACTGTGCACACACAGGGTCCTGGAAACAGCACAAATACTTAAGCAAGATTTTTATTATTATTTTTTTAAATAATCTGAACATTTTCCCTTCTGTGAGAGCTCCTTTGGTTGTTGTATTTTAAAATAAATCACGTTTCCATGCATTTTGACTTCCTTGGGCATTGTGGGAAATTATAAACTACTTCATATGCAGGGTGGCATTTCAGATGTGGGTGGGTGGGGCCCTCGCACACATTTTGCAGCTATTTGCTTTATCACTTACTTCATCTGTATGTGACCTGTCTCCATCAGTGGAACTTGATGCGTTCTTCAAAGTTCTTGCAGGCTTTGGTTTGCTGAGAGGATCTATTTCTTCACTTAACTGTAAACACGTGGGCACTGTTGCTCAGCTTCTCAGCAGTAGCTGCTGATGCTGTAAACAGGCTTGGGAGCTCTGATCCCAAACCACTCGGCAGCTCTTGTGGTTCTGATGGCTGTAGCTTGACCCAGCTACCCAAAATGAGGAGGCTGGGAGCCTTAAGTGTGAGGCCTGCAGAGGCACCCAAGAGGTGGCTGGAATCTGAGCTGTTTTACAGGCTCTGGGCTAGCTGAGGATTTCCCTAGACAGGCAAATAGTGAGCTCAACCATTTTGGGGATGGCTTTGTGACATTGTAAAGATACATTTTTCAGAGCAGCTTAAAAGCTGTGTGAAGGAAAAGGATCTGGGGGTTTAGTTGGTGGCTGGCTGAACAGGAGCCAGCAGTGTGCCCAGGCGGCCGAGAAGGCCAACGGCAAGGTGAGGCTGCACCTTGAGTTCTGTGTTCAGTTTTCATCCCTGGAGGTTCTCAGGAAAAGGGCAGATGTGGCACTGAGTGACATAGTGTAGTGATATGGCAGGGATGGGTGGATGGTTGGACTAGATGATCTTAGTGGTCTTTCCAACCTTGATGATTCTGTAATTACCTTTACTTCCTGTCAGCTGTAATGTCACATTTTGCAAACAAATCAGTTACTTATACTCATTGCTATCTAGAACTTCT
Organism: Penelope pileata; assembly: GCA_013396635.1. NCBI lineage: Eukaryota > Metazoa > Chordata > Aves > Galliformes > Cracidae > Penelope > Penelope pileata. The sequence goes on along the minus strand of WBMW01005039.1, from coordinate 114,188 downwards.
TACTGAGAATGTTGCGCTCAGGATACTGAAGCTATTTCTTTGAGACTGTTAATCTCAAAGACACTCCACAAACCAAAAATAAGTTTCATATAAATGCAGAGCTTTCTGGGACCATCAGTGAAAGACTGAGATATTGGTAAAAACACTATAAAGAAGAGCTGAAAGTAACAAGTGATAGCTGAGTGAGTCCAGTGCAGAGAGTTTCAGAGAGAGCGTGGCTCCTATTTTCTTGTTTGCAAATAGCATTTAGTAATACACTCACAAAATAGCCCAAATATCAAAATGCCCTAGTGAATTTTTTTTTTTTTCTGAGAATGCTTTAAAGTAGAGAACAGCCTGAGTAATTTTCTTCTGAGTGGAAGTAATTACCCAGGTTTGTACTTTGTGGCTTTCCTTTTATTCAGGCTTAGAGACAATACTCTATTTTGAATCCCGTTATTGTTTTCATCTGGAGCATTAAGCACAATGTTAGTGAGCCAGCTGAGGGGCGTGGGGTTAGCACAGCGAGGTTTGCTGTGTCTGGGGAGGAAAACCATGATTGACGTTTATCAATGGTTAATAAATTCCATGGCTAAAGTCAATCTACAACAGCAACAAATATTGTTTTATAATGCTATTTCCTGAGTAAATGGCATTACGGAATTTCCTTGATTATTCTTCTTTCTGGTTTTGAAAATAACCAATTTATTTTGGAAGCTGAATGGTAATGAGCTTGCAGGAAACTTACCACGTAGTTTCCAACTGGCAACAACACTGGTCTGTCATCATATTTTTGCTTCTGATAGCATTTCTGTTTGCTTTATGCTTGTACTAAGCATTAAGGTTAAAAAACAAACAAACAAACAAACCAAAAAAAACCTACTTTACAGTAATTGGGAGCCCTGCCTATGCCCTATGCTCTTCTGGAGGGATGATGAGTTCACGGATATCTTACCTGTTTTCAGGAGCATGTACGTACTTGTACAAATGTTTGTGAAACCCTCATGATGGGGAGACAGCAGCAGGGAAGCTGCTGAACCACTGCCGTGTGTGACTGTATGATAATGAATCCCCATCTCTGTCAATGGGATCATGTTCATCCTGTACAGTATCTATTTTCCCATATTAAATGGGAACCATTAATACTCCACTGATACTCCTCTGTGCTGAGGTTCCAGGATGTGAAAAACTGTTTTGGGGCCACGCAAACTTGTTTCCTGGGGTACAGGATCTTTCCTTCTTGGGGTCACAGGCTGATAAATCCAACACAGCAGGGAAATTGAGTGGTGGCACTGAGCCTGCAAAACAGAACACGTGGCCAAAGGTTCCCTCAGTGCCTGCAGATTTCCTCTCTGGCACCTGGGGGGTTTCAGCCCCTGAGCCTTGGCTGAAAGGAGCTCTGTCTGACTGTGGCAATTTTCCTGAGAGCAATGCACTCAGCATTGCAGTCAGACATAGGCACAATCAGCATCTCTAGAAATGAGCACTTTTTCATGCATCTCCAATAGTGTCCCCACATGGGCTGTGCTAAATGAAATACATGGTTTTGTGGAGTAAGCTTTTATTCTTAAGAGCAGGGTTTTCAAATAGTCATGTATCAGAAAACATGTTTTGGAAAGCCTTATGCCCAACAGAATAAACATCTAGAACATCATCTAATATTCTCCTAGCAAGGACACTTAAAATTCAGGTTATTGTGGGAGGCAAACACAGCAGTCAATAGCCTGAGACAGGGCTGAGACTGATTCTGGTGGGTTAAGGGGATTAATCCCAACACTCAATCACCGTAGTTGTTTCCTTGTGGAGTTCAAGCTTTGTTGCTCCTAAAGAATTAGCCTACAGACCGCAAACTCAACATGTGTCACACGAGATAATATTTCTGGGTACAGAAAACATTATTTTGACAACATAAGGGAACCACTGCATACTGTGCTAATAGCTTGTATGTGTGTGTTTATGAGCTTGCAGAGGAGATATAAGGGTGATTTTGCAGCTCGTGCAGGCTCTGATGTTTTAGAGTTGGATTCTTTTGGTAACTCTGTTTCCTTCTGAAAAATACTATGAAAAATCAATAGACATTTTGAGTCGAGCTTCATACACCTGCCTTTGCCAATGTTGAGGGGGCACCTACAGGGCTGTATCCTTCTGTGTTCTGGGGTGGGTACTTGTTTGCCATGGGTCATGTCTGAAGCATGAAGGCATTGCATCACAAGGGTGTTTTGTTGCTTTTTCATCTTCAGGTTACGCATGAAAAATGTTGGATTTATTTTCTCTGAATGTCTATAGAAATTATTTACATGAAATTACATGAAATTACTCGTACTGAGATGGCTGTGTTCTCCCTCCCTCACCTCTCAAGGGCTCTGATTTAGCTGGCAAAGTCAGGAGACCTCAGGCAGTGCTGTGGTTGGTGTAGGAGGAGGATCTCCTCTGGGAAGCATCTCTGCATCTATCTGATGCCTAAGTGCTTCACTGCTCTGCCAACAACACATCAGAAGACTTTTCTGATTTACATTTTTCCCTAGCTACGGGACATGAGGATATATACCTGTATGTATGCATATGCAGGCTGTTATGGGCTATAGGCTGCTGCAGAGAGGGTGACGCTAGGGAGCAGCTATCTCTGGATATGTCTGCAAGTGTGGAGGTGGAGGGGCTGCAGCGAGCAGCTGGAGCTGGCCCAGGGATTGCGCCAGGACTACAGCAGCTTTATGGGAACATATGCAGCACTTTCCCCTCTGCTTCCAAGTGTGATAAATAACTCTGAAATAACAGCAAAGAGACCTTTCAGGTATAGAGTGAAGAGGAGGAGATTAAAAAGGGAAGAACTGGCTTTCATAGAAACCTGCACCTCTGCATAACGAAATACCTGATGTTATGAAGTGATTTCAGCTTTGTTTTTAGTCCTGTTAGGCCAGAGGATGATAATATAAAGGAAAACCTATTCTAGCCATCTCTTCAGGCACTACACTTACTTCATTAACCTTTATTTCTTCTCACTCCCGCTCTCTGACAGCTTTTCAAATCTTAGGTTCTTCCTTTTGGAAATGCTTTGATGTGCTCCTCTGTCTGTTTAGGGTCTTGGTCTTAATTTAATATTTGCAGATATCCCAAGAGAATTTCGTTAACCAAGTCTTTAAAATTCTAAATGAACTTCTAGTTTTCTTCATGAACTTTTATTCCTGCCATTATTTTTGCTTTGGAAAGATATTCCTGTTTAACATCCTGTACTTTTTTTTCTTTTTTTCTTTTTTCTTTTTCCTCCTACCAAGCAAAAAGGGCTTTTAAGGCTGGAGATGTAATTACATGAGAGTTCTTTTATTTTATTTTATTTTTTTTTTGGGGGGGTCGGAGCTTTTTCTTAAAAGAATAGGAATGTGATGTTAAAGGAAAAGGTCTTTTCAGTGGATGAAGCATTTGATGCCACAGAGGCATGGCAGCAAGTGACTGCCCAACCTCGGATTAGGACTCCTGCAAACTGTGTGCTTAATACGCTTTCCTAGATTGAAGATGTGCTTTTCAGCATCTCAAGTTTGGTGTAAGGTAGTCAAAATGAACTACAGTTTTTATTCAGAATTATATTTGTTAATTTGGAGCTATTGACTATGATAGCAATCTGAATTCCTGAATCTGAAATGTGGGACTGGAGGAAATAATTCGTTTCAATGTTGGAGTCTGATTTGGCATTTCAGATGCATCGTACAAGATGCTTTTGCCTCAAGGAGGCTTTTACAGCCACTGCAAGAGATATGTATGAGGGAAAGGTCGATATTAAGTGGGAAAAAATGTTAGCTAAAGTTCTGTGAAACTTGGAAGCCACATCCTACTTGCTGCTAAGAATGTTTGTGGCTGTGCTGTGAGCCCTGCTCTGCTGTTCTGGACTCCACTGCAGCCTGGGGAGAGGCTGAACCAAGAAAAGCACAGACGAGAGAGGAGACATCCACACTGTTTCTTTACCTGCACTGACATTGGCACATGCAAGCTTTCAATGCAATCTGAAACAGGTTTTCTTCTTGAATCACAAAAAATATTTCTTTGCTGTAGTAATGTTCGCGATAATAATTAATTAAAAAAAACCCAAACCATTAAATCTGGTAGCAGCTTTCCTGGCAATGTGAATAGCTAAATGTACTGCCAGTTTTCAGGCATTTGTTGTAATGTCGGTCACAGCAGAACAGTCAAAACGTGATCTCTTTTTGAAAAGTCAAAACAATCATTTCTTCAAAGGGGAATTTTAGGCAAATAAAGTACTTCTGGAACGTAGGATTTGCTATTGCTTTTAATCAGCCAACAATTGGCAGTGTTTTGTTTGTTTGTTTGTTTTTCCTAAGGGTCTTTTTCCTAAGTGCTTATGAAATAATTTAAATAAACTATTCATATTATCTAAAATAATGTATAGCAATTCCATTAGGCTAATGTGTTGATTCTTCACTTTGAAAAAGAAAAATATTTTGCCTCTGGTTGAAATTAAGACTCAGCATGCCCAGCCACTGGAAGGGATTAATGCAGGTTGCTCTTTAAGTAGGCACTGACTGATCTTTAAAAATGAGAAGGCTCCATCAAGAGGTGGGACAAGGTTCATTAAAGTCCAATTAGAAAATTCGTTTTAACACAAGGCATCCCGTCCCTTTTATCTCCTAAGCAGAAACAGGAAGAGTTTCATCACATACAAGTAAATACATATTGAAAATGTGTTATGGAAATTAATAACCTTCATGTTTAATTAATCTTCTCGTGTAGTAATTGGTGTCCATTAGGGACTCTGACCAGTCATTAGGTAGGGCCAGCTTCATCATAATGCAGTGTATTATTGGATGTGTGATTCTTAATTACCCATAGTGGAAATTTTAGCAAATGATTTGAAGTAAATCATTTTCAGAACAGTTAAAATATTTTTTTAAAGTTTTGTATCTTTTTTGTGCAGTGCAGTCTTGGCACATGCTTAGAACTCATGACTCAGCACCTTTATATTGGGGGGGGAGAGGTTTAATGATTCTTTTAATTACTTTTGTGCAGTTTATTCATTTTAGTTTCATATAATTTTCAAGTTTTGGCTCTCAGCCACGGAGAATAATTCCCTACTCCCAATATTACCAACACTGAAATTTCTACTTGGTGATTTGATTACAGAATATGAGTTTTGTGAGGCTTACAATGATATGGACATTTACAACACTGGTAGCTTCGGACTTAAAATTCAAGCACTAGGGAGCTCCTGTATTCTACGGCTCTTAAGGCTGCTCTGAGTCCTTTTTGCACCAATGAGCCTGCTGGATGTGCAGAATTTGCTATGCTGTGTTAGACATCATACAGAGCCACTCCTTTCCCCCAGTGACTGCCCTCTCCCTGGCTCCATTTCTTGTGCAGTACAACTTATCTGTGTGCCACTGTGCAGCATTTTACGAAATTGTGCAAAATCTTTGCTTAGACATCATGTTTTGAACTGAATGCAGGCATGGGGGCTTGTGTGGTGGCTATTCAGTGTGCTGGATTGTGGTTGTTCAAGCACTGAGTTTGAGAGGCTTGTGCCACGGAGTAGATGCTGTGTGCCTGCAAAATTATCCATTAGAAAATGACTGGAAAGGATAAATGAGTTCTGTGGAGTTCCTTTATTGTATTTGTCACAGTTTCATGCAATTCATGTAAAAGAGTTTCTGGAATCTTAAAACACAGAAAGCAGAATTTGCTATTGAACAACTCGTGTGGAAATCTTGGCAGTAATGGGCTTAGCAGAGTTTTGAATTCCCAGACTGGTGGTGATCAAAACTTTGAAAGTTGCAACTGCTCAGTTTCTAGCCCCATAGCACAAGGGCATTGGGAAGTGTAGCATTTTGGCTGCTCCATAAGAAGTGGTGAATCTACACGAGTTCTAAATATTATTCCTTGATACTGACCTGGCAGTAACAAAATTTCCCAGAGGAAATTCCACTTCTAAGACTTTGTAATTTTAAATGTACATCACTTTGGAAACGTGTATTAGAGGGGAAACCCCTTAGTGTTTTTATGGAATTTTCTGTGAGACTGTCTTGAATGACTGCAATAACTAGATTAAATGAGTTGCAATTCTTTGTCTTAGGTAAGACAAGAACATTCCTATTTTTGCAGGTAAACTGTGGAGGCTCACAAAGTTATTTTTTGAGGCTCCTCAGCAAGTTTTGTTGTACGGTAGAATCGTGATGAGAGATCTTTTTTATACTTGGTCTTAAAGTTAACAATGCAAAATATAGCCTTAAAGCTTTTCTGGAAAGAACAGAGACTGCTTATAAATATTAAACAAGCATTTTGCACATGCAGTGGCTGTAAGTGAGGTCCTGGTGTGTGTTTCTTCACACATTTATTATTTTGCTGAGTCCTACCTGAAGGGAGAGAAATAAGCTTACCCATTCTAGTGGAAGTGCTCAGTAACTTAGAGGTATTTTAAGTGGTGACAAAATTAGACTTCTGACTTCGAACTCTTGGCATAAGTAAACTTGATCACTACTTTATCTTCAGGAGACTCGAATTTGGCCAGAATGTTTCCTGCTGATAGAAACACCACTTCCTTCACGTTGTATGTGTTAGACTGTGTAATGTGATGTCTGCAGCGTGGACAGTGCACGTGGTTCTGTGATACTGAAGAAAGAGCAAACTAACAGGAAATTTGTTCTCTGCAATAATGCTGTTTAGAGGTTCAGCTCTCTTTTTGCAGCCTGTGCTGCTATCACCCAGGATTAAAAGCCTTAGATACCCCAGGGCTGCACTGAGCTCTTTCAGTGACTCGGATGAGGACTGCAGAGTTGCATCAGACCACTGCGGGAAATGACTTCTGGGAAGATCATGAAAAAATAAAGTATGGCTAATGGACCTGAGTTTCCCTCTGTTCCCTTTTGGCAGTCACTCATGCTAACGCAAAGTAAGTATCAAGCCTGGCGCCAAGGCAAAATGATACTGATTTACGCTTGCTTTAAGAGATACTCAAGCTAAGAGGAATCTTCAAGGGCTTCCCTGAATTAATTCCTATTTGAAGCTTAAGCAAGACCTTGCAGGACTGCAACTGTCTGCACCATGGCTGTGGCAGCAGGGTGCTGAGCTCACAGAACATCCTTGTCCCAGGGCTTGTGTTCATCCTGAGCACGGTGGTGAGCCCAAATGCAGCACTGTGGGTTGGTTTGTATGCTCAGGCTTCGGGGGAGCTCTTTGCTGGATGGGGCTGAAGGGCTCTCTCCTGCACTGCTCTGGGGCTGCTGGGCATCACTGTTGGCTTAGAGGGATGGCATCCTGGTGTGTGGGGATGAGCCTCACAGATGCAGAGCAAAACTGACATTGCAAAATTGCTGGGGCAAGTAGCATGGGGAGAGCATTCCCACTTGGGCAAGGACGTCAATGGGATTCAGTGAGAAACAGAGGCTGAAGGAGGAGGTGTTTGAGCCTGTTGATGAGCTGAGATGCACCCAACATCCTGCTCAGCCTAGGCACTCTCTCCTATTTTTAATATGACCCTTTTGCTCCTGTGAATCAGTTGTGTGGGAGTGCTGGGCTACATTTCCTGCCCTATCTGCATTGCAGCCATTGAAGATTAAGCTTGTAGATCTGCTCTGTGCTCATTCTTGTTGGTAACATCCTTCAGATCAGATCCATATCCAAGGGGTGTGAAGAGTTATGGAGTTGTGGTGACGTTATTTTGTTGTTTCTCTTGTTGGTGATGGTCATTTTCTCTTTTTAACTTAAATCTGGTACTTTTATTTCAAGTCAAAACATTTTGAAACAATCCACTTCAGAATTAAAATGACCTTATTTTTATACTAAGATTATATATTACCTGTTGTGTTCTCTTAGATTTACATTAAACCAATATCTAAGCATTAGATGCTTCTTGAGAGTATGCAAAGAAAACTACAACCCAGGGAAATCTCTGGCTAAAAGCATAAAATTATGCTTAATTGCAAACAGTTTTAGTTCAGGAGGGCAGTTACCATTAATTCTTTCTCAGGCAAAGTTGCAGGTTAGGTGAGGTCCCTCTTAGCCCTTTTATCTTATTGTAATTAGCAACAATTGGTAACAATTAGTAACTAATTATGGAGATAATTTGTTTCTTATGATGACTCCCATTTAAATGCAAGTCATGTTTGAATGTTTTCTTATGTAGCTGGTGCATCTATAAAAATATTTTTTCCATATTGTTAATTGAATTCCAGCTTCTATGCAAAAGCAGTTTGTTACAAATTACAGATAAAATTAATAATCTCATAAATAAGAACTGTAAAAATTAGGAAAAAGCATAACTGTTCTATTAGCATAAAAAAATTTTCAAATTTGCTGTAATGACACTATCGGTTGTAGCTGTTACCTAGCAATCACAATCAATCTTTTTCTTTAGGGGAAAACAGATACATTAGATTACACATCAGGGTTAACTTCAGTTACTTGAAGGAAAATGCTTTGGCTACAGTCAGGTCAAACTTCTATCTACATCACGCTTCTACTTTGAATGCTGTTTTAATCTTTTCTCCTCTTAAAATGCTCAAACTGGATTTAGGATGCATTGCTTTGTGATGAAGGAGGAGATGATGTTACTGTTGGCTGTCCAATCTCTAGCACAGAAGTTCCTTTTCCCCCACCATGATCCCTGGACTGGAGGTGATGTGTGAATCTACGCGTGTGATGTTCAGCTGAGCATCTGCTGTAGGGGAAGCATGAAACAGCCCCAGGAGTGCACAGATGCAAACAGCTTTGTCACTGGAGGATTTGGCTTCCTTCTTTCAAGGGACTCTGTTTGGCTCTGTTCTAGACAGGGACCTGGACTAGAGACACTTGAGTCACTTCTCTGTTGGTCACACTTGGGTGTCAGGAGCAGAGAAGCAACTCCTGAACCGGTCATATGCTGGCAGCCCACTTGTACTTAGCTGCTGGAGATGTTCTCAAAGTCTAGCTACCCTGTTTTTATAAAGCAGGTTTGTAAAGCAAGTTTGTTTGGAGTGCCTAATTACCAGCACGTGCACGACTTTTGTATATAGGAAAGGTTTGTTATAAAATGGAGGAGATATGATTTTTTCTGAATAATGAAGCTGTCACAGCACATGAAATAGAGAACACTTTTCTCTCTATACCATCTAATGGGATATGACACCACGCATGCTGCTCGCTGTTATCCAGCCTCATCAGTCATGTCTGAGTGCACCCATCCCTGCATCACACTACTCAGTGCTGGCATTGATCCTGGTTTGTGAAAGACCCCATGCAGACAAGCCAACAAATGGAGGATTCTTCTTAGCTGGAGCTCGGCAGCATTGCTGTCAGCCCCTGAGTAAGCTAATGACCAGGGGCTGCGTTTGGGAAGCTCCCTGGGCCACCAGATCCTGTGTGTGTGTGTATTATGGACCAACCAATGATGTGTGGGCTGCTGGGTCCAGAGGAAAGTCAGAGCTGGAATTGTTAAGTTTCCATCTGTGTTGCAGAGTAATGAGATGTTTCAAGACCGGAATGCTTTCTCCTTTCATTTGAGAAATCCATTCCCTCTTTTATGGAAAGCATATAGTAATAGTAACAGAAAGCATCATTAACCTTCCTCTTATTTGAGGAGAAAGTGGTTAGCTGCACTAAAATTATTACCAGTGATATATTGAATAACAAACAGGAATGCTAAATGAAGACAGTGTCGGAGAAGTGTCCTGGGGACAGAGCTAACGGTGCCGCTTGCAACCATCTCGTTCTCACTGCAAAGGGCAGTATTCAAAAAAGGAAAAAGCAGAGGGCAAAGCTGAAAGATGTGCAGAACTGCTGCAGGTTTACTGTGCCCTACATCAGAGACAGAATGTGCCGCTTCGCACCCAGTTTGATTTCAGATCAGTGCTGAGTTCCAAGGGACGGAAATTTAAGGGTGTTGAAGAACATTATTGCCTGCTTTCCTTGGCTGCAAAAAAGCTTAATTGTTTACTCTTTGCTCTGCTTTATTCTACTTCGTTTCCTAAGAGTGTTCTATAAAATCTACATATCCCAAATTGCCCATGCTGACTTTCTAATGAGGAAACAGCTATGTGCTCATACCTTGGGACTTTGGATTTAGCCAATTGAATCAGCATAACAGATTGAAGTTAGATGGATGGCAGGGTGAAAATGCTCTCTTGTTCCGTACTGCTCTGAGTTGCTTGGTGTCTATGGAAGAAAACACTGTTCTGTGTTAAAATCATGCTCTTGCTTGTGATAGCTGTGTTAGACCAGAGTGAGAGTTAATCTGCTCTCTTGTGAATGTGCGTTTGGGAATTGCTCTGTTGGGTTGAGATTTCGTGTTTGTTTTTGTTTAAGTTCACCAAGTGTGCTACTATTTACGAAGTAAATGTTCTGGAGATATGTAGATAGTGTATATATATCCCTTTATCTTCTTACATGCCACGAAACCATTCGAAGGAACAGCTGAATGTCATTTTTTTTGGTAGAATAATAATTGCCCCTTGCTTTAGTTAGTAACATCCAGTGTTATTGATACGGAGTTTAAATATTCTTTCATACCATTTTTTGGGGGCGGTCTGTTTGTTTTTCTCCATTTCTATGATGGTGATAAATGTTATTCATCAGAGAGACTTGTACAGGCAGATTGGAGACAGAAAATATGAATGGAGGAAAAAGAATGGATAAAGCTGTTGAGTTGCTGGTTCCCACTTCTTTTATGTAAGCATTTCTGGGGGAAGCAGCAGCCATAGCTTGTCCTCTGCCTATGGCACTCCCCCGAAAACCAACACACAGATCCATGCAGGGAAAAAGATTTCCATGGTGGTACAGCGTCTGTGTTCTGGTCAAAACGCAGCTGTAGACTACAGAGTCACACTTTAGAGGATGAGGATAAATGGAAAAATTATTTTTAATTGCTTGTGGAGTAAGAGAGAAAACGACTTGCAGTTGAATCTTGGATTTATATCCTTCACAGTTCATTCCTTTCTAGTTACTTCTTTCCAAGATCTGTAATCATTATATTGCCCCATTTCTGTCCAACAGTTAATTACATTAGTTCACTGACAAACTATTATTAAACAACTGCAATCTACTTTAATAGCTGGTTTTCTAATTAAATATCTGCGATGTTTTTGTTCTCAGTTCTTGGCTTCAGGCATGTAACTTGTTGCTATCCAATGTCCTGAATCTCTTCTGTATTTTTGTTCCATTTCAGGTGTACTTGTGCTGGGAGAGCTTGTCTCTGGGTGCCTGGTGGGAGGGTTGAAATGCCAGGTAGAAAGCTGTTCCTTTCTGCAGAGGAATGAAGAAAGCAGACATGTGGCTTTGGTGTGCTCAGGAACACACAGGAGATGCTCAGGTTGTGTTCAGTTTGACTGCACCTTTCTGCAGGGTCCTGGGGTGTGACAGCTCTCTTTCATCTCTCTCAGGGCTGTTTCACACACACAACTTGTAGCTCCAGTGAAGCCCATTTCAGGCATTTCTGCCTGTTGCAGGCACACGCCTTGCTGTCAGTGGGATAATGAACCCTGCCCCAGTCCACCTGGCACGTCAGCACTGCTAGATCAGGTGTGGTGACAACACCACTGCCCTGCATGATGCACTGAGGTCCTTGATGAGTGTATTTCTGCACCTCTGCTGTGCTGGTTGGTGTGTAGCTGATGAGGAGGAGGAGATATGGGAAATGCACGTACAGCAACATGTTGCTGAGGGCGGGAGAGCTGCTTGTGGGTTTGCTCACCTTCTACACTGGATTTATGCTCATCCATCACCAGAGGCTCCACCTACAGTGGAGGAATGTGCTCTGGACCAGACATCTTAGATGCAGGCTCAGCATGCTGGAGATGTGTGCTGTCAGTCTTCTTGGGTTTAGTTACTGCCAAGGGAGTTCCTGGTTAGGATTCAGATATTGTACCCTCGTGCAAGGAGTACATAGTTGTCTTAAGCAGGGTTGTAAATCACTATAAAAGAGCAGTGTGACATCAGCACAGGTAGCTTTCTTCCTAAAGCAATAGAAATGTCTGTGAAGTTCTTTCATCAGACCCAGAAAAAATCCAGTGGGCTTAAAGTCATAGGCTCAGTTTTATCTGTGAAAGGGAGGTCTGGAGAAACTGGGGTTAAAGTGGAAATAATAATAGAAAGAAAAATCTGGAGAAAAACAATCTTTTACATCTTGGTCACAGAAATTTCAAGCTGAGTTAGTTTTTCAGCTTTTGTAGCTTTTGTTTTTTTAAAGATTATTCTGAGTAACTGTGTAGCAGCTCAAATATGTCGCTAAACTCTGCCTACAAAGCACAGGAAAATGTACTGGTAATGGCACAGAATCTTCAATGTCCTGCCCCTATTCTGCTACTACTTTGGCTTTAAATATTTACACATTTCAGGAGAACAGCAACTTAATTAAAATCACTAAGCAAATACAGATTGTATTTAATTTAAATATTTATAGAATTTGTTTAAGCTTTCAAAATAGATTAGATGTTGAACAGCAAAACTGATAGCATCTGAATGGCAATTTTACTTCTGAGCCCAATTAAGAAACTAGTCAGGAATGCAGCTAAGAAGTTGCTACATTTGAGGAAATATTTTGTAAAGTATTCTGTGCAGGTGTTCTTAAATAAAATGAATAGTTTGGAAAAATTCTCTTACTTCTGATAGTATTTTAACTTGCACCATCTCTTGGCTGTGTGGGAGTTGCAGTTCTTTCCATTATCCTGAATACAACTGTAGAAAAAATACCAATATACCAATTCACTTGATTTTTTTGTATTGCTTCATATGTTAAATTGAAGGACACGATCATCCCAGGTAATTTTAATTAGTCAATACACACAAAGCATGTATGTAAATATTTTCAGAGTAGGAAGTACAAGCCTGCATGAGAAAATTTTTACCATCTTAAAGATGTTCCAATCTGTAAAGAGATTATTAATGTTAAAATCTGTCATACTGCTTTGGGCTTTGGAGGGGATATCATTCCCATAGTCCAGAGTCCTTTGAAACATTTTCTCCAATATGGTTCAGCCCTGACTAATAGACCACCAAAGCTTCTCCAGGGTAAGGTTCAAACTCTTGGCTTGTCACTCCTGTTTCCCTCAAAGACAGTTTTATTCCCTGCTCTACCTTTTCATCCCTGTTGCATTTATCTGTCATGTGCTTGAAGGAAATGAGATCCTACAGGCTTTAGAGCTATTTTATTTAACTGTAGGTTTCATTTTGCAAAAATGTTAATGTTGTCTGAATAACCTGATAGCTATCAAACCTTTCGGGGTTGGGTTTGAACCTTCTGAAAATCTATTTCACAGTATCTCACATTTTCCAACAGGACAAGCGCTCATGGGATTGTCCTTGTCTATTTGATAAAGGTGTTTCAACAGTACCTCCTAACTTGTTTTATTGCTGTCCTCTTTTTTTTTTTTTTCTTTGTATTATGAACCTTGTAAGATCCACAAGATCTTTACATCTTTTCTGGTTTTCCTTTGTAATGCTACTAAACATTATGTGAATTGTTTAATTTGTATTTCCTGTCTATTTGTACACTGCTATTTAGGCTGGAATGTAACATGCTTAATTTTTTCCTGGTCTCATTACATTTCATTCCTTGCTTCACTGCATCATCTGCCTTGTTAGTCCGTAAATCTGATCTATTGTAATCACTGTAAATTATCTTTTTCCCTTAGCTGCTTGTCACCAGCAAGTCACTTTGGAAATTGCATTCCTGGAAGGTCATTTAATAAAAGATAGAAACGGAGGCATTGTGAAATGCTCTGATGCTTAAGGCTGGATGGTTCTTACTCATCTTAGCACCAGAGCTGCTGTGGTACTCTGTTTGCTGCTTCAGGCTGATTTTGGTAGCTATCACAGGTAGCTATCAGATGGTCATCCAGGTGAGAGGATTTTTAGGCTGCCCTAGTAAAAAGGAGTTGCTGATTAAGAGCTACTTTTGTAGGAGAAAGGACTTTTCAAAGACAAAGGTTTTGTGGTGCTTAAAAGGAGATGGTAATGCAGAGCCAAGAACATGCAATGGCTGTTCTACCACAGGATCCTCTCATGTAAGAACATGATGTCCAAGTCTTCTGCACCTTATGCTTGGCTTTCTTCCATCTTCCAATAACACTGATGGCTTGGTACTTGGTACATCTATGTGAAAGTGAGCCTGTGGTATAGCTGAGATCAGTTATTTTCAGCAATTTCCCCCTGTTTTCCATGCTTACAGATGTCAGTGCCTCCACTCTGCTCTTGTTTTTGAGCTGATCCTGCCTTGGGGCTGAATTTGGGGCACAGGCACTATGTGCTGACACCAACACGCATCTGCTAACGGCCTTTCTTGTACTGCTGCATCTTCTCCTCCTCCTTCCCACTCATTTAGCACTTCTGCACTGTGTTAGCTATCCACAGGAAGCTCTTGGGCACAGATTTACATCTTTCTTGGATGCCTGTACAGCCTCCAGCAGGATGATCCTTGGCTGGTGCTGCTTCAAGGCTCTGGGGTCTGCGTAAGTGCGTAGGGTGCGCTGATGAGTTTTTGTCAGTTGATTTTCTTAAGCCTTGTTGCAGTGATGTTTTGGAGCAAGAGCTGTTCATTTCCACATACCTGTGAACATGGTGAAGGCTGTAGAGGGCAAGACATATGAGGAGCAGCTGAGGTCCCTTGGTTTGTTTGGCCTAGAGAAGAGAAGGCTGAAGTGAGGCCTCATGGCGACCTATAGCTACCTCACAAGAGAGAGGAGGGGTCGGCACTGATCTCTGCTCTCTGCTTAAATAGGACCCAAGAGAATAGCATGGAGCTGCATCAGGGAAGGGTCAGGCTGGGTGTTAGAAAAAGGTTCTGTGCTAAGAGGGTGGTCAGGCCCTGGAACAGGCTCCCCAGGGAAGTGGTCATGGCACCAAACTTGTTGGAGTTCAAGGAGTGTCTAGACAACACTCTCAGAAATATGGCTTGAATTATACAAGTGGTCCTGTGCGGAGCCAGGAAGTGGACTTTGATGATCACTGTGGGTCCCTTCCAACTCAGGATATTTTATGGTTCTATGCTTAACCCTGGCCTGGGCTCCCGTGCTGGACTGACTCTCCCTTCCAGCCATGCTGTGTCTCACAATACGTGCAGAGGCTCGTGGACACCTGCAAAAGGAAACTCTTCACTGTCTTGGATAAATTAGCTGGAGATTCACGAACGAGAAGAACAAGATGAAAGCTAGATACTAATGTTTATTTTTCTTGTATTCCACCATCCTGTTTTTCATTTCTTTCTGATGTCTCAGACTGGTATCTAATCATGTTGTAAACATAACCAGAGAGAATAAGCAGAGGTGGAAACATGCCAAGTTTCAATTGGATTGCTGAAGGGCAATATCCAAAGCCATCTGATACCACTACAGCAAAATTCAACTCTGCTGTTTCACAGAGGTTTTTAATTGATTAATGTATTTATTTAATTTCATGTGCTTTAGTAGCTTTTTTATGACCTTTTGAATTTGTTTCTGTTCATGAGTGACTCAGATTATTTACTTTTCTAGCTCAGGGGTGCTGCAACATCATATGTCATGCTATACTGACTTTGATAGTTCATCGGTGACTGCAAAAGGTAGAAATTGTCCTAATTGCACAGAAATCTGCTGTTATATTCCCTTCTGCTAATTTGTCACATATGCTATTTTAATTACAAAAGTTAATGCTTAGGGGTCTGATTGCTGAAAACATTGGTGACATATTAAAGCTTAGTGGCTGAAGCTGGTTTGTTGTGTTTGCAGAGGAGTAATTCAAATGAGTGTGAGCATGCGTCACTTTGAGTGGGGGAAGAAATCTGGTTGTAAAACAGACTGAATAAACAAGTCAAGTGGAGTGTGGAGTGCTGTGAGCTCTCAATGATGTTCGTGTGACGAAAGCTGCTCATATTTGAAGCTGTTAATTGTCGGCAATTTTTGCTCAGTGTTGTGAGGCTTGAATTACCCATAACTATGCTTGGTCATAAAATACCAAAACCACAATGAAATCGAAGTAAATCACAGCTGACCAAGTCATCCAATTAACGGGAGTTTATCTAATGGACTAATTTAATGAAGGTGTTTGAAATTTACTGCGTAGAAGCCACAAAGAGATTTAAAGGATGAACTTAGTTCTTCATTCCAATCTCTCTCTCTCTCTCCCCCCACACTACAGGTCTCCCTGGGGGATTTGAATCTCCACTCTGGTCCAGCTCTGTGCCATCCACTAGTGCAGACGTTTGCAGAGAGCCCGCTAAAGACACACTAGCAAGACCCTGAGTCACAGACGGAGCAAATTGTCATTGTTCGTGACCTTACACGGGCCCCATATCCTCTTTGGATCAGCTACTAGAGGGATTGAACTTTGCTGTTTTCTGGAAAATCTTTTGCTTCCCTGGACCTTTTCCATGTGAATGAAGGCTGATGGATACTCCTGTCTAGGTGACACTGTGACAGACGCTCACCTGCTCCCTGACACCCTGTCCTCTCCTTGCAGCCATACACCAGATGCACAGACAGCAGCAGCGAGTGTCTTCTGCTGGGCGCAGATGCTGTCTTTCAAGAAAAAAGTAAGTGTTCAACACTAAATGTTGGGCAAATGTGTTACTGTATGCTCAGAAAACAAATGCTGCTCCTCTGTACCTGCAGTGGCTGCATGGATGTGTTGGCTGATTTGGGAAAGTACCTTCAACCCACTGCGCCTAATCTGCTTGGCAGGGAACAGGCAGTTCCCCAAGATGAGGTGATATGAGGTGGTTCTAAGACTCTTTTTAGGAAGGTTTACTTGGTTTAAAATGCTTTGTTAGCAAATACTGCTTCTGACTTCTCGTATTTTGTCTAGCTCCAAGTCTTCTCCATCTCTTACTTTAAATTGATGAGTACTTCAGCTAAAATGTTCTTGTCAGCCAAACCAGTGCTGGGTTCATCTACAGGATAGTTTACTGTTCATCTGTCTCATTTCTTTACAGTCCAAGTTGAATCTCAGGGGACTAATGCTCTGAACCAAGTGGCTTCAGGTTACTCTTCTGGAAAACTGAGGCACTTAGACCTTTGTAAAGAAAAGGATTTAGTTGTCAGAGCAAGAGACCTGTCTCTAAGCCAATCCATTTGGAAAAATTGCCAGTGTAGTAATTGCAAACATTTTGTCACAATAATACTGACGATGCCTTTCCATTATTGCCAGCATTTCTTTCTCCCTGTTGCTACAGGACTGAGATGTTTTTGCATCTTCCTCTGTGGTTCTACATTAGAAATGCTTTGTAATTTGTGATTGAGGCTGCAGGACTGGCCATTGAGCAGAGACGTTTTCCTTTTGTTTTCTGAGTGTTTTCCTGTAGACTGATGCAGCTAAAACCATTTGAAAGTGAGAAAGATGTTGCTGCAGTGCTGCTGGCAGGGCGGTAAGGGTTGCTTTCCCAGTTCTGCAGATCCTCTTTCTGGAGGACAAAAGGACTGAGGTCTCTGATCCCTTGTACAAGGTGGAAGAAAGTTCCAAATAAGCGTTTGTTTGTCTGCATCTCTGTGCCTACCAACCTATCTGATCAGCAGCACATGCTGCAGGGTTGCAGGTGTCTGGAAAACACAGCTGAGGGGCTGACACTGTAGGTCCTACTGTGCCCTCCTGGTGTGCTGATTCCAGGTAATCTCACCCAAACACAGCAGTTTCCTGCTCTCTCTTCAAGTACTGATGGATCAGTGCCTCTATGTACAGCTCAGCCTGCAGCTGAAGTACTGCAGAAAATGCAAAGTGAAGGATAGGGTGGTCTACAACTGCAAAATTAATGCAAAATTTTTGGCTCAATTGTTTTTAGCTTCGCTTTTGTTTTGATTTTTTTGAGTATTTTGAGAACATATACAGATAAAGAGCTCCTGCAGCTGTGCTGCTGAGTTGTTCACGGCTGACCAGCATCACTTAAGTGTTATTTAGGGAAATCTTCCACAGTGGTTTGCTCTCCTGACGTGGTTCCTGTGGGTTGCTATGCAGAAAAGGAGATGTGCAGCAAAGCTGTGAGCAGAAGGACTCTTTAAACCTCTTGATTTTTAATGTTTTCGTCTTACCGATGATGGAAGGCTCAGAGTGCTGTGGAATACAGGAAAAGATGGGGTGTTTCTGCCCTACTGCTCTGCATACACACTAGCTTTGTCAATGTTTCCTCCATGCTGCACAGACCTGGGGAGCAGCAGATCCAAGAGGCCACAGTTTGCTTTGAGAGAGATTTCTCATGAACAGGTAGGACAGGAATCAGAGATGAATGTGCTGGCGTTGGCAGCAGATGCAACTTGTGAATGTTTCAAAAAGCAGACTCTCACCTTGTTCTTTGAGAAATTCCTGATATTTGGACTATTGCACCAAATAACTTAAAAAAAATGCTGTTTCTGAAATAAGCATCTTAAAGAGGATGTGGGAGCTGTTAAGCAAGTTCTGCTCGAGGAAGGCATTCCGTTTTCCTCTCCTGGCAGCGGTAGGAATTATTTGTTAGAATTCGTCTAAAAATTCAGGAGAAAATAACTTTCTGGTAGAGAAACAAGCAAACAAAAAGCTTGAACAGCACTGACACATTATTGCTTGTAGATTTTGACAGTTTATTAGTGGTGCTTCCCTTACTCCAGGGCTGAGGGACAGAAGGGAACCATGTGATGGCCTTATCTACAGGATTTATCAACTGCCCTGCTACTCATCTGCTGGGTATAGGCTAGGATGGATGTCCTGACTTCAGTGTTCAGAGACCAAGAGGAAGAGAAGCCACCTCCAGCTGGATTTTATACAGTTATTTGTCTCTGAAAGTGCCAGCAGATTTAAATTACTGCTGCTGTTGTCAACAAGTTCCTCCTGCATGTTCTGTAACGATTAAGGTCCTTAGAGGTTTTGGATCACTTATGTTTCTCAGTGTAGCTACAGATTGTGAACATAAGGGTTGCATCAAGTATATTAAATAATGAATTGAAAGGCAGGGGTTCCTTTTCTTCTTTGTGCTTTCAGTAGAAAAATTCCTGCTTACTCTGCTTTCTTTCTCCACTGCAAAAGGTAACCTGATCAGGTAGCTAAATGTTAACTTCAAACTTGCCAGCTTTTTCACTTGATGTATAATTGCTCTTAGAAACAGCTGCTGCCTTGCTGCTATCAGTGCCAGAGAGCATTTTGTTTGATGACTTAATCAACATGTTATTCTATCAGGAACCATTTGTGGATTCAAATACAGATGTAGGATGATAATTTTTTGGGGAAAAAAGAAATTTAAATTCTTTGAATTCAAAACATGCCCGTCAAAACCAGCCCGTGTCCTATTCCTGACTGTGTCTGAAGCCTGAAGTCTAAGCAGGTTGTGCAAAAAAATTGAGGCAGGCTTTTTGTGAATGTTAGGACTCTATCCATATTTCTTTGCACTTTGGTCTCTGTTGTATGGTTACTTTCTGTACATACTGAACCATGCAGCAGCAGTTCAGGGCTCACCTTTCAAAAACCCACAAATGATTTCAGTGAAGTACTAAAGCCTCAGACAGCCCTGGCTAATATGGACAAACTGTAGTTCCTTCTGATTACTTCTAGTTACTGCTCCTTAGTTCTGTCTTAAAGAAAAAAAGAAAGGAACATTCAAAACATATATAGTCTTGAACTTTTCTTATAGTGGTTGCAGTTGAAGACGTCTCCATACAGAAACTAGTTGGGGAAACTTCTTGCAGCACCACAATTTTGGAGACACATAGAGCAGACTTTCCAGCATCCACTGAAAAATGGATCTTCCTGCTCTAGTGGTATGCTGAAAACTTTGAGCTGGTCTGCAGGTTGTTTATTAAATGCAAAGGGAAATAATAGAAACTTAGAGTTTCTTTTTCCAGGTGACAATACAGATTAAGGAAAAAGAAATACAAAAACAACAACAACACACAACCCATTGAGAAACAACATTTATTGCTTATTTTTCTGTCTATACAACCCATTTCTGATGTTTATGACATGGATCTGGGGTTCTGTCTCTATTCCCACCTTATTCTCAGACCGCGCATATTGCTGATCCATCGTTAGTTACTTCGTTATATGAAGTTTGATGTGTTCTGCCAAAAAAATGGTGGTAGGATACCAGTGTTTCTAGGGAACAGAAGCAAGCTAGAAATAGTAGTCTCTTTTCTTTTTTCTCTGTATAATCTCCCCAGGCTTGCCAGTTTCTTTATTATCCCTGCATATGTAGAACTGGCTGTGTTTATTAGGGTGGAGCAGAACAAAGAAAATACTGGCCCTGCCTCTGGATCACAAAACATCTAGGTTTAGTCTTCAGGGAATCTGTGCAGCCCCCAACTTTGCTGAAGCTGATCCTCGGTATGATAAACATATTACGAGAGAAGTCATGTCCTTCTGACTTGTACCAGCTCAACAAATGGGGTCTGATTGCGTGTTTCAGGCATCCTTGCTCTCCCTGGAATTGTTTCTGTGCTCAGCAGTGTGGATGGGTAGTTATCTCTTTTGTCTTCTTAAGGGTTTATGAACTGTGGAATAGCTGTTGCTTGTCCACTTCGGAAAGTGAATGAGATAAATATTTAGCAGCGCATTTTTTGGACATAAACGGTAGCATCTGGGAGCAGGATACTGAGACACAGCAATTTCTGGTTAGTTCTGCACTTTCCTTGGTTTCAGCTCCCTCCCTACCAAAACAGCCAATACAACAGATCATTGAGACGGTTCAGATTACTAATGCGCTCCGTATTTACGGAGTTTTGTCTTTAAAAATAGAGGAGGAGTCTTTCTGCTCCATTGCAAAGACTGATGTCCTTTCTACTGAGCAAAAATTTTTTTTTGTTGTTTTTTTCCCCTGTATATAAATTTTATTGAAACTCTTTACTGCTGCATTGAATGAAAAGCCTCTTCTACATGTAGCAGTTTAACAATATTTCAAGAAGTCAATATCTGGTGATTTCTGAAAGAGACATTTTCATCTGAATTTAGTTTATTTTTCTTGAGTCTGGCTGGTTACCAATTCAGTACATTCAGTATACTCAGTATTTTGGGGGGCAAAGTAAAAAGGTAAAGTTATTGTTATTGAGCTTTGGTTTGGGAGAGCATGTAGACTAGAGTACATGTTACATTTTGTTTTGAAAGGTATTGCAAACTAAAGATGACCATAAAATCATATTTTTGTGATCAGCTCCTTCAGTTCTCAAGACATCATTTTTCCATTTGCAAAAACTCAAATACAACAAAGTGAAGGTCAGATTTTCATTTGATATGGTTCTTTATCTGCTGGTCTTGCTTCTAATCCTTTTCTCTTCATTTTTTTATTTTAATTTTTATGGCTTCAGTTCCATTGGGCTCACTGTAAGTGGGAGCAAAACCAGAACTACCACATTTATCCTGAAGACCTTGATAACAAAGTTGCTCTGCCTGACTCAGAAGAGTTAGCACTTCTTGTTGAATCCTAACTTGTATATCCAGAACAGATACTAACTTGGCTGCTATGCTGCCCCCAGAGAACTGAGTCACTAATCCTGGCTTTCACAAATTTTTTTAAGTTCACAGAATTAGAGCCTACTCTTGCAGGAAATTTCTTGATCTTATTAACAAGGGAAATGGGGAAGCCTAAATCTGAGGTTTGTGATTGCTGTTCTGTTGTGGGGTTTCTTGGTGTTTTTTATTTTCTTTGAATTTCCAAGCAAGGAAAGGAGAATCATCTCATCCACAACAGAGTAAGATTTGCCCCATCCTCTGCTGGGAAGACTGCTTGTCCTCAGACATTCTCCTTTCTTTTCTCCCTACTATCTTCCTAACTAAGAGTGCCCAATTATGTCCTAATTGGCTCCTCTCTTTTTATTGACCGGCGTTCCTTGTGACTGGGGGCTAATGCTGACCTGCTTTCTCTGTTGGATAGGCTTGCATATTTTTGTAGCTCCTTTGAGACAAGCTATTAAAAAAAATAAATCCCTAATTTATCCAGTTTGTGGATAAGCAGGATTTAAAACGCTGCAGTTCGCTTCGTAACTCCCTGTATTGAGTAGGAGAAGGACCCTACCTATTTTCTAAATCTTAGCATTTCTAGCACATCCTATGTGAACAGAGATGTAACTACTGTAACATTGACTTTCCTCTGCTTATTTTAACATTTCCTGGATAGGTTAATCAGTAATTTTACCTGCAATGTGTGATTCTGATCTGCAATCATCGAGTATAGGTTGCATAAGAGAATGTTTCAGGCTTTAAGTAAGGGCATGCATACTGTGTCCTGAGGATGTTTCCTTCAGTAGCAACATTTTCAGCTCACTTCATAGCAGATCTTTCATGAGGTTTTTCCTAGTTTATTCTTAGCTTCTCCTGACACCCACAGAAGGACGGGTTATCTCTGTTGCGTAATGACTGTTAGCAGGCAAGACTCTTTCACTTCTTTGGGCCAACAACGGCAGGAAAACAGCTGACCCTTACCTTGTTTTATTCCAAGAGGTGACACTGACTCATGGTGCTCTGTAACCTTGTGGGGGATTCTTCCATAAAAGCAGTGATGCATTGAGAGTAGAGGTAGATGGGATGAGAGAAAATAGCTTCAGCTGCTGAGAGTTTTCTGTGTCCTTTTGGCAATCTGCTTTTGTCATCACATAAATACTACACTGCTCTGGTATTCTGACGTATGAATTACAGCCTAAACAGATATGAAATAATAACTACTACATTCAAAGACTTGTGTGACTCTGCAGTAAGACTGTGGGGTTCTTTGGGTGATGACCTTCATAACCTATTCTTACATACACTGCTTTTGTGATTGGTGCTTTTTACAGGGTAAGGAGACTGGGAGCATATTTTCCTTGTCTGACTGCTTTCTGGGTTAGAGACAGTCTATTTTACATTGAGAGTAAACAGGGTTCAACCACTGCCATGTTTGCATTGATAGGAGGAGACATTAAGAGATCCTATCTCATGCCAAAGCAGCTGGTAGAGACCTAAAATGTGATGTTAGAAAGGGGCTTGCTATTATCATGAGAGAATACCGGAAGCCATATCTTCAAACCTTGTGAAATGACCTTAGTCTGACAATGTATATATAATATGAGGTGCAGAGGTTCTCTCACAATTATTTTGGCTTTGTGTTGCCACTCAGCAGAATGTTGAAGGGACTGAGCCAACTCACGCATTTCTTCTCTGTAGCCTTGTAGGATGGCTCATAGGAACAATCACAAACAAGATATCTGGCTGAAATCCTGCAGTGGAACTTGCAGCTACTTATGCAACTATCCATCACCCACCACAGTTCTTCTTTCTTTGGCTCTTTAGCAGGCCAGTAACTTTTTCTTATTAAAGTACATGTTGTTATTGTTGTATTTTAGTAAGAGTAAGAAAGGACTTCTGGGCTAGAGAGAGGCAATTCCCTATGACATTTGCCAGGAGAAGGACACCAGTGCTGGAAGGGAAGAGGATTCAATACTTAAGGCTACATTTAATACTCCTCAGTGACCTTTTGTAGGAAGAGAGCTGGGGGTGTTAATGCCGAGGGTAGTCTGTGAAAGGATATGTGCTTTTAATCAGCTTCCCAATAGTAGGATAATAAAACCATTAATCCTTTTAGTATTCTGCTTCTATTATCTCTATCTGTTTTCTGCAAGGTCACTAAAGCAGTAAACAATGGGGAAGATAAGCTTTGAAGAAGTTGAACTTGTACAGCAGTGGAAAAAAGAAAACAGCAGTATAAATTGTTCTTCTTTTTTCCAGCTCTTTTTGAGGGAGCCAAACCCTGCAGAGCACAGACTGAGCTGTTTCCCATGGTACTGGTGGCAATAGATTTCCAATATGGCTTGAGCTTTTTCTTGTGGTCTCCAAGCATTGTTTGTTACATTCAGATTGAGAATTCAGACTGTTTCTTCTTACCAGGAGACAAACCTGACTGGCCCTTGGGAAGGAGGGAAATTAATTATACAGTTGAGGACTCTAATTTGTTTTGGTTTCAATTAGTTTACTTCATTTTAAGTAAACAAATGGAAACAAAACACCCCACCCTTCCCCAAAAACTATCATCTGCTGCATGCTCTGATTCTTGCTGGTGATGTTTTTTGCACAACAGATTGGATGTTGCAGCAAAAAGCTGCTCTGAAGATATCATTTAAATGTCCAAAGCATGCTAATATTCTCAGCTGTGGTGAACTTTACTCTGGCATAGCAGGTGCTCATTTTCCCTTGTCTTCATTAGACCATGTGTACAAGAACCAAATCTGTCTGGCTGTTTGCATATTGAAGAGGTACAATATTGATTTACTCATCTCCTGTGGGTTCTTGGCATTCGAGTGCAGCTACTGGGTCAGTCCCGATGTCCATCCAGCCCAGTATCCTGTTTCCAACAGGGACCCGTTAAAGGAGGAATGCTGGGCCAAGGGCAAGCACGCAGAGCTCACCCCAGTAATCTCCCAGGCTCCAGAGATTTCTGCTTAGGGATTTCCTAAGCCAAATCTGGTATTATCCTGTTTAATAGCCCCAAATGGATTTTTTTGTTCATTATTTTGTTTAATTGCTTTTTGAACTTGTCTAAAATTTAGTATTCATGACATTCTGCGGCAATGAGTCCAGTAGATTTTAACCAGGTGTTTTTGAAGAAGTACTGGAGGATTTATTGAGTTGATCACCATGTCACTGGTGGTAGCTGCTCCAAGTTTTTCAGAGGTTGAACATAAAACCTCTGAGATGGGCAGATATTTACTGAATTTTCTAGAGAGAGAGAAGTATTCTCCAGGCAGCCAGTAGAGTGTACTGCTGTGATGAACGTAATAGTTCACATGCCATATAAATTGTGGCTGTTTTAACTATGGATGGTGTCACTTCTAGCTGTCTAAATTGCTGTTAATGCACCTCTTACCTCTAATTTAGTAATATTCTATACCATTGATCAGATTTTTTTTCTCCTGCATGGAAAACACACCGTTGTATTGGTTCAGAATCCACTGCGTTTTTGTTTAAGACTTGATTCATTCTTACTTTGGCATTGTTTTAATTTGAATGGAACAAGTAAATTTCGTCCTGAAATACTAAATAATTGCTTTACTATAGATGTGTTTGTTAATTAAAAACATAGGTAAGCCCCAATTTGCAGCACCACATTTCTTTTGATTGCTAAAGCTTTGAGCTGCTTGAATGATGAACAGCAGAGCTTTTATCCATACCCAAGTTCTTTAAGTTCTTTTTCTTATTCAGCTTACCTGAAGCTCTGCAGGCAGTTGTGGCTCAGTGAGCAGAAGGATTCCCCACGGTGGAATGGGTGTGTATGAGGACGGCATCGTACTGTGGGTCCATACGTGATGGAGAAATGCAGAACAGTGGTAAAGAATATAAGCAGCAGGATCAAATTGTACTTTCTCATGCCAGAAGGAACCCTGCAATCTAATCTGAACTCTTTATGTCACATAAATTGTAAAATTTAACTCCTTGTGATTCCATCTCAGGAATTCTTTGATTTTAGGTGCTGGTCAGGTACCTTACCTCTCTGTAGTATTACTGTCAGTGTTAAAGGCCAGTTTGATTGCATACTGCACCACCCTAATGATTTTGTTTTGTGTACTATGCTGTGAACATCCAAGCCAAATTGTTGACAGTCTTAATGTGTTTTGAAGCAAATGAATTTCCCGAGGTTTGATGCTTTCCACCTTATCCTTTAGTTAATATATCAATTCTTCTGCCTTAGGCAGAGATGCTCAGCCTTCTGTCTCCTGGTTGTTGCTTTTAATTTTAATTCAGTTATTTGCATCAAAGAAACTGCCTCAGACATTACAATTGCTTTAAATTCATGATAAAAAGGGTTCTTGAGCCATCACACGTTGTTCAGGCATTCAGTACTGCTGAAATTGATGCAACTAGCTTAGGCTGTGCCAAGCAGCTGTAGAGAATATCCTTCCCCAATAGGTGCATAGGACAGCAATGGTATTCGAGTTGCATTGGTTGAATTGAGTTCCTCTGCTCAAGTAACTGCTGAGCATCTCATTGCTCTTGAAAGCAGCTGTACTGCCCAGGTTTCCCCTCCCTGCTCCACTGCAGTCTGTAAGATCCCAGCACTTCCTTTGTGTTAGTTCTTGCAGTCACTGAACCCATCAGTGAACAGATTCAACCCACTAATTAGTGAATATTCCAGCTGGAAGGACCAAAAAAAAAAGAAAGAAAGAAAGCTGGCCTAGTGAACTGATCCAGCTTACTTTCAAGTGATGAATTTTAGGCATGATAAATAGGCAGTCCAGAATATGCCCTCAGGTATCTGATGTAACAGCAGTGAAGCATGAAACTTCTGTGAAATACATTCCTGGCTATCTTAATTTTATCATCTCTCTCTCTCTCTGTTTTCTGCCTTTCTTATACTGCTTCTAGTCTGGCAAGTGGAGTGCTTATCAGAGTTCCAGTGCATACAGAAAAGGGATGCTTTGCTCTTGTGGATGAGTAAAACTTTGTGCTCAGTTCGAGCTTTCTGTAGTGCAAAACCAGGAATGAACCCAGCTGGGGTACATTGTTTGCTCAACCATTCCTCTCATATTTTATTTCCAAGATGGTATTTCTGGATTTTTCTACTTGTAAAATGAATGTATGTGTGTTTACCAGTGTTTATACAGACATGATGTGGCTAAAAGTCTGTCTGAGAGACTGCAGGTAATTGAGTTGCTTTGCAAGCTCTTGGAATGGAGTCCTGCTAAAGTAGCTGCCACTGTTTCTGTAGAACTTTCCCTGTGAAGATAACCAGTTATTGGTGTCTTAAGGATGGTTTGAAATACAGTCAGGTGAACTAGTTCACCTAGAGAAAGAATGTGTCTAAATTATAGTCTCAATCTTCTAGCTGACACAAAATGTTTTCCAAAACTGCAAAAACAAAAGAAATCCAGGTCGTCCTGTTCTGAATTTCTTCTCTCTGATTTTGGCAGCTGGAGTGGCTCCAGCCACTGGCCAGGTGCAAGTGGAAGATGGGTTACACTAGCCAGAGGACACCCTCAAGGCTGGCTTGAAGCAAGACCTGATCCTTGTGGGGAGGTTCCTTCAACACAACTCTCAACCCAGCTGTGCAGCTCAACAGTGTTGCCTTGGATCAAACCACAGGTCCTCAGGCTGCTGGAGAAGCATCAGAGTTTCATTAAGATGCAGAGATGAGCTGTTTAACCGTGCTGATTTCCAGCAGTGACTAACAGATTTGTGAACTTCTGGGTGCAAGCTGAATTTCGGGGAAGGCTGTTCACTCTGTGACAGTTCCCTGGATTTGTTTGTGATTGAAACTGAGTGGTCTTTTATCTCAGCGTTTGGCAGCAGGTGAAGCAATTGTACTATTTCGGCTGCCCTCTGACAGCTTCTCTCACAAGGATGCTGGGACTTGAGACAAGCATGAATCAATTGGCTTCTCAGAAAAATTCTGAGAACTGGCTCTCTGCCACTCTGCCTGGAAGTGGGACAAAAGTAATGTCATCACTCCATTTTCTTCCACTGTGCTGAAATGCCCCCAAAATCCTCAGGCTAGAAAAGCGGTCCACAAAACCAAGAAAATAGCAACGTGTTTCTGTTGTTAATGGTGACAGGATTTAGGGTGACTGAAAGACCCAAAGCGTACTTGGCTTTGCTTGGTGAAACTGAAACAAAGAAATATGGATTGAACAGTCAAGCGCTAATCTGCAAAGAGCAAGTGGCATGATTTTGCCTCCGGAAGGAATCACGCTCATGTATGAGTGATATACAGCATGGAGATGAGACAGGAGGCTCCAGAACTAACAGCACGAGCT
Organism: Penelope pileata; assembly: GCA_013396635.1. NCBI lineage: Eukaryota > Metazoa > Chordata > Aves > Galliformes > Cracidae > Penelope > Penelope pileata. Next base: position 86,598 of record WBMW01005039.1, on the reverse strand, counting down.
GCTGCCTCTCGAGGGGAGGAGCTCTGCTGCCCAGCTGTGTGCTGCATTCTTTGCAGGGCTGCTTCAGATTTAGGAAACCTGTAAGAGCAGAGAGATGTTGCTTCAAAGACACGGAATCAGAAGATGTAATAGTGGTTATTTATCCTGCTTTCCCATGCGGGGAAAGTTGGAAAATGTAAGGGCAGATGTTAAATGCAACAGGAGGAAGCATTTGAGGAATGTTGCACTTTTAAGGCTGGGAGCTCATCTCTGAGAACCAGAAGTCACATATTATCTTGGTTACAGGGGAAGATTATTTTCTCTCAATAATACAAACACACTTGTTAAAAAACAGAGTTTCAAAGCTCTCAGGATCTAATTAAGGAAGTGTGTGTGCCTTCCCCAGCTGTTGTGACCATGTGGAGCAGTGTCTCCTATTCAGAAGTGCCAGGTAGGGCTGGGAAGTCATGCAGTCACATTGGCTCAATAGTGCATCCAGCTACCAGGCTCTGACACCAGCACTCCTCTTTAGTACCTGTAGCATTGCCAGTGCTGGTGCTAACCCTTGGTACTTGAAAACCTGATTAAGAATGTATTAGTAGTATATTCAGACCTTGAAAAGAGATTAAAGTTTAGTATATTATTTACTTTTACGTAGCTTAATGTTTTTAATAGAAAAATCTGTCTTATTTAACTAAGCTTGTAATTCAAAATGAAACTGATTTAGATGATCTGATAAATAGCTAGTGAAATTGGAATTTAGATAAATTTGAATTAATTAGCATCTGGTTTTAGAATGTGGCTGTGATGAAACACGAATGAGAAGAGGATGCTGGAAGTGTATCTGTTGGTGAAGTAATAATTAAGAGAAGTAACTTAAGATGTAAGACTGCCTTAGCTGACAGTACTCTGATTTTTCCTCCACAGTGAGATATAAAGCAGTGCTAAATATTTGTGTTATAAATTTGGAGTGAAATTGAGGGTCATCAAAACTCCTATAGGACTGTGAGCATATTGAATAAACTTAGATGAATCACTAACTTGTACCTAGTAAGAAATAATAAATTTATCTAATTGATTGTTCTCTGGGGTTCCATCTGGGTTTTATGGGATTGTAGAGTAGAACTGATTGGAAAGGACTGAGGCAAATGAATTGAAGCCCAGCAAAAGCTGAAGGGGAAAGTTATCCCACCCACTGCAGAAAAGCAACCTCCAAACTGAGCATTAATTTGTCTTAGCTCAGTATATCTAGTACAACACATGCTGTAGTTATGTAGCTCTTTGATATGAGCTGTTGTTAGATGGTGCTAACACTCTTCCATATGCAGGATTTTCTTTGGCTTGTTTGTGGACAGCTGGTGGTCTGTGAAGAATTGGCTGTTAATGTGGCTTCTGTTCCTCACTTCTAATCCTAAAAATACATCAAACACTTTTTTTTTTGGTCTTACTTTTCCATGCAGCAGAATTATCCTAAGACTAACCATGCATTTGAGAAGTATCAGGACAGGATACGTGAGACGAGGCACCTGGTAGGACATGGTCTGTGCTGGGGAAATGTGTGGGAGTCTGGTGTGAAGCAGCTGAAGGATTCCACTTGCTTTTAAGATTTTTTTAAAGTTCTGGATCCACAAAAGACTGCTCTGCCCTGAGGGAATGTTGCTGCCTGCATACCAGCGTTGGTGCCAGTTTGGAAATGCACGCGGCTGTTTTTTCAGTGCCCGTTTCCCACACATTGCAGTGCCTTAGCAGAGGAATGAGCTGCTCTCATTTTCCTTGGAACTTCTGCTTTGCTCCTCGTGGCTGGGTCTCTTGGTGCAATGGAAGGACTGTGCATACTCATGCGTCCTCTTCTACTTTACCTTTCTGTTTGATAAGCACTGAACTACTTCAAGCAGAGAGCCAGGGTTGTGCTAGCGAGGTGGGGTTGCTGCAATGTGCATGTAGCAGGCTGCAAGTCAGCTTGCTCTTGCACTGTTGCTGGTGGGGATTTGAAGCCACGTGTTTGTGCAGCAGGACATCCAAGCAAAGAATCTGAAGCTATTATCCACATAAAATCCATGGATTAAAGCAGAAATTACTTTACAAAACTGTGAAATGGGCAAATGATCCTTTGGGCAGTTATTAAGGATGGATCCTCCATGTCCTCTTTCTGCTCCCAGACTTATCTGTGGCAATATTCTGTTCTCTGATGTGTTTAGTAACCTAAACTGAACTTGTGTGCATCTGAAAGAACAGAACTTTAGGTGCCAGATAGACCTTGAACGTGCCAACATGATTGTGGAGTCTCAAACTGAACATGAGGGATTGCAGGATGGCAGCCTGAGAACTTCAATGCATTCTGAAAGCCCTGGAAAGAAGGGATCAGGGATGCCTTCAATTAAGGTCTGTGGGTGGTTTTCAGCTCTTGGTCATGGTATTTGCATAAGTTATAGATGGTTGGATTTTTGGCCCTCTGCTTTGTATCTAGCATGCAATCAGTAGTTTCCTCTTAATCTGTGGTGAGGCTGTGCGTTGTCATTGCAACAGCTCATTACCTCACTGTCATTGTGTACGTGGTTTATCAATCCAAGCCACATTTTTAGGAAATGCCCAGTATGTTTACAATGTAGGAAAAGTACTCAACAAAGGAACTGGCTTTGTGCATAATTTGAAGTTGGGGCTCAGGGCCATAGATAGGCCACTTCTATAAATACGCTGATAAAGTTCAGTAGTACCGGAAAGAAAATTAATGAAGAATAAAGGCCCAACTGTTCCATTGGCCCCAGCATAGCCCCTAAATCTGTGTGAACAAATGTTTATGAGCAGAATTAGCCCATTTGGTTATACAATCTGTGCATTGTGTACTTGCTTTTTCATAAATGTGAACAAAAAACTTCATATTCCAGTGCTCTTCATGCAAATCCAAACCCAGATTCTATAGCGTGTCTACTGATGTATAATGTACATCGGTGCAGAGGCCAAACTTTAGACCAGCTCTTGAAAAGGCAGCAAAATGGGTGAACTACAAAACAGTACTCAAGAAGCACAGTTCTGGTTTCAAAAGGTGGGGTCCCAGAAGGACTCTCAGCATTCCCCTACTCACTGTTTTCAGCAGAGTAGAACCGGAAGGATTTGAAAATCCCAGACTAAGCATCCTCATTCCCAGCACTACTTTGATTTGGGAGTAACATTTTGCTTAACTACAGGCCAGTCTTCTAAGTTCAATTTCTGTAGATGTGCAAAGATTCAAAGGATTCTTGAGTCTTTCTCAGCTGGAAAACTAAGAAAAAGTAGGGGTTTGTTTTCCTGGCCTGACTGCTTCCCTCCTACCTGAAAATCAAAGCAGAGATGGAAAAGGTGCACTTTCAGATTTCAGCAGAATGCCAGCTTGGATTTACACTGAATGTAAGGGTAAAAGAGTTGACCATTTTCTAACAAGAATTGTCACTCTCTAGTAGACAGTGCTATGGTTGATTTGATTCCCATAAAAAGAGTGTCATTAATTTTGTTTTTCAGACACCAGAAAATACTCAAACGAGTGACCTTAATGGGTCAGGATTTTCTGCCAGTGATTCACGAGTCAGTCTCCTCGCTGAGTATTCTCGAGAACGATCTTTCTGCAAGACAGAAAATCTCAATTACTGTTTTCAGCACTAGTTAAACAAGCTGCTGTCTTGAGCAGCTTGGAAATAATAAACTGTGCTGAACCGAGCTCAGATACAGGCGTGCATAATCCTACGCAAGGCTCTGGCCTTAAATGCATGCAAACTACTTGCTGTGTTCTTATGCTCTAGGGATCGTTGAGTGAAGAAACATGAATTTTTGTACAAAAACTGTGTGTGATAAATGCCAAAATGACAATAATATTTAGGCTTTTGTATGTGCTGTTTTCCACGGAGAGCATCAATTACAGGTAGACTGACAGATTACACACCTTGGGCAACAACGTCTGCAGTCCCAGCACTGCCACGGAATCAGAAAGGCAAGCCACAAATCAATACGAGTTAAATAAACTTTTGAAAAAGTTCTGAGGACTCTTACTTGGTTGAACCATAACTAACTGCAACGCATTAAAAAAAATTATCAGGTAATTAGAGAACAATAACGTTGTTAGGCTGACTGGGCTATCCACCAAGGGGCTGTCAATCATGGCTGGTACGGAAAGCGCAGCGTTTAGAGGCTGTCAATCACACCTGCTTGTAAAAGCCAAAGGACTTCAGGAATTGTTACGCCTGCATTTACCAAATGCAGAAATAACAAAAGCACCTGAGTCTCATGCAGACTGATATTACTGTTTATGGAGAAGCTCTTGCGTAAGTTTATACCTTTATTCATCAGAAAATATCTTACAAATCACTGGAAACTTATTTTTCAGCTAGCTGCTTTTGTATCAGTGGCTTTTTTTTTTTCTTTCTTTTTTTCTTAAGGCTGTTTGAATGTGTCAAAGCCAATAACAAAAAGTAACTTTTGTTAGACTCCTTTGCTGTGAAGCAAAAATGTTAGAGTTAGCAAATACCAGAGAGCTGGTGCTGGAGCCATTCACTTTTCTGGGAGTTTCACACATTTCTGCATATCCAAATCTCAGCAGTAAATACCAGCTGGAGAATTTAAAAGGGCTCAGGAAATCCTCAACATGGAGATACTCAACCAGAGATGCTATGAGATATGGTCCCCATGAGACTGAGAAAACATGAAGCCTTGTGTCTGTTTATTTGTAACAGAAGCCTTGAACATATTAACTTGCCTGTTTTAAACCATGGGAAGGAATAGTTACCTCTCTCTCTCTCTCTCTCTCTCTTTTTTTTTTTTACACCAAATCGAAGTGTTTTTGAGAGAAAATGGTTTTCAGTTGATATCTTTCCTTCTGTGTTCTCCTGGAACACAACCTGCATTTCAAAAAAGGGAATTTTCTGTACTCTGCTACCATCCCACCGTGTCCACCATGTTGTGGGTTTGTTCACAGGGGGAGGGATGTGAAGGCCAGATCATGCATTTTGTAATTGAAGCCAAGCAGAGGCATGTGTATGTGCATTCAGAGTTTGCAACACTGATTGAAAGCCTGTTTGTTACTGAATAAATCACGGCTTTCTGCTTCTTTGAAAGGCTTCTATCTAGGAATCAGTATCATTTAGTTTTATCCCAGGAGACAGAGGTGTTTTTAGCAGATTTCTTGCTACTCAGGGCCCTGGAAGGGGCCTTAGCATCGCTAACCCTGGCACCAAGCCCTACCAAGGTGTGAATTTTCACATGATTTCTTACTCATACTGGGAGCTCCACTTTACCAACACAATATCAGGAGTACATTCCCCAAGTGCTGACACCTTCACTTCCTGCCAGCTCTGGTCTTTAAGGTGTCAGAAGCTGTTATTGCGATGGTGACCTTGGTGCCCTGTCGCGTTGGCACTTTATCACACACAGAGGGACTGAAAGAGGAGAAAGGGGAGGAGAACTCCTAGGCGACCTGCTCTTGGTATTCCCACTTGAGCAGTTGGAGTGGTTGGACTGGGCTACCTCCAGAGGTCTCTTCCAACCATAACCACTCAGTGTAGTCCCTGCTCCAAACATTTCACTGCCTGGCCATTCAAAATACATTTAGAAAGGAAAAAATGACAAGTTAACCTCTCCAAAGTCACCTAGTAAGTTTAGAGCGAATCCAGAGGTAGAAGCTACATCTCTTTGACATCCAGATGAGATTTGATGTGGACCTGGACCACACCACCTCCCTGGTGACATGCCCACCTACCACAGCAATAAGCAGCATCCCACCAGAGCAGAAGCTGTACTTGCACAATTGGTTGTTAATTCAGTGATTATTTTTTTAAATGTAAATAATTAAACGGAAGTGGTTAATGTGCTTCTAGAAAAAAAACATCAAATTATACTCCAAACACAGAGTTAGAATTTTGTCTAATTAGAAGAAATATGTTTTTCTGTGTGGGGCAGTTGCTGAAGTGACAGTTTGGAAATTGTTGTGACAGCATTTGCAGAGATGGGTGCTAGCCAAAGAAGAGAGATTTTTTAGGATCTCTGGTAGTGTAGTAGTTTCTTTTGAAGGCATAATTATGTTTCATTCTTTGCAAAGTTCATTAGAAAAAGAAAAACAGAGAATTTGTATTCCATGTGGTTGATGTTCACACATTTTTATCCTAGCATGGCAGAAGAAAAGTTGTTAGATCTAGAGAGTAGCATGGTGTCTCTTTTGATGCTAGCCTAATAACTTAACTAGTGATAGGTGGAAAACAGTTTTTCTAGCCCACAACTGTTTTTAGGAGCCCAGGGTTTTTTTTCTGTGAGAAATCTCAGAAAACATTAAATAATAATAATAATAATAATAAAAACCTAAACAACACAACTCTATGAAAAATAAAATTCTCTTAATGAAATAAGTTAGGGGCAAAGGAACCATTTTGATGCCTGGAAATCTTTGATATCTATATGATTTTAAATATTAAATTATTTTTGCTATGTTAAATATCAAAATGAAAAATAATCTCAAACTTCAGGATTATTGTTGCATTTGGATTGTAAGAGTTAAACTTTCTCTGTATTTTTCCCGGTACTTTCTGTTGGGGAACGTATCAGAACTCTTTCCCCATAAAAAAAATATCCAATGTTGGCTTAACACCTTTTTTGGCAAGAAAAAAGTTTTGTGGAAATATTTCCAACCAACTCTAGTAATAAGTATTCTCTTCAGTGCATCTTAGCATTTACAAGCAAAACAAGTAAAGAGGATTGCCAGAATTTATCAGAGGTGTCAAGATAAAGCAGATTCATTTTCTTCAAGCGTACATAAGACAGTCTTAATGGCAAAAGAGCAGAGGAGGGAATAAACAATCTTTACTAGTCATTAAATGGATGTTGCAGAACCGAGCCCTTTCATATTTGAAGAAGCCAGCAATTACTTTTTCACACTTCTGTTTTAGTCCCTTTGCATGAAGGAGGAAACCTAGTACATCTTGATGCCCATAAATACAAACCCAACAGCAACACACCCTGTTGAACAGGTTCTGGCTGCTTTGCTCCCATTTCTGTTCAGTGGCACCCCAAACTGCCCCTACACAGTAGGAAATTAATGCCAGCTGGGAATGCTGCTGCAACCTTTTCAGACAATTTGCAGCATCATCCTTGAAGCTGAGGGCAAGTAGTGTAAGGAGGACGTTCCCCTTTTACAAGTATTTTCTGTCTGTAACTGTAAGCTATGGACTATGAAGGTTAATCACAGCAGCTGTGCAGTGCTTGTTTTGGAAGGAACCTGATGGTACTCCAGATTATAGCTGTCTCTGGGAAGAAAAAGGTGGAAAATATTGTTTTTCCATCATGTAGGTCTGCCCAAGTCAGTGTGATCCTTACCACTAAGGCAGAAAAGCCAGAAAGTTCCTTAGGAACTGCTTATATATAATCTATGTGTATATATATATATATATAAACTTATTGCCTTCCACACTGAGCTGAATTACAATAAACTGAGAAAAAATCTGGGTTTTCAGTGCCCCTGGCAGTGCCTAGGCAGGGTTTTAAAAGTTTTACATCTCACAAACAGTGCAGAGTTTAGTCTTGGTAGAAGTTGTTCAAAGCACCAAAAAATCTCCTAAAATAAGGGACAGCCCTGGCATAGAGCAATTCCCTTCTGGGTTGCTGCTAGTACCAGCTCTGCAAGGGAGGCATGCTGAAACATGGGGGGAAGAGAGGAAGAGACTTAAGTGCCCAGCTGCTGTTACTCAAAAATCAGACTACAGCTCCTGAAAATCAGCACACCAGGCACACCTGGGTATGTATGGTTTTGTTTTTGATAACTGTGTGAAGTGCATCAGTACAAACATGCTTCATGCTGTCTGTATTGACAAAGAGATCTTCTAAATCACATTTATTCAAGCAAGAAAAGAGGTTGGAATATGTTTTAAAAAGCCTTTCATTTCCTTGTCCAGACAAATTGTTTAGGAATATGGCTTTGCTTGTGTATTAGTTGTGTGCATTTGGTATTACCAAGAGCTTCTGTTTTTTGTCTTTACAAAAATGTAGAAAAACATTCTGCAATCAACTGCCAGCTTCTGGGGAAAGTATGGTCAGGTAGTGTAGCCTGTTGGGCTAAAATATGCTGTCCTCTGTTTGCTTGTCATCCCCTCGGTGGTAATGCAGCAAGCTTTTCTTGATGGACCTAAAAGGCAGGAGACTCTATGGGGTTGGTTGTTTTGGTGCTTCTACCTTCTTTTGGCCTTTCCCTGTGCTTCTGTTGTATTGATGGTAATAGAGATTAATTCCTTCTCCTAAACAGCTCCAGTCTGGGGTATTCTCACCAGTAAGCGTGTTCAGCTGCCCACTGACACAACATCCATAGGCAATAGGTTTGTGAATGTCAAAAACATTCACATTTTAGGTCTGTGGTACAAACTGTGCATGTACTTGGTTTGTTTGGTTTGCTCCTACGGACTATTGCTCTTTGGCTTGTGCGAAGTTTCCATGATGATGCGTAGAGATGTCAAAAAAAGCTTTCCAGGGGAAATGAGATCTCTTGGCCCTCACAGTGCTCTCGGCTCAGGAGGGCCCCTTCTGCTGTGGGATGCCCCTCTGGCAGGCTGGCATGGGCTGCCCAGCTGCAGGCAGTGCCATGAACGCTCCTCTCCATCTCCTCTGAGCAGCTCACACTCCTCTTGCCTCTCCTAACTGGTCTTTGCTTTTGTGGTTTAGAAGAAATGAAGTTAAAAGAATTCACTTGATATTAAATATCAGCCAGTGGGAGCAAGATGCACTGTATTCTGTTTGTCGGAATTCTTTTTTAACGTTGTTCAACAAAAATGGTAAGATTGAATTTCCAGTTTTGTGCTATGTTTCAACTGATCCTGTGAAAAAGCTTGTTCAGCATTTTTATATGTTAGCATTTAGGCCTGTTCAGTGCCATTTGGTCTGTCTCTGTTTCTCTCCTGGGAGCAAGCTGCATGAAGTATTCGATTTTGATGTAATCTCTTGCTTTTCTTGGGTACTGCATTTTCAGTTATGTTTTAAATATGCACATTATTGTAACAAACTACCAAAATATCTCTAGTTCTCAGGAACTAAGCCCTGTTCTCCCAGCCTCTCCAGCCCTGCCCTCCCAATCACTCCCCTAGGTGTTGTCACCAAAGCCTCACAGCTCATCCGGAGCTCAGTGAGCAGTGACCCTTTCTGTAAGCTGTCAAAGGAAGAGGTTTTATTTTGTTGGCCATACAAGTAGCAGAACTAGCTTCCTTCTCAGTGGGCTGCAGCAGCTTGCTGAGGAGGATCAAGGGGAGAAGAGCAGCACCCTTGTTCCTGAATGAATCAGCCAGTCTGATTCAGAGCTGGGTCTTGCAGTGTTTTGGGGTTTCTGCACTGCAGCATGTTGATATTTCTGGCAGAATAAAGCCCTTTTACACCCGGATGACTACAACAGTGCTGTTATCTAGAAAGTACAAAGTATTATGTCTTTCAGCTCTCTAAATGAATTTAATGCTGTAGAGGCGTCGAATATGAAAAATTTTCTTGGTGCTGTGATGCCTTATGAATCCTCAATGAAGTTACAATCTCTTGATTTTGGTTGTTGAGCTTTTTTCTGCTTTTTTTCTCAGATCTGTGCTTGAACAATGTCTGTCCTCCCACGCAGCTTTGCTAGAGAAGTGAAAACAAGATTAGGTTTTCTTACTTTCAGAATTCTTCCCTTCTGTGTCCAGGACAGAGTTGCCTCAAGGTTTTGTGGGGCTTGGGCCTCATCTTTGCTGAAATTATTGTGTCTTAGGTTAGTGAATGCCAAAGTAGCCTTACTTACATGATCCCTTGGTCCTCAGAAGACAGGGATTGATACGACTTGATCAGTAATAAAACAGCTTGAACACAATGTGCCTTACTTTGCATTTACCACTGGCTCAAATAGGATCTTTGTTTTCAATGTTTTGTTTTTTTTTTTTTATTTGTAGAAAGACAAACTCAATGAACGTGAGCATGTAGGATAAAACATGACATGTTTGCCCCCACCCTCTGCATGTGCTGCTGCTCCTTGCATTTCATGTGTGATTTCCTCATTCAGAGTGCAGCAGAGCAGCTTGCCCTCCAGGCAGCACAGCTTTGCCTAGCAGTGGCCTCACAAGGCAACTGGCCCAGTGGCTTTTCCCCAGAATTAGTCACGAGATTGGGGTAGTGGTGGCAGTAGGGGCTCCTGCCACATCCCCAAGTCTGTAGGCAACAGCTTTGGCCTCACAGCCTGTTTGCCATCAGCTCACACCACAGCTCACAGCAGCATCAGGGGGGTGGGATGTGCTCACCTTGACCTGTGTGGATGAAGCTGGTTTTCTGGTGTTTCTAATTGCTATTTGTGCTGCTTAAGTGTAAAAAAAACTGGCAACTGAGAAATGTGTTTGCTACCTCTTTGGCCTTTACGTGCAAATCTTCCTTGAGGGTCAGATGTGTATGAGAGAAAAAAGATGTCAGTGTAATTTAAAAATTACATGATGAAATTTTTAGCTCATCTCCTCATGGAAGTCTGTTACTGCCTCTTAATTAATGCTACTAGCATAATTGTTTCATTTTTCAAGTGTTGCCATTTATCAAAATGTCTTTGTGTTTGCTTCATTGTCTGGTGTAAAATTGCTGAAAATACTATGTTACCTGGCCTGATGCTGCTTATTCTTGAATATCCCTGTGATCTTTGATTTTCATTATTTGGTGGAGGCTTTATAAAATGGAAAAAAAAAAAAGTAGTAATTTTACTCTCTGAACTCGAGAGCTGTTTGTCTTGTCTTTGCATAAATATACTCAAGGCTTATTCTGCAATTGTTTCAAATGCCAACCTGCTGATACAGGATGGGAGATGTACCCTGAGCTGGCATGTGCAGGAAATGTGATCAAATAATGAAAATGAGATATAAACCTGGACTTCTGGTTTCTACTTCTTGGCTTTCCTAATTGCTAGTAGGTCAACAGGCCAGTGTAATTAATTAATCCAGCCTGCACAGTAGTTATATCAATTTGGCTCAGTGCATGTGCATATTGGGAATCCCAAACTACCGTTGAGGCAGCAAGAATGCCTTTGTGGCACAGCACGTGCTGTGGGAATGGACTCCCAGGCACAGCCTGGCTGTGGTGGGATAGCACTCCTCCCCATGTTGATTAACAAAGCAGTCAGTGGGCTGGGAGCCCAATGAGATGTCCGCTGCTGAAGTCTCAACCTCAGCTCGTGTCTCTTCATGCAGTTTTTGCTGTGTGTGCTCATTGTATGTAAGAACAGAAGTAATTCATACATCAAACGCCCAGTTTGTCTGAACTTCGGGGCCTTCTGGCAAGAAATCCAGGCTTAAAGAACTCTGATGTCAGAAGGGTATCGTGCCCATCGAGTTATAACATACTTCTTGTGAGACTAAACATACAAGAATTAAATTCCAGCTGGAGTCGGTGGCAAAACTCTCATTCATTTTTAATGCATTGCCCCAGCATCCAGATTATTTTAGTTGGTGGCGATACTGAAGCTGTTGAAGATCAAAAGTCAGGAGTGATGGACCTGCCCTGTTATTTCTGGTGGAGGATTTTCCTCTTGTGAAGGGCTTGTTCTTACCAGAGGAATCTGGCTTCTGCTAGAAGTGTTTCTTTTTCAGATCTACTTTACCCACAGGAAAAAAAAAGTTTTTCCTCCCTTGACAACTGATGGGCTTTTAATTCTTTAACTCTGAGCTGTTCACATAGATATTACCTTGCTGACAAAGTGAAAGAAATTTTGTAATTGCTTTCAAGAGAAAACGACTCCATTAGAGTTCAGTTGCCTTTGTTCCAGCTATTAAAATGCAGACACTACCTGATTCATGTATGAATTGTTTTGATAGGTTCATTATTTTTCTTCAGTCAAGTTTATTAAAATGCATTTGACCACCTCCTTCTGATGCTCAGACTAGCACAGCCTGCGTGAGGAGAGATTGGCCTCCCTGCATCAGTTGTTTACGCGGTGATAGCTGTCTCTGATTTTCAATATCATTCACTGGCCAAAATACAGCAGTCACTCACAGTCTGGCTGGAAAACACTGCTGATGTACCTGTCAAATTTTACCCAGATTTTAGGTAAACATAGAAAAAAAAATTCCTTTAAAAATGAAGCATCTGCTTTGAATGATGTGTGGATGATGTCACTTCTACCTGTTTCCCCCTCACTTCTAAATATTTATTTTCTTTCACAGACTGTCATTGAGGTCAGAGGCTGTCTTCACATTACAGTTACAGTGTGTACGACTTTGCCAGTCTTTAACTTTCATATTTTCTCAGTCGCTGTCTTCCTGGCATTACCTACAGCTTCTCTCCCTATTTTTGTTTTCTTTGTTCCACTCCTAACCATTTTGTTAAATGCAGCCATGCATTTGCTTGCTCTTTGCAGCACCAGACTCTTCAGGACTGCTTTCCTTGCTGCACTTCCAGCATGTATAAATTCCTTGCTTCATGCGCACGCTCACAAAGAGAACTGGATTAAACCAAATTATAGTAAGTTTCACAGACCTCCTTTGCCTTTCACGTCATGCTGGAAGCTGAAGTGTTTTCCATGATGTTTTGTCTCTTTCCCTTCATTATTCCTGACTCATTTACTGATGTCATAACTGACAGTTTGTGTCACTGCAATTTGCTCCCACGGAGATGACTCCTGCACACATGCACATGGCATCCGACTCCCCACTCTTCACTTCTTACATAACTTGGGAGCTGTCAGAGCTCTACCCTGATGTGCCCATCTGTCTATTCTCTCAAAGTTAATGAACCTTTTTCTTCTTGCCTCAGGCATATTACACACCCTGACTCATTCATAGATGATGTCTATTAGAATTGTCAAATGCTTCAAAAATTAAATAATTTCTCTAAATTAAGAGCCTGTTTCTAATCTCATTGAAGACTTTTCAACGCAATTGGCCTTCTTCTGGTACAAGTCAAGAGAGACTGTATTGAAGTCTATCTGACAAGACAGATGATGACATATTCTTGTTATGTGAAGATATTTATGATTTACTTTAGTGTAAGAGCTCAGAATCTGTCCCTGGCTTACTCTGTGAGCAGTACCAGAAGGCAGCTCTTAGCTGTTATTAGGGAATAAGGCATCCAGATCGAAGTGGCTGCTCCTGGCAGGAAGTGGTCAGCATAGGGAGATGTTGGCTGTTTGCTTTCAGAGCAGGAGAATGTAAGGAAAAACACTCGGTGTTAATTAATACATTTCTTAAAAGGGTGGAAGAGAATTAAGGAAAAAAAATCTACAGTTCATAATGGACTTACTACATCACTCTAAGGGTAATTAAAAGTGAGTTACAATGAGTAGAAACAGTAGAACATTAACTGAAATTAGATAACAGTAAGCAAAGTAGGAAAAAGCTCAAATTTATGCAATCATATTAAGAAAATCAATAGAAAATATAGATAATACTGCCATGTATCTTCACCAGCACGATTTTGGGAGAAAAAATGTCATAAGATTTTTAATAGGCAAGTTTCTTTTTTCTTTTTTTTCTTCTATTAGTAAACATGAAGCTGATCAAACATCTTTGTTTCTGTCTACTTTTTGTTTCTCTCAGCTGTGAGGGAAGAACCTAGAATAAAAGAAATGAAACAACTAGAAAGTGCGGCGTAAAAAATCAAGCTGTTAAGATTTTTAGAAGTCAAGCTAATAACATTTAATCAAAAAAACATGTTGCTAGAACAAATAATAATTTTTAAAAAGTATTAAACTGACTGTGTGCAGTGCTGACAAGGGAAAGCAGGATTGCAAGATGAGAAGTGTGTAAGGATGCATCTGACCAGAGGGAGAAGGAAGGGAGAATGTACGAGTGAAACTTTGGATTTGGGATCCTGTGTTTAGGGAGGAAAGCTGGTCTGAGGGAGCAGTGCTGCTGGCCTCTTTGGGTGTATCTGTGGATCTGCCTCCTTGGAGCAAGGCTGGGTGAGGGCTGATGGGAGGGCAGGGCTGTGGGGGGCCCCAGCTGCCACCCCGTAGTGCTGCAGATGGGGAAGGAGCAGTCTGAAAATTCATGGAGAGCAGCAGAGCAAGATGTTTAATGGTGTAGGAGTGAGGAAGAGTGGGTGAAAGCAAATTGGCACATAGAAAACCATGTAATCATTTAGGTGCTAAAGGCCACTTAGATGATTGATGTAGCTGAAGAAGAAAATGTTCTTTAGTGCAAACACAGAACTTACCAAGAAAGGCAGAAGAATACTAGGAATTCAGAAATCCATTATGGGAGGTATTGCTGAGATATTACAGCCCTGTTTGTAAGAGTGAAATCTCTTTTCTTCAAAGCAAGAGTTGTGACTATGACTATACCTCAGTGGAGCCTATGGAAAGAAATGCAATGGGGAAACAGGAACGGTGGAGATGACCAGTCTCACTTCGATGGAGGCACCGTGTGTTGTCCCCCTTCTGCACTCAGTTTGACTAGGTTAAACAAGCTGAGCCTTTTATGTTTTTCACCCAAGACTACCCTTTTGTTCTACTCTCCCTGTGGATGAATGCAGCCCAGCCATGCTCACTTTCCCCAGCCTCTGAGCTCCTGGGCATGTGCTGGTGCTGGTCTGCATGCCCGTGGCTGCAAAGCACAGCAATCCCTGGTGCTTACCCAACTTAAAGCATCTTGGGGGCCGTGGTGGTTTCACAGTGATGGCTAGCTAAGCTCCACCGTGCTGCTCTCTCTCTCTCCCCGAAAGGACAGGAGGAGAATATACACTGAAAAAGAGTTCATGGGTTGAGGTAAGGACAGGGAGATCACTCACCAGTTACTGTCACAGGAAACACCGGCTCTGCTTAGGGACACTGATACGATTTACTGCCTAATGCTAACAGACTACAGCACTGAGAAGCTAGAAGTAAACTAAAAACATCTTCCCCCTATTTATCTTCTTCCACTTCCCCTCCTGAGTGGTGCAGGGAATGGAGGCTGTGGGCAGTCCACAACACTTTGTCTCTGCTGCTCCTGCGTGGTCGCTCTGCTCCTGTTCAATGTGGGGTCACTCCCATGGATGCTGTCCTTCCCCAGCTGATCCTGTGTGGGCTTCCCACAGGCTGCAGCTCTTCAAGCATTGCTCCAATATGGCTCCATACCATGGGGTCCATTCTTCAGGAGCTGTGGCAGCTCCCCCAGACCTCCTACTCCCCATGGGCTCCTCTTCACAGGCTGCAGCTCTGGCCTGGGGCTTATTCCTGCGGGAGCTGTCCATGGGTTGTGGCCTCCTCCAGCCTACATCCACCTGCTGCACGTGGAGATCTGGCATGGGGCAGCTCCTGGATTCTTGTCACAGAGGCCCCCGCTGTAGTCCCTCCTGCTACCAGAACCTTGCCATGTAAACCCAATACACAGGTGGTGCAATCCATGCGTGGCCTGCTGCCTGGAGCTGGCTCGTGGGCAGGATGCTCTTGCCCATGAACACTCACTGCTGAAGGCTTCTCTCTGACATTGCTCCTGTTTGAATCATCTTTCTTGAATACAGAAGATTAGAGAATAAAAATATTAGAATTTAGCAGTGTCTTGTGCCAATGGCATCAATTCTTCCTTATCTTCACAAGAAATCAACCCCTTGCTTGGTGTGCATGTATCAGATTATATTTGCCTCTTTCATGACCCTTCTGTGCTGATTTGTGGCTCAGACACTGAAGTAATTCTCTTTGTTTCCTACTGATAAACTCCTAGTTTATATACAAATTGTTATTTATTTATAGTTTGTATTATCACATTTCATTGTTAATTACGTGATTAGTACAGCCCTCCAGTCACCCAGCCTCTCCTGTGCCATATTCCACCCTTTCCCAATGTGAGTGATGCATCCCAGTTTTGAATCATGAGTATATTTAATTCCCAGACTAGATGTTTTGTTCTGGTCTCATTAACAAAATCAGAATGAAATGACTATCAAGATCAAACCTTGCCAATCTCTACAATCAACTTGCTTCCAATCCAGTGCTCAGTTTTTCAACGTAATCCATTTTCATCTCTGTGGCAGTTTCACGCTCATGCCGTTAGTCTTTTTCTCTGGAGTATACCTAGTAATTTCCCTGGCGACACCATATCAAATGGTTTAATGAAGTTCATGTAAATTAGATCTGCTGCTTCTTTTGCCTAGAAAATGGGGTATCAAAGAATAAACAAAATCCCAAGGTGTCAAGTCAGACCTTTACAAAGTACATCTGGGAGACTCATATTGCATTTTATAGCACTTTGCATATATCTTCATGCATTTAATTAAAAAAAAAAAACAAGAAAAAAAAAGAAAAAACCTGTTCCGAAATTTTGGCGTTGTTAAAGTCAAACTAAGAGGTTTATAATTGTGTAGTTCATGTGTGGTTCATTTTTGATCTTTAAATGAAGGCATCACACAGACCAGTTCTTTTTGCTGTTTCTGTCTGATGTTGTACTTTGTCCTTTTTTTTTTTTTTTTTTTTACCTCTCATTAAGAGTTATTTTTTCTACCTACTCTTGTCTTTAGGGTTTCTCTTACTACTGATTTACCGAAATATCCATCTGTGGTATATTTAGATCAGAGAAGTGCTGGCTTTCTGAAGCTGTACTGTCAGTCATCCCCTTTCAGGTCCATATGGAACAGTTCACCAAAAAAAAAAAAAAAAA
>WBMW01005039.1:0-70034 GCA_013396635.1 Penelope pileata | reverse complement strand
AAAAAAAAAAAAGAGTGTTTATTCAGTGTTCTTTGGGTGTTTTCATGTGTTTCTTTTGTTTTAAAATTTCATTACAGAATTATTTAACTTTTATTGGTCTTTGTCTTCTAACACTTCTAGGATCCAATGAATTCCTCATACTTTAAATAGCCACGTGGGAGCCTGTAAAACCTCATGAAAAGGAGAAATACAGCTGATAGATCATGGGATCATGTGCTGCTGCTCTGCTGGGGAAGGCAGCAAACATCTCTGTAGGTCTCAACAAAAAGATGCAGTGGTAGGAGCAGAGCTAGCTTTGCTTTTCCATCTGCTTCTCCAAGAGTGAGTACAGAGCTCAGTTAAGATTATCCTATTTGAAATTACCCCCAGGCTCCAGTGCCTGAGGTATGAGGCCTGGTCATGTACAGCAAGAGGCACAAAAGTACTCTCCCTCTGAGTCCCACTTCGTGGAATACATGAGCTTTGCTAAGAGGCCTGCATGCTGCAGAGCTAGGTTTGCATCACTCTGCGAGCATTGTTCGTGAAGTGGTGTCCTCTGGCTGTTTTTGCTATGAATAACATCCGCTACATAAACGTTCTTGCCTCAAATGCTGTTATGTACAAGATACAGATAAGTCAAGAAACTCATCAAATCAAGTGAAAATGTATGTGGCTATATTGTTATAGTAAATGCCCCCAGCAGTTTTCCAGTTTGTTAGGGAACCTGTTTGCTATCTATGTCCTTTGCTTTGTTTTTACCTTGCTTATCTGATACTGGGATTTCTTGAAGAAGCTCAGGCAGTGCTGACAGCAGGAGGGGTACACAGTGGTACACATTAATAATGCACTACTGCATTTGATAGGAGACCTCTGTTAAACATCTTACTATTTAAAATAAATACCTCTCTGAATTTTGAATTAGAAGGTTCTGCAGGCTTATGCACTTCCTGGGAAAATCAATTAGAGGGAGAAGCAATTTCAGCCATGTGAAGCACCATGATGGGCAGCAATGTTTTGGTGGCTTTACCAGGCTGCACACTGGCACCACAGTTCAGGCTGGCTGAGCCTGGGGCCCACGTGCAAAAGCAAATGAAAGATTCTCCTTGGATTATATATGGCACGTGGGGCAGGGTGTGCCCCACGACATTGCATAATAAATCCCAGCTTCTTCGTTAGAAGATGAATGGTGTTACAAAGCTGGAGCGAAAAGAGAAATACAAATGCAACATCAAATGAATTCTTGCTTGATTAAGAAATTGACCTTATTAAGTAATAGATGAGTCACCACCATTCTTCTAAAAATGGGCACGTTTTATTTAATGGTGTGTGTTCATTCATGACATGACTCATAGTTCTGGCCTTGTGAATACTCATGTTCTTCCTCTCCAGATTGACTGCAATCTCTATTACTACTGCAAAGTAAACACAATAACTTAAGGCTGTTGGTTTCATTTCTATTGAATCTGAAATTCCCTGAAAAACATCATTTGAAAATAAATCACTTCATGATCTTTTATTTAAAAAAAAAAAATGCTTCTGTATGGTTCAGATGTGCATTGCCACATGTACATACATACAGAGAATGATTGCCTTATGTATTTGTCACAGAGCAAATACTGTCTGGGGCTGATCACACACAATGCCTATAGGAAGTGTTGACCTTTCAGTGCTGGCACTGAATGCTTTCACTCATTTATCAATAACAAGGAAGCAAAATCCTCATTTTAACTCAAGGGTAAAATCGTGCACCGTGGCAAGTAAATACACCACTGAATAATATACCTATGTAGGAGACTGAGGGATGTTCATCTGGTCGTTTTGCAAAGATGTATTTCAGCCACTGGGGGCATATTTATTTTTTAAAAAAAGATAACAATGGGAAAAACAGAAAGGAAAAAAAACCCGTTTGGTATTGTATCTGCACATAGAGAATGTGAAGAACTACTTTGTAGACATTCCACGAAATTAGGACAGTATTTGATGAGACCCGGATTTATTCTGTTGTAGTATTTCTGCAAATTTATCACCACAGGGAGTGGCAGAGAGTCTACATCTCCTTGTGAGGTTTTCAGGTGCTCTTCCACCAAGGGAAAATGAAAAATAAGAATGCAGTCTTACTGCTGGAGGATAGATTAAGATGTCTTCTGTGTACTTGTATTTCCTTGAAATGTCTCAGAAAGAAATGAATGCCTTCCTGACTCAGTATGAGGGAAGATACGGACAAGGAAATTAATGCTATTTGGGTTTGGACAGAATGGTAGTGATTCACTATTATTGCCCTAAAAAATATAATTACTTGAACTTGTGTCTAAGAAAACCTATTTTCCTCTTGCTGTGAAAAACATGAAATACTCTTTTTTCAGTTCTCGAGTAATTTAGTCGTTATTTTCTGTGTTGGATTAATAAACAGTGGCAAGAGCAGTGTTTGAGGAGGTTTCCCTAAGGTTTTATTAAATGTTTTGTTTTAAAAACTGATTTTTCCTCTCAACCCATTGGAAAAAATTCAGAATTTCTTTCAAAATGGAAGAGATAATATCAGATACTTCTTTGGAAAGAGAGTCACTATCCTAATCAGGGTGTGAGCAACACAATCCCTAGTTCAAGAGTGGCTTTGGAAAGTATTTAAACATTTAAAATTAGGCATAAACACTTCTTTGGACTGCATCTTCAGTTAGTTTTGGAGTGAGTATCTGCAGAATAATCATTAGGTTTTGATTTTCTTTTCCCACTGGAATGATTATGAGAATATATTACTTCTGCACAAATATTACTTTCAGAAGACAGGAAGATTTCCTATCACTACCAAGTAAATAAAACAAAGAAGTACTCTCTCTCATTACCAGTTCTCAGAAGGTTCTTGAACTGTAGGTTCCCCTGACTCCTACGAGCAGCTGGAGATGCTGGGCACAGAGGAGCTGGTGAGGACACAGCATCGTTACCTGCATCTCCTCCGTGTGACAGGGGCACGTGTTGCTGCAGCTGCAGAGTCCTCATTCCCCCGTTACAGAGATGGGGGCACCTCGTGGTCACAGCCTGGCCACCCAGTTTTATTTCTGACCTTGGGGAAATAAACAGGGAAGAGAGGTTCTTGTCTTATCCTGAGCTTGAGGAGGTATCAGCATGGAGTGTGTATCCTGAGATAGGAGCTCACAAGCATAAGCAGCTAGGACAATTCTGCTTCGGAAGCACATTCCTGATCCAACAGTAGAATAATTTAGGCTGGAAGTGAACTCCTGGAGGTCACTAGTTCAACTCTGTGCTTAACACAGGACTAACTTCAAAGTTGGGTTGGGTGTCTTGAAGATAATTCCCAGCTGCATTTTGGCTGTGTCCAAGAATGGAGATCCTAAAACCTCTCTGTGACCCAATTCTCAGGTCTAACAACACTCACTGTGATGTTTTTCTTTAATCTATTTTTTTTTCTTATATATTGAATATAATTTCATTTTACTGTGCAGCTCTTGGAAGAGTCTTGCTATCTTCTCTATAAGTAGCTACAGGCAGTGAATACATCTCTGTTCTCTGCCTTTTCTCTGGGCTGAAGCAATCCCAGTGCTGAGCTAAAACCATTATTTCGTATGCTTCAGCCCCAACCACACTGATGGTCTCTGTTGGACTCGCTGCACTCTCATATACCATTTATAAATAGATCTGCAGGGAAACAGTTTTGCATGTTGTACTGCTACAAAAAGGAGAAAGATTAGTTGCAAGTGCCTAACAAACAGAACTCTGTTGCACTGAAAAATTGAAATGAGTTTAGCACTACTTTAAAAAAATAAATAGGTAAAGATGTAAGTAGTGGGAAATATGGAATTAAAGGTGAAGAATGAAGCCTTAAATCTACCTTCTGGAGCCTAAACTGTGTATCTTCTTGTATCATTTAAAGTTATTTGTCGTTTTGTAAAGGTCTTTGCGGAGCTATAACAATTTACATCAGCTGACTCTGTCTCACATAACTGTGAGCTCTCTGCAACTGTTTTCCTGTCAAAAATTGCAGCACTTGCGGTTCGGTTTAATCAACTTCAGATTTATTTTTAACTTTATGGAGATCTACCATCAAAGCCAAGGCTGAACAAAAACTTTTGGTTTAAAATATGTTTCGTCTTTAACAGTTTGTGGACTTTGATCTACCTACCAATGAAACATGGATGGGGCTCAGGGAATTGCATACTACTGGTTGTTTTAGGAGAAAAAAATGTATTTTGGTTACATATGTCCTTTGTACCTTTGATGAACCGCTCAGCAATGTTATTTTCCTTGTGAGGAGGGATTTGGTGACTTCCAGTCATTAAGTACTTTGTTTTTTTAATCTCAAAATGCCGTGAACTAATGTACATATTATTCTCCTCTCTGAGTCCACGTGAGACTGCTGGTTCTTTTTTTTAGGTTAAATGGCCATCCCTGACTCCTTACCCAATTTCCAGTGCATATTGTTAACATTCAAGCTCTGACTCCCGGAGAGTTTGATCATAAACGATTTATGGGAGCTCAGGAGCTCCATGGTCTCTCTGAGAGGCCGGACCCTGGCTGGGGGATGGTGAATGCCTCAAGTTTCTCAGCAGGCAGCTGATTTTCAGTAGCAGAAAAATATTCTGAGCTTTGAAGGGTAAAACAGCTAAAGATGAATGCATTTAATTCAAAGGAAAAAGAATTGTTTTCATTCCAAAAAAAGTGGTTTTTTTCTTTCCTGTTTTTCTTTTTAGCAAGAGTATCTAGTGGTAAACACTCCCAAAGGTGTGTGAACCCCCCAGCGCCCTACCAGTACAGACTTAATGAACCTGTGTAGCTTTGGTTTCCTTTTGACTCAATGTTCTGGAGTATCTGGAAGCTTCAGCATGTTCAACTGATGCTTTAAATAATTCATGTGGTTTTGATAGAAGGGAAACAAGAATGGTTTTCTAGCTTCAGTTTATTCCGAACTTGACTCAAAGACAGAAAGAAAAAACCCTGCTCAAATTGCTTGCTTTTCACCTCCATCAAAATGCAAGACGAGAATTCAGCTTTGGCAAATATTTAAATTATCATCTTAAGGACTGTCAGTAGTAGATTGAACTGAAATTGATGATTGACCACAAAATCTAACATATGGGCTTTCGTGTTAGCTATTGGAAAAATGTGTGGTAGGCACAGATTTTTTTTTTTTTTTTGAAATTATGGAGATTATCTTTAGATACATACAGAATTCATGAATAAAATGTGAATTATTTTTCTGGTACAGCAATGTGCTTAGAAGACTGTAGCTGATGGAATTAGTCATAAAGTTTTAACTTGTGGAGACTAAGTGGTGCTGTGAAAAGGAAAATTAATGACTTCAAGCCAGAGTCCATGTAAGAAAAAATATAGAGAGAATGTACTAGCAGAACAATAAGGTGGTTAATTCTGAAGGTGGAGCTCTATCTTCAGCATTGCTGTAGTCAAATTTCCATGAATCATTAGTCTAAATGAATATAGGCAAAATACTTCCCCTATTGATTTAAGGGCTTTTTTTTTTTTTTTAAATCATTACTTATTTATTTTAACCATTGCAGTCTTGGATAAAACCTGTACCACTTTTGAAAACCCTCATTATATAATATTATATATTATATCTATAATATATATATTATTGTACTATAATAATATATTATATGCATATATTATAATATATTATTATAATAATTTAATTCAAAGCAAATTCTATATGGTGACTACTATAATTTTGGAACCCCATGCTTTACAACAGTACATTAGTTGCCAAATAGCATATGTTTTATTTTTAGTAATCATAGAATCCTTAGGGTTGGAAGGGACCTTTAAAGATCATCTAGTCCAACTTCCAATGATTTGTTATTATTTTAATAATAAAACTGATGAACAAGCAAGTGGTGATTCTGCCTGTTGATTTTAAACTCCTTAGTACCTATATATTAAAGTCATGCTCTGAAGCAGCATCGTCCCTGGAAGAAATTATTTCTGAAAATGCATTTGCAAAATGCAAGACAGAACGACCCTACTGGTCATTCAGAGTGTAGTCCTGAGCATCTGTAACGTTAGACTTTTTTAATTCAGGAATCTTATCTTGCATTTAATCATAGAATCATAGAATGGTTCAGGTTGGAAGGGACCTTAGAGATCATCTTGTTCCAACCCCCGTGCTATGGGCAAGGACACCTCCCACTAGACCAGGTTGCCNTTTTTTTTTTAAATCATTACTTATTTATTTTAACCATTGCAGTCTTGGATAAAACCTGTACCACTTTTGAAAACCCTCATTATATAATATTATATATTATATCTATAATATATATATTATTGTACTATAATAATATATTATATGCATATATTATAATATATTATTATAATAATTTAATTCNTCATAGAATCATAGAATGGTTCAGGTTGGAAGGGACCTTAGAGATCATCTTGTTCCAACCCCCGTGCTATGGGCAAGGACACCTCCCACTAGACCAGGTTGCCCAAAGCCCCATCCAGCCTGGCCTTGAATACTTCCAGGGAGGGGACATCCGTTTATGTTTTATTAAGATTTAAAGTATCTCCTTATGTTTCCTTGCCAGCCCCAGCTATGTTGGGAGCATCACACTTATCCACACCGCGGGTGAGAGTGGTGGTGGTACTGCCTTCTCCACAACCTCATGCTTAGGAAGGAAGAAGTAAGACCAAGGCTTAACATCCCACAGCCCTGACTGTTTCCTCAAGTTTGGACATGAATGTTCTGTTCATCTTCCAAAACATGAGTGTGACATATCAGAGTGCCCACAAATCACAGGGCCAAAGAGAGCGAGTTTCTGGAGACCCAGAATTTCCCACTGGCTTTACTGGGGTTGTCCTGCACAACAAAGCTCACTCGGGTGCCACTAACTGGCCTGTGCCCCCTTCACTGTGGGAGAGTATTTGAAAAAAAAGAATATTTTGTTCACAACTTAAAAGTGATAGATGTGTTCTGAAAAAAATACATACTCAAGTATTTTGAAATTTTCTGGAGAGTTTATTTTAGACTGGAGAAGTTGGAAAAATAAATGGTCTAATGACTACTTGCTAATTCATCTTCATGTGCAGCTGCAAAATTTCTGTGCACATAGTGAAAAACTCCTTCCTAAATATGAGGTTTAGAGACCCTTGGGGAGTAATTAACTATAATGCAGAAGCAAATCTGGGTTCATTGTACACACTGCTCATTTAAGAAACATTTTTCTGCATGAAGCCCATTAGTAAGTTTCCAAAACCTCCACGAATGTTAAGCATTTTATTATAGGACTCAGAACACTTCTTATTTTACATAAAATCTAATGTAATCCCGTAAATTACATTTAGCTTTTGATCCCTGAATAGCAGATCACCATCTCACATGTCTATAACACAGTGCAAAATCTGCTAAAATCTGGTTTTATGTGTTTATTTAGCAGTGACATAGCTCTTTGCCTGTGTACTACACAGAAAACTGAGAGGGATATGCTCAATAGGAATTACACACTATCTGATTTATTCTGCTTAGTGGCCTCCTTCCATTCAGTGCGTGTTTTCTTCTTGTACTAACTGCTCTCCTTCCGTGCTTTTAGTCCTATGCTGTACACCACAAAGTTTTCCCTGTTGTTAGGATCTTGATTCTCATGTACTAGAAATGAACTACAAGCCTGCCGTATGCATCAGCTGTACAGTCAAAACAATTGAGATCCTGGGGATGTGATTTAGCCAGGGCTGGAAATACATCTCCTCATCTTTAGCAGCTGTAACCACATACTCTGAGTTAAGAATATGTTTAATTTGCCGAATTAGGTCAGTACATAAGGCTAATGGACTCCTTCAGAGGCAGCAGAGTGATGCTTACTGGCTTGTGTTACACAGGCAGTTAGAGGAGATAATCTGACTTGCTCTTGCTGTCAACTCATTTGTGAAGGAGCGTAAATCATGCGAGATGCTTTGAGGAAATCTGTCCTGCAGCCAGTGACAACGTGGCTGCTACTTGTGTGCTGGGCAGTACGAGTGGGCAGTGAGCTGGTGGGGCTTGGATTGCTGGCGATAACACAGCAGCAGAGAAGTGAATGAAGAGCAGAAATACCTGCTCAAATCTTATGAATGTTTGTGATTTTTCTCCTGCATGTTTACGTCTTCTTTTTGTTTGCAGGGACGGGCAGTGTAACATCGTATTGCCTTTACCAATACTAAAAACTATTGGGTTTTATATACCATTTATTTCAAAATAAAACAAAGTATCGTATTCACCAGGGGGGAGTTGATCACTAACATCTGAGTATTTTTACAACAACTCTGCTTTGTCTCAGAATGTGCAAAATATATCCAAACACTCCCAACTTAAGGTGATGGTTTACAGTGTGCTTTGGCTGTGCTGTCTGGATTGGCTGGAATTTCATGCAATTACTATTTTACACAGCGGCGGAGTATCTGTGAAGTGGCTATCAATTGAAACATATTTTGCTCTTCATATTTGCCTTTGCAGATTTCACAAAACATTTAATTAGTGATAATCAGCTTTTAACCAGCCAGAGCACACTGATGTGATTCTCTCCCTCTCTCCCCCATGATTATAGGCATAGTCTGTACCCATAAGATAAATTGCTCGCAGTCTGGAGAACGTCCTAGCCAGCAGGAAGAGGAAGAATAAGAATGTCACTTGCATGAAGATAAAAAAGGTGTTGTATACACTGCAATTTCAGTTAATACAATTTTTCTTTCCTTTTCAGAATGGTGGACCTAGAAGCCAGCTGGAGATTGAGAAGCCCACTTCACCTCAAGGCTGTTGGCCAGTGGTCCCCTTCCACCGCGCCCAAGGGAACCAGAAGGGCTCCATGCTGCCTTCTGTAAGGTTTGCTTCACTATGGAAGATCAAATCATTTTCTGGCTCAGGTTTTATGAAGCTCAACATCTGCTTTGGACCCACAATTTGGAAAAGGGATCATCTCTGAGGCACAGTTAAGAGACGGAAAAACCAGTCCCAGACAATGAGCACTTTAAGTAGCACTGGAATATTGCTCAGCTTGACAACAGTGTCTGTTACGCTGGATTTTAGTTTGCATGGTGGTCTGATGGCTTGGTCTTTAAGCACCAATGTGACTCTGAATCAGAGTTTACCTACATCTGATCCTCTTAATGCCTCTGAGAAGGGCGAAGTCTCTCGGATGTCAGTGAGAGAGAAGAACTGGCCGGCCCTCTTGATCTTGGTCATCATCCTGCTTACCATTGGGGGTAACATACTGGTAATTATGGCTGTGTCCTTGGAGAAGAAGTTGCAGAACGCCACAAACTTCTTCCTGATGTCCTTGGCGGTGGCAGACATGCTGGTGGGTATCCTGGTCATGCCCGTGTCGCTCATTGCAGTCTTGTATGGTAAGTGGCTTCCCTCCTTATTCAGCTGTACACTTTTGCAGGGCACCCCCTGCTTGTTTCCTTGCTGCCAGGAATGACCCATGCACAGCGTCAGTGTTGATTGTTATTGTTGAGACCAACATGAGAAGCTGCAGCACTGGGTCAGTTTTTAATTTTCTTGGTGAAACTGCCCCAAAGTTAGCTAGAAAACAAGAGCTTTGGGAAAAGCTGAGCAGTGTGGCTGGAGCTGACCCAGCTCTAAGTTAGGTCAGTTGGTCCTTGAGCTCGAGTCCCGCTGACACCAGTGGGATTTGAGCACTGACTTAGAAAGGAGTTTTGCACTTGGTAGATTTGGCACTCAAATAAATGTTCTCAGCATTTTCTACCTTTCAGTGAGTCATTTTGCTTGTCTGTGCCTCAGTTTCCCTATCTCTGTGTTTGCAGTGGGGCATTTGTCCTGCACTGTGGTAGAGTAGCAATGCAGTGTCGGATCACTGTTAGCACTTCAGAGTAAAACATCCACCGCATCCACCTCTCTTATCTGTCTGAGACTCTGAATCCAATTTCTCAGAGCGGTGCTAGGACTCTCCATCACTGGATATTACAAAGGGATATTGC
The DNA here is from genome assembly GCA_013396635.1 of Penelope pileata. Taxonomy (NCBI): domain Eukaryota; kingdom Metazoa; phylum Chordata; class Aves; order Galliformes; family Cracidae; genus Penelope; species Penelope pileata. The sequence goes on along the minus strand of WBMW01005039.1, from coordinate 60,116 downwards.
ATTTGCTTCTGTATCTCTGAGCATCATGTTTGTATACACACGTATCAATATAATGTGTGTGCTTTTAATATATAGCATTTTATCATTTTTGAAGTCTGTTTTCAGATTTTCTTCGAAAAGTATTTTAATATTGATATTTGTTGGAAACAAATAATGCTGTTTACTTACTGATTTGATTAGAAATTGGTTTACTGTCCTATAAAGTAAAACGTAGGGATATTTATATGACTTCTTCACTTGCCCAAATGATTAAATCAGACAGAGATTCATTTCTAAAACACATTGATCAAGCATACATAATTCCAAAGCTTATATAACCTGTCTCCAGTGAGTTAAATCAATATGTGATTTAGACACAGACCTATCCATCGAGTTCTGACGCATAAAGCCTTTTATTTTGGTCTATCAGAATAGTTCCATCTCTAAATCTTCTGCAAACTACAACATGTGTATTTTATTTTTAGCATTTTACTGTGGTTCTCTGGAGCTTGAAAGGGAACATATAAATACTGAATTATTTGATTGACCTACACTTGCATAAATTCTGAGTTACCCAGTGACTCTAAAAAGGTGAATTTATGACAGTGTTCCTCATACCTAAATACTTTCTGAGTCTTTGGAAACTAATGGAAATGGATTTTCTGTTGTTCCTAGAAATGATTCCTTAGGGTCATTTAAAGGTGTAAAGCATACTACATATCTAAAGGCAAGTAAATATCATTGATTTGAAGAGGAGTTGTAGTTATTTTTTTCCACCAGAGCACCAATATTAGTTGGTGACAGCCCAAACACTGGCTGCAGTCAGGCAAGCCATGCTAAGTAGCTTGTTGTAAAAGTTTCGATTTCAGAACAGGAGTGGAAAAACTATGGAAATACAGTGAGAAATGAGAATAGCAGCTGTTACCTCGGAGGAGCCATGGGTGTTGGAGCCTTGCTTGCCTTGGGCTGCCTCATTCAGACTTGGAATGGGGAGGAGAAAAAGCTCAATTTGGGGAAAGTGCAGGCTCAGGGGAACTTGTGAAGCACCTTTGGAGGTTGTCCACTTATTCCTGAGACTGTCGTACATTGTATCTCTCCACCATTACATGTGCAGCTTCTGGGGACAAAATCCGTATCTTCTGTAACACAGGGCATCTTGGCTTAGTTTCCTTTGAGTTATAGCTTTTGGAAAATTGCTCTTCTACAGCAGCCTGCAAGCACCTTAGACACCACAGTGGTTTAAAGGGCATTGGGCTTTGTCATGATTTCTGAGTGCTAGAAGTCAAGAAATCTATTAAAAATGCTTTAATAGGTTTTGCACTGTTTGCCATGGTAGCCCACGATATAACACCAGTGACCAAGGAGGGGAATATTCACACTTCAGCAGAATTCATCTGAGAATGTATAAAGTTCATGGCCAAAGACATGTCTTGGAGATGTAATTGAGAATGTTTCGCCATTTTTATTCTGTATACTTTAACACGCATTCTTTGTAGTCTATACATTATGACACTAGGCTATTTGAAAGCTGCTGTACAGAGAAATGTATGCAACAGATCTCTTCCAGAACTGTAGCAGTTACTTTTAATTTATGTAATCAGGGGGGAACTTTAAAAAACGCAAGTAATAAGTAGATGAGTGATTAAGTTGCTTTTAAGTTTCCACATCATCTCTCTGAGACCCAATGATGAATTCTAGTTTGCAGAGTAGGTTCATTTCCTTAATTTTCATCTAATGAAATTGATTAAGTAGATTTCACTTGAACCATAACCAGAAAATTGAATAGACTCTCTTCACAAAGACTTCTGTTTTCTGTGTGTGTTTCTTTTCGTTTGTTTTGTTTATTTAAAAAGGAAAAATCAAGTTGCCAGTTAACTCCAGAATGTAAGTACAAAGGAAATGATTGTGGGATGCATTATGCTGGGTTTTTCACTAATTAGTCAGCACTCTGATATATTTATCAATTAATCTTTCTTAAACATCTTGGATGAATAGATGAGTTGCTTTTGACAACATTTTCCATGGCATGTAATTCCTAAAGAATTAAACAAATTAATTAGCTAATTAATAAACATGCGTTAGGAAGAGCAAATAAATTAAAACTACGTTTAATCTCAGTGGAGAAACTTGTGAAGGAACTAAAAATATTGGCACAATCTATGAGGACATTGGCTGCTCTGCACAGAATGGAGCTTCTGACAACGTACAGGGCTCCTTAGGGTGTTTTAGGGGAAAGCAGTGGTAGGTTTGCATCGTATCCAGTGGCTATGGGCAAGAAAAGGTGCATAAAAAAATCTTACTCTTGCATTCTCTCATTAGTCCTAGACAAATTTCATCAACATTTCTTAGTAGAAATTGCAGAAGATATGAAACTTCCTTTGCTCTAATGAACCCAGACCGAGTTGGCAGCTGTTAACGAGTTGCCAGAGAGTGGCCAACAAGTGGCCAGCATGCTCATCTGTGACTCCAGGTGTCCAGGCTTCATGCTTCTCTGTGAGATTTGGGAAAACAATGTGCTGCTGGTGGCCCAGCACAGCTTCCAGCAAGGCTGATACTGGATGCAGCATCCATTAGCACCAACTGCTGGAGCAGCTTTACACCCAGACTATTATTATTGCTAATTATCATCATTATTACGTGTGACAGAGATGTGCTGAGCACTTGCAGCAGTCTTCTCTGTGTAGTCCCTCTGCAGGGGGAAGGGCTGGGGGAAGAGCTGTCAGTCCAGCAGCCAGCACTGCCATCTCGTTTCACCTGACCCTGCTCTGTGTTTCTGGTGGTGCTCCCTATTGGCAGCAAATGTCTTGCAGAGAGACCCAGCTGGGCAAGACAAGGACAAGGTGTTGCAGAATAAGTTATCGGATGCAGTCGCTACCTGAGAGGACAGAGGAGGTAGATATGAGGTGTTTGTAATGCAAATATACCCAGCAGTAAAATCCATCGGCTGCTATGCTGTGTGCTCACCCAGCAGCAGTTGTTCTCTCTTGAAGTCCCTTCAAGTCTCTTGGAGCTTTCTTGTAACCTCAGATGTCTTAAGTACTTCTGTGAAGTCTGAAAACATGCTACCTCATTGTTCACTTCCTTTCTAGATTATTAAATATGTATAAACTTTAATTTTTAACTAGGTAGCGAGCATCCTGCAATTGAATTTTCTCCACATTAACAATTGCCTGTTCTCTTGATGTGACAAATGAGGTTGTGTTTCTGCAGGGAAAGCCAGCCCTGCACAGTGTGCCTTAACACATGTAAAAGCTTTGCTTTTGCTACCCAAAGTTTAATCAGTGCTTAGAGAATGGGGAAAAATTAACCTCTTGGATTCTCTCTGAATGTTGTTGATTACTGTACCCTGACTGTAAAACATCTTGAGGCAGTTAAATGTTAACTTGCAGTATTTTCCAAAGCATCTGAAAATATTGCACTCTGTCATGACACAGTGCTTGATCGTGTTTGGAAATTACAGTAGGACCTCCTTAACTTTAACTTGATAGCTCCTGGTCAAGTGAGAGTTGAGTCTTAAGGGCTGAAGTCAGCACACGAGCTCAGGACTGCAGAAGCTGATGATACCTGGCAGGAGGAGGGAGTGATGCTACATGCCCTTTCTCAGCAGTGACTGAATTTGGTCACTTGCGTTAGCATCAATCTGTTCCCCAAACATTTTCAGCAGGAGCCTTTATCTTTTAATCATTATATTGAAGGCTGGCCTTGCTCCATACACGTACATTACTTCTTAATTCCATTTCTGATCTTATCAGCGATTATTTGTGCCTTATTTTTGCCTTCTTATCTTGTTCATATTTTTTGTTAAATTCTTTACATTGGACTTAGCACAATGAAGACTGGAAGCCTGGCTAGTGGGAAAGTGTCATCATCTGAGCAAGGCAAAGCACTTTGAAATAAAGACCATAGTGTTCTAAAGTACTTCATAGCCATCTTCTTGCTGCTTTTATTAATGCAAAATTGTTTTCAAAAATTGTCACTGGAATTTAACTTACTCTAGCCTTTTGTTATTTTTTCCCATTATTTTGACATATCTTTATATTGATATCTTGGCTGTAAATCTCCAGGCTTTTGCATTCTTTTGTTATGAGAGATGAGAAATCAAACCTGATATTTGTAGAATGGCACCAATTTGGGCTGTATCCAGCCAGTTGGACTATGTGTTTGTTTACTGATGAGCTGAAAATACTGAGTGGACCAGAACTGAAGAGAAACCACAAATGATCTCAAAGCATGGAGTTAAGTGACAAAAGGCATATATAGGGACACAGCAACTGCCTGATAGAGAAAGAAGAGACTTAAACTGGTTTTTATTTTCCATGAAATAACATGTCACTGATAATATCTCTGCTGACTGTTCTGTTGTCTGGGTAAATACTCATTCATGTGGCTTCTTCATATGCTGCTTTCTAAGACCCCTTCAAGTTTACTCCTCATCAGGCTTGAGTAAGACAGATCAAAAACAGCAGCCTACAAACTGGAGAAGGTTTGTCTCCTTCACAACGTCTCCATGGTGAGCTGCTACTGTGCTGTGTAAAACAAGGCTCACACCATTGACAGTGAAGTTCTGGTCTAGGAAGGAAAGACGTTGTAACATTTCCTGGTCAAACTTATATCTTGGCTTCCTGCTAAATTTATCCTTTTGAGACAATGCAGGGATTTTGATTTCAAGGCTTGTAAGCAAGGGAAAATAAATAAATTATATAAATACAAATAAATTGTATAAATACAAGGAAGGGAAGACTCTGCTGCCTGTAGAATGACTGTTCTTAATTCAGACAATTTTTTAGATGATGTTAAAGCTTTACTTTGGGTTGGACTTGTGGACAGCATCTCAGCCTAAAGTTGGGCAGAGCAAGAAGTCCTACAGAGCATGCCTAGCTCCTTTGGGAAGTGGTCTTGTACCATTTCCAAGCAATATCTGCAGGATATAACTTTCTTCTAGTGGATAAAACTATAACAGTGTTCAGTGTCTGACCTGCTATCACTTCTTTGGGCAGATGGCAATGTCCTTTAGTGGCAACTGAGCTGTTTTTTATGTGCATGCTGCAGCTTCACAGACAGATTTAGAAAGCCTGTCACTTTTAATATAATAGGAACGAGCCCCATAAAAATTCAGATTTTGGTAAAACCTTGGCTTGCATTGTAAATTCTTCCTAAATAATTTTGTGGGACCAACTCTAAATCTTCTGCGTGGAAGCTCTTTTCTCTCCCTTGGGATGAATCCATCCCTTCCTCAGCTGGCCGCACCGTGAGCAAGCTGCAGCAGCAGCAGCTGCTAAATTTGCAGAGAGAAGCAACATTATCGTGGCAAGCGGGCTGTGACAGCCACAAATTTATTTCAGAACAAGAGGAGAGAGAGGAGCTGGAGGGGCTTGCTGGCAGCATACCCCAAGCACTGGTCTGAAAGGCACCCACAGGATCCTGTGCCCCCCAGGAAAGGTGGGGGCAAGGTGAGCTCCCCACAGTGCAGTTGATGTAGAAGTTCCTTGGCCCTGTACTGAATGAGACTGGTGATGCGCTGTGGGCTGCGCCTTGTGTCTGCAGTTCCTGCTGTGTTTGTCTGGGAGGATGATTTGAGTCCTCTCCTCCAACCCATGTGAGCAGAGCTCAGCCTTGCCAAACCCCAGCCCAGGCTGTGGTCTCTGCTGTGCGCAGCGTGGAGGGGCCAAACCATGACAAGCACTGTGGGGAATGATGTCTGGGTGCAGCCAACCATAAGTGTCACCCAGCCTCCGTGATATTTTGATATCCATCCTGCCGGCGCTGCCATCTGTTACCCAAGGTAGGACAAGTGAACTGGGTGTTAATAACTGGCTGTAATGGATGCTCAGGTGTCCCTCCTGTGCTCTCAGCAAGGCTTCGTTAACTCCAGTTGCAGGAATGAAGGTTGCATTGCTCAAGGTGTACTTCTATGCTCTTTCTATTTGAAGATGAATGCTGTTATTCACTAGGTGCTCTGGAAGTGAATGCTTCCATCAGAAAAGCTGCTCTCCTCTTCCTGTTCTGCTACAGCTCATGGAAGCCCGGTTTCTGTTGCTTTGTGCTCCGTTTGGTGTTTCATAGGCAGAAAGTCAGGGAGTGAGGACCTCTCTGGGCTGTGGTACCCAAATGTCTCTGTCATCAGCCTGCATTCAGGAGTCCTGTCAGCTCTGGAGATGCACAGCTCCCCAAGAGAGTGTGGCATGACAGCTAGAGTTGCTCCAAATGCTTTTATATAAATACACTTTTAAAAATGAAATATAGTGTGTTGCCAAAACTGAGAACTCTGCAGAAGTGTATCTATTCCTACAGCATTCCTCCTGGGAAGCTGGAAGAGGACTAGGATTACCCTTATTGCTGGTGAAGTATTTTTGTAGTACATGGGAGTCTGAGTCCCCATTCTGTTTGCTTTACCATGACCTGTTGTGCAAACGGTGATGGCCTGATGACTGGACTTGTTGATCTTAGAGGTCTTTTCCAACCTTTATAATTCTATGAAATATTAAAAATGTAGCCACTAATGTAATCACTAGGGCATATCATATTATATTTCAAGTTATCAATTATGAACATGTTTATTTCTTAACATAAGTCTATTCTTGTAAAAAAATTTTCAAAACTTCTTAAGTTTATTCTGATGCCAAATGAAAACAAATTCCCAGCCCTGTGAAACTGCTGAGAAACTCAGATGCCATCCTTCAACATGCATAGACAGCAAAAGCCACTTCAGTGGCTGGAACTGCTAGATCCAGCTTGGGTCACAGAAGTGTGCTGGCCAGAGCTGCGGTAACCAGAAACCAGGTTCAGTGGCCGGCAAGCCTCAAGGAAGGGGAGCAGAGCATTTGTCTCCAACAGCAACGAAAGCAGCTACATCTGAGCTCACAGATCAAGCTGACTTGTGCATCCTCCAGCTGCTCCCTGCAGGCCTCTTGTCCATTGCTGCAGCATTGCTCGGGCTTGCTTGCACGCAGTCACTGCTTCCTCATTCAGGAGAGCCCCTGATTTTGTTTCCCACACTGCTGAGCTCTGGACCAGTGACACCAGCAGTTTTGTGTAGCAAAGAGGATTTTCTAGCTGTAAATCAATGCCAGCTTTAGGAGAGTTTGAATGCTGCTTTTCTTACCTGCTCCGAGTAGAGCCCCACAGTTTTGTGCCAGGTCCTTATTGCTAATTTGAGCGTGCCTGTAATCCACGTTGTGGAGCGTCAGTTTATGGGACTCTGAAGACCAATTTCTGCTGTCAGATATAGAGGCAGAATAGTCACCAGTAAATTTTTTACCACCTGGCCCTTTCTTGTTATTTCTCCACTCTGTGCTGTCTGTATATCGTTCAGCATTGGCTTCATCCTTTTTCTCAGTGTTAGGCAGCAATATTTTTTATTATTACAGAATCACAGGGTTGGAAGGAACCTCAAAGCCCAACCACTTCCAACCTCTGCCATAGGCTGGTTGCTCTGCACCAGCTCAGGCTGCCCAGGGCCCATCCAACCTGGCCTTGGGCACCTCCAGGGATGGGGCACCCACCACTCTCTGGGCCCTGTGCCAGGGCCTCACCAAACTCCTCTCTGTGCTCATTTCCATTGACAAGAGCTTTAGGACAAAACAGCAGAGAATTGTATTTTATTCCCATTTGTAAACATGCTTTTTTGCTTCTCCTAACCTCTTGCTGTTAAGCAACTGTCTGCATTATCTGCTGTGGGCTAATGGAGCCTTCAGCCCCTGTCTGCTGGGATAACAATGCTGTGCGCAGAGCTCGGGCTGTGCAGCCCAGCCTGAAGGAAAACAGCACAAAAGCCATCCAACAGCTTCTGCTTCTGGTGACTTTGACCAAGAAGCCTGGTCGCACAGAGGGTTACATGGCTGCTTTCTGTGGGCTGCTAGAGTGTTTTCTGATTGCACACCCTTTGAATCACCTTGTGCAAGATTTAATTAAACTTCACCCCTCCAGTGAGGCTGAGGAGATCACAGAGTCCCTGGCTACAGCCCCAGGAGTGAGGTGCACATCAGAGAGCTGCTGCACCATGGGGGTGCCTGTGGCTGTGCACGTGGTGCTGGGTGTCCGGTGTGAGCAATCCACGTGTGCACCATCCAATAATCTCAGCACATGGCAGCACTGCCAGGCTGAGAGCTAATCCTGGGCTTTTTCAGGAAAATGGGCTTGTGGCCCTGATTTTCACAGGGTGTGAGGGATGCTGCAGACTCTTATCATTTGCCCTGTGGGTTTGGCAGGTTCTTTGAAGGATGGTGCCTCTTGCAGAAAGGCCTGAACAAAACTGGTTGTGTTAATCTGGAAAATGCTGCATGGAAGCATGAATCCATGTATGTGAGATTAAAAGTGAGCTGTCAAGTAGAAAAAAGACTTTTTCCTTTTTCATTTTTTTCCCCTTCTTTAATGTAGAAAGATGAAACACGGATGCTAAAGAACATCCTAGATTTTATTTTCTAGCTGTTCCTTTGCTGCCTCCTTTGTTGTGATCAGTGGTAGCAGACTGCAGGTAGGTAACGTTGTGTGATTTCCCCTGTGCTTACAGGTGTATCTGAGGAATGGCTCTTGCAAAGTGCACCAGATCCTGACCATGCTAAGGTCAGTGAGAACATTGGCAGCAAACGCAGACAGGCTGGGGCTTTTGCCAGAGTATTTCTCTGCCTCCTCCAGCCCTCATTGCACTCCTCCTGCCTGGTCACGGCTGTAGCTCTTGGCACGACTACAGCAGCATCCTTCATCTAGAGGGGTCCCAGATGTTTTGCGGATCTCCTCGGAGTGTAAGGAAATATCTACCATTGCAATGCAGCTCCCTTCATGGCATTGCTGTTTATTAGGTTTCAGCACCATCACATAAAGCATGGATAACTCTCCCGTTAAAAGTTTATGACACATGTAGGTAAAGAGGAATGAGCTGGCACTTGTGCCTGTAAGATGACCTGGCACTGTGCAGCCTGAAATGTGCAGCTCAGTCCTGGAATGTCTCTCAGTCTGCAGGTCTTGATTCTAAAGTGTATTTCAGTGGACATTTGTTTGCTTATACATTTGGGGATGAAAAGTAATTGTCTTTGCATTAGCACTGTGTGGTTGGTGCTCCCTAAGGTGTTTCTCATTTTCTGTGTTTCCTGCTGGAAGGAGAGCAAATGTGTCCCCTCTGAGACCCAGATTGCCTGGGCCTGTTGAGGTGGGTTTTTTTTGGTTGTCTGGTTAAAACCAACCAGATTAAAATAAATAAATAAAAAGGCAGAGGAAGCAAACTCACCTTAGAGAAAGAAATCATATTTTGTATGATCCAAATAGGAAAATGACTCCAAAGAGAGCTTCCTGATCTCACAGGAATAAGGAATTAAAAAGACTTTCTGACTCACTGTGCCTGTTAGCTACCAGATGTTAGTAAGACAGAGCTATTGCAGTCATATCTTCTGTTGTGCAGAGCCTGTTTGCTTTCAGGACTGCCCACTGTTGGGATGCTGAAGCCTGGATCTAAATGTGGCAGTATGCAGCAACAGGAAGCCATGACAAATCTCTGAGCGCCTTGTTACCAAATCAAAATTCATCTTTGTCAACCTCAACTTTTCTGTGAGCAGCAGTTTTTAAATAGAAAAACCTAACACTGCAGTGTCAAAAAAGCAGAGCATCCAACGTCCCTTTGTACTTTGTAAGGAGCAGTAAATGAACCTTACAACTTTCCTTCAAAATGCAATAAATTTTAGAATTGCCCATCCAAAAGAAATCTTGTATGTTCCAGTATGGCTCCTTAGAATGATCATGAACAATGCACCTTTAAGTTCTGTTATTTAATGCAAATAAGGATTTAGATCTAATTCTATTTTTAATTTCATCCTTTTGCTAAAGATATTTGGAAGATGCAAAACGTTTTAAAATTCACCAGACTTGAAGCTTGATAAGGCAGTAGAGCCCCCAAACCTGGAGTGTGTATCGTTACATTCTGTTTCACAGAACTGATGTCAGTTTAAATACAGCAGCAGTTTTAATGCTGTCAGTGCAATCTTCTCATGCCCAATTTGCTTCTAAATCAGTGAAGCTAAATGCGCTTTAAAATGCATGAATTTTTGTTTACTTTTTATGACAGTGGCCTGTTAGCTCCAGTAGTAACTCTGCAAGTGCATTGCCTCATCGTAATTAACTTTTATGAGTTTAGTTGAAAAGAAATATAAACTGTTTTGTAGCAAGCCAGAAATTGATACAAGACGAGAAAGGCAGATTTGTTTTATATAAACGGAAAGACCCTATGATGATAAACTGCTGCAGAGATAAATTTGCTGCTTTATAAAGGTGCCAGGCGGATTGCCAAGATGGCAAGTCAAACGAAGACAGCTAACGTGTTACCCACAGACAGATTTAGCCTCATCTGGGAGGAAGAGCAGGACCACCTCTGGGTGCCTGGGCCACCCAGAGTCTTCCTTGGGTCTGTTGAAGCTTACTTTTTAAAAGAAAGGGAAATGATGTAATGAAAATTGCAGATGCTTTACAAAGGCTGAGTTCATTTTAGTGTATGTCACTCTCTCTATATATATATCTTTACCTGAGAAAGCTTCTTGCAAGAGCTTTATCTCAGATATGAATGTCAGCTCCAGCTTAGGTGCCCCTTTGCAAACCTCAGCTGAGTTCAGCTTCAGCTGCAGCTTGGGCCTCCCTCGTTCTCACAATCTGTTGGCCATCTGGAGAGAGGCTCGGTTAATGTGCGCACCGCCTCTCCAACCACACCACAAAGCCTGCTGCTCCAGCAGCATCTGCTCAGCAAGGAAGGGAGCTGCCTGTGGACTGACATTTGCTTCTATTGATTTTTGTAAACAGTGTGAGTTAGAGAGAAATAATAAATTTCATGGAGTAGCAGGGAGAAAAGTATAGTTCGTTTTCATAATTTTTACCCAAACATTGAGTTAACTTAAGGATGTGGGAAATACGATGTCCTGCATGTAGATACATTGAGTTTGTGACCTGGAGTTTAAACCACAGAGATGATCACAGCAGGCTGCCCTGAGCTGTGACAGAGGAGTGCATCTCGGTGGCTTCATCGTGAATACTCCATACCAATGACTACCTTCACTTTTATTTTCTGTTCCTTGCATCCCTCCCTGGAAGCTGCCTGCAGCTAAATCTAGCAACACTTTCACACAACAAATATCCAGGATGCATTATCTCCTGCTAAGCTCTTGCTGTCTCTTCTCACTCACCCCAGCGGAATGAAATTGGGATGAGGAGCTAGTTAGCCACATGTGTTACACTTGCCAACAAGCAGTTACAATTTCCAGGAATGGTCCTACTTGCAGTCTGCTGTAAAGATTAACATATGGCTCATTTTCCTGTGCTGGCTGCAGCTGCAGCTATGGGAGAACTTAAGGGGCAATGCAGAAGGACTTTGTGGATGGTCCTCTGTATCACTGTACTTTGTCTTGACCTAATGTGTAACTGAAAAACTACTTCATCCTTGTTCTGTGTGGAAATTATGCCTTGCATTCACAGTTGTTCCATGTAGATAGATGCTTCATGCCAGCATTTTGCTGTTTGGCGGTTTGGGTACATCCTATAGTGTTTGTTGTTTCTGCTGCGTTGTGTTATGGGCAGAATTTGGTGAAAGTGCAGTTTCTTTTCAACATATGGTGTCCTTAATGTTCTTTATGTGATAGATACAATAATATCACTATTTCTTGACTAAGGGCTCCACCTAAGTGATGTTGATATGCCAAGGCCTCAGAGAAACATTTTTAGTGGAAGTGCATGAAATGGACCAACAAATCTTTTGAGCCTGAAAGTATGAAAAAATCACTGCCATTTTTCAGGCAGGCACCTATATAGACAGCTGCTTTACAAAACGTAGAAAGAAATCAAAAGAGAAGCAAGGTGAAATCTCTGAACATTATTTAGATATATTGTAAGATAAATTTACCAATGTAATACATTTTTTGAATTATGAATGCTTCCAGGGCTGAATCAATTAACTCAGAACTAACTCAAATTTTTCTTCTATTTCCTTTCACATCTGTCTGCTGAATTGATATCATTAAATTTGTCACAGCAAATTATGATTTTAATGTCTCTCACTAATTCACGTGACATATCCCTTGAAATTCAGGCTCTACAGTTCTCGAATATTCATTAAAATATGCACAGATACCCTTGTAGGGTAGTTTACTTCCCTGAGACCTAATGGTAACAGTACCATTAAGTTCCCACTTTGTGTTTTATCAGCACAAGCTGGGATAGAGACTGTGATGTTGATTCATCTGCTTGTGTTGTAATTAAATGGAAATTACATTGATGGAAGAAGAGCCACATGCCAATTTCTCTGCCTTGCACTAATTTGCACACAGCCTTATTGACGCAACACAATCCTTTTCTGAATGGACAACTCACAAGAGAAACAAAATGTATCCTCACTAGCTCTACTTCCAAAATTGGCATTAAAGATGCTAATGAGATGAGGGGAATTCGTGCATGAACCTGCCATGGAGCCTAGGCTGTGATTACCAAGATGTGCAATATCAACATTTTGGCTTCATGTATTAGTTTCAAATATATATTCCACTTTTTTCAGTCTCTTCTATGTTTTCACTTTCTAATAAGGCTTGAGCTTGGAAAACTTTACTACTCCTACTAGAGTTCTGTTGAACTCAGTAATGATGTAGGGTTTAATGAATGAATCACCCCTCTGAGATGCCACCTCCATTCTTAGGTGAAAAAGGCTCAGGACTACAAAGTGCAACTAGTAATGCACAAAAAATATCAAGTTCCTCTATTAATAGAGTTAATAAATGTTGTACCTAAGAGCTAACTCTTAGGTACAACATTTTATGGGCAAGGCAGGATTGGTGGTAGGATTCTGCTGATTCTCTGTTATTTCTTGAGTCCTTTGATTTCTGTTCCTGTTGACATGTTGGCAGCGGGCTCTCATCTCTGACTGTGTTGGAGTTATCAGGACAGACCAGTTGCTACCCTGACCAATTCATTTCCACCTTCTGATGTATAATCTTTTGTGATGTGTTTATTTTAGGTAAGTTTTTAGTGTTTTGTTTGTTTTTATAAAAGTCTATTTCCATCCACAATCAGACGCAACAGCTGTAGAAAAAGGTCTTGGCGTTGCTGAGATATGGAAATAGTATGACAGGCTTTTACCATACCTATTTGGCACCCACTGGGATGCAGAAAACTGTAAATGCATGTCTGACACCTATGAATATTGATGACTTGTTTTAAGAGGCAGCAGAGCTGTGTGCTCTTGTCCTTGTGTTTGTTCTGAAAGGCGACTACTTCTCACTCCGCTATGTAAATTTTGAATTTGTTAGGCAAAATTTTGAATTTGCCATTTAACCTTTAGTTTATTCCTTTTAATCAACCTGCCTAAAATTAATACAATGGGAGAGTGCATCTCTACTCATCAGAAGCCAAAAATTGTGAGTATAGTTTACTGTTAAAATCTAACTAGCTGTCTCCACCCAAGATGCACAACAGCAGAACAAGGTTATTTGTTTGACATAACATAGCAAATTGATGTTGAAAAACATGAACATGGGAAAAACAGCTCCCAAGATTAAGCCTTTTAAACATACTCATTACATCTTACTTTATCTGCTTTCCATAATGATTTTTTTTTCAAGTGTTTTCTAGCCCTGTGTTAAGTACCTCTTGTATCTTGGGAGTAACTAGTTCTACTAGGGTACCCATGTTATTCATTGACATCTGCTAAATCTACAGCAACACTTTATTACATTTTGCTAGATTATTAAGTTAACACATTATTTTATTATCATAGTTATCACTGGTTTTGATTTGTAATCAAGTGCAAGATTACATCGTAATAACAGTATAACTGTGATAATAAAATAATGTTGCACTTGATTACAAAGCAAAAACAAGTCTATCAAAAACCCCCAATGGTATAACTTAACTAAATATCTTTTCTTTAGTTTTCTACCTCGTGAGGCCACTGTAATTTTCCGGGTAACTGCATTGTTTCTAATATATCAGTACACCCACACCTCATTTACCCATATTAAATTAAACTTCTACTTCATGTTAATAGAGCTTACAATGGGCTTTACGATTTCTGCAAAACTCAAAAATATGGGAGTGCGACTGTACCCAAACGATGGTCATACATTAAGTTTCACTTTGGTATTACCCATATGGAATACATTCTAACATGCTGAAGCATTGTTCTGTGAAACAGGATCACCTCCTGCAGAATTGTTGTCTTAATCCTTCTCAGGATTCAAAACTGTACCCATGTTGTGTCTCATGGAGGGCCATAAAATCCAGATGAACTGGTGTTGCTTCTTGTTTGTCTTCTTTTGGCTGAGAGATGTCACCTGAAGTACAGGATGTAGGTTTGTAGGGGCATGTGTTTCTTAAAGAAAGCTGTGCTCCTTGACTCTTAGGGGTCCTCAAACAGCACTCTGATAACAATCTGGCACTTTATGGGATATCAATGCTGTTCTATGAAAGCACCACAGTCTAAGCTTAAATCTCATTCCAACTTCAAGTCTTTTATAGCAGAGTCTGTTAGCAGTGAGCAGTTTTAATCAGTAAGAAGTTGTGTACAAAATATTTACAATAACACAAATCCTTAACATCCTATTACGTGGTTTTGTGAGTTGGGCTGTCACAGCCAGTAACTCGGTGGCTGCTTGGTCTAAAGGGCTGGGTTCAGCTCCTGCCACTTCAGTGCAATGGCTCTGCCAGGTGGGCTGGGTGGAGTGTCTGTTCCTGGGCTGAGGAGAGAAGGAGCCTGCAGGCTTCTGAAGATGAGAAAGGAAGAAACATCGCACCATGCTGAGATGAAGTCTGCGAGCTGCTTTCCCTCCAAGATTCAGTGTAGAGACATCCGCAGATTGCAGTTCTGTCCGTAGGTCCATGCAGGGAGGTTTGACTAAATATGGGCCTTTAAAGTTGAGACTTTCTCGTGGTTACAGAAGCAGGGCAGATCACGCCAGGGGATCTCCTCTTTCATGTCCATGTCCTGTAGGTGTTTATGCTGTCTAGGAAAGCCACCTGTGCTGCTGACAGAGAAATGGGCTTTCCAGAAGGCACCATGCTAATCTGCTGATATTGCTTCTGGACCTAGTCCTGCTGTGGAAAATGATTTTCCAGGCCTGTAAAAGGAGCCTTCAGTGCTCCTGTGGCCTGGCAAAATGAGAACACACCAAATTCTTGGTGTGATCGAGTTATCCTGGTTATACAGCTCTGAATCTCAGTGTGTGACTTCTTCAGGCTGCTTCAGCCCTGCCAAGGGAGGTGTCTACGCTCCTTCCTGTGGTCACAAAGCTGGAACATCCTGCACAGGCTGCTAAAGATGGGCTGCGTCCAAGCTAGGCTGCTCCTCTGCTCTGTTACCGTGACAGTTCAGGGGCTGGAATAAGTGCGTAGTGTGGGAAACATTGGGCTAGTGCAAGCTCCAAGATTTCCTGGCTTGTGTGAAATTTGAACCACAGGTCAGATCATAGAATCACAGAATGGTTGAGTTGAAAGGGACCTTAAAGATCATCCAGTTTCACCCCCCTGCTGTGGGCTGGCTGCCCCCCACCAGATCAGGCTGCCCAGGGCCCCATCCAACCTGGCCTTGAGCACCTCCAGGGATGTTTTGTCCACAGCAGGCAAAAAAAGAGAAGAATTCAAGCTAGAAATTCTGATCTGTCTTTGTGCAGAACATGTGCTACCAAAGCCCTTTCTCAGCAGGGACTGCATGCAGGAATCCAGAGCCCAGGTTGTACACTGGGGCTGAGGAGCAGCTCCCACCCACTTCAAGGGTGTCAGGCTCAGAAGTCAGAGCCAAGGTCCTGTCAGAGCAAAGC
This sequence comes from Penelope pileata, assembly GCA_013396635.1. NCBI lineage: Eukaryota > Metazoa > Chordata > Aves > Galliformes > Cracidae > Penelope > Penelope pileata. The sequence goes on along the minus strand of WBMW01005039.1, from coordinate 44,364 downwards.
CCTGTTCCAAAAATGGAAATACATTTGAATCCTGAACAAACAGAAAACATCTCTATGTCTCTACTAGAGAGCATGAGAAATGTTCTACCATCCTGATGTGCTCAGAAGATGTGGTGGTTATTTGGGGAAGGGTGGTGTGGCCTTTTATGTGTGGCACGTTCCATGTGCACAGGTTACTGTGCTGAGCTGGCACAAGATGGCCATTGAACTACCAGAGAACAGTAGTTCTTGCTTGCCTGATCACAGATTTCCTTGGGATTACAGCATATCTAATACTGAATCCAGTAGCAAATGATTTAATTGAGAAAGCCACTGATGTGCTGTTCTATCACCTTTCAGGCTCTCACAGCAAAAATTCTAATGAGGTGAACTCCAATCTGACTCTTCCATCACGAAAGATGTATCTGTTCTTGTTCAGAAGCAGCTTGGGCATGTTGGCAGAAATGCTTTACAAGTGGGAGGTTAGCCTGTAAGGCATGCAGTGGCAGGAGGACAGTAGATGGCACTCAGGGATTTGGAGCAGAATTTCTGGGTTTCCTAAAAATCCTAGAAATTGTGCTTGCAGTTGTTTCTTTGGAGCACCCCCAGGCTGGTGTTTCTACCTGTACGATCATGAAGAATTAGAACAGGCAATTGGGTTGGAGGAAGTTAAAAAGAGAATGCATTTTGCAAACCTTCTGCTCCGAGATATTTCAGAAAAGGAAATAAACGCCTGTGAGCATGACCAAAATATGACTTACTTTCCTTTCTTGAAGCTTTTGTCAGTTTTGCTGAACGCACTTTAGCAAAAACTGCTTGTGCTGGCACCTAACCTCATCAGGCAGTCAGAATGTGCCTCACGCTGGCATGCAGTTCAGCCAGACAATTAACTCTCCGTCCCTAATAGCTGTCCTGCTGCTGAGGAAGGTGTGCTGTACAGTAAGAAGCAAAGCTGATTCACTGAACATCTTTGATGTTCCTAAATCCATCAAAGCACTTAAGCACAGGCTGAAGTTTCCATTGGAGCTGGAGCGCTGTAAGGATGTCACAGCAGCGAGCAAGGGTCAAAATGATGGTTGTGTCCTGCTCCCATCCAGCAGCCTGCAAGCAAACAGGAGGCAAAGTCAATAGTGCTTTTCAAATTACGGATCTCTCTTTGGCCTCATGTTATGCTCAGTTTAATGAGATGTGATTCTTTTCTTTTGTATAAGTAATTCAGTATTGAGGATGTAGGGAAAAATACTGGCCGTGCTTGCAAGGTACGCCAGACTGATAAAATACCTGCAAACACCTCATCTGGACACTCAAACAAATTCTTATGTGGTTTGCAGAAACGTGTGTAGAGTAAATATGTCTATTCTTATTAAATTGGCTGTCTTTTAGTAAAAACAAGGTAGGTAGTTAAAGATGACAGACCTGTGCTCTCCGAATATGGAACGCTTCACATCAAATAAAGGAAATCCATGTTACATCTCTTTCTGCAATGAGATGTTTTATCAAGACTCAGAGAGCAGTTTGTTGGCTGGATTGCCAGGAGGAGGCCAGAGCTGAGAGAGAAGATTAGTCCTGCGTGGGCTCCCAGGCAGCTTTCAAGATGGCACAATGTCTGAATTGCCACTGAGTTATGTTGAAATCAGACTGAAGGCCTTAAATAAAATCCCTTTGCATGGTTTTGTGTCCTTTCACTAGCACCAGAGCCAGTCCAGGTTCCCAGGGTAAGCCATAGTCCAAACTTATTTGATATCAGAAGCTCTGGGATTGAGCAGATGGTTTCTTTGTTCTAACTAAGGTAACTGCTCAGCAGCCAGCTGTAATCTCAATAATGCCATAGGAGTTTCAATTCTAAATTTTGGTTTCCTCAGAGGATCTGTATGTTTTGGCAGCTATTTCTTGTGATAATGGATCACTTTCAATTTCATCAAAAAATAGGCAAGGCCACCTGTTATTGTCACATGTTTGTGTGTTTTGTTATGCAACAGTTTTTTGGAAAATATTTGAATTATTCCATTTAGGAGGTATTAATCTGGGGTCTGTGCTCATGGGTTTATATTCCAGTCTGATGTTAGTTCAGATGTTGTTATACTGGATGCTTAAATAATGGGTGAAGGCTGATCCATAACTTGCATGGAGGAAATTAAAGGAGAGGCTACTGCCCTGCCATTGTCCTGAAATACAGAATGTCAGTGAAAAGAAAAATTTTACTGATATTAATATTTTATTAGACTGTGGTTTTGTTTAGATAAAGTATTATGAAGAATTTACATCTCAGAATTGTACAAAGAAATCAGTTCTCTGTTGGAGTTAAAATGTTTTGAGGAATCCTTTAAACAAAGTTGGTGATACAATCACACTGTTGTCCTGTTAACCATCCATTTCCCTCGACACACAAAGGCACTTACAGACACTTAAACTGCAAGAAAAGAACACTATTGAGCCTAGAGGTTTTTTCCTCTGATTTCAATCATAGTTTTAGCCTCCTTCAATAAATGAAAAGATTGATGTAGCATGTGGATTCGTGGAATGACAGACCATCTCAGAATACTTTGATATTTCCCTAAATGAAGAGACGTTGCCTTTGGGGTGCCAACAACATTCCGTGTTTTCTTCTTAGCAAAAATCTCATTTAATTAGAAGGGTTGTTTTCAATATAGTATGTGATAAAGCTGACTCCTTATCATTAAAAAAAATATTTAAATGATTTTCAAGCAACCTTTCCCAATACAAGATAATTATAACCATTCTGGGTCTAAATTTGCTTCTTCCTCACACGTCCTGTCAAGACTGGGAGTTTTTGCCATGCTGATTGGAAAGCAAAATCCAAAACCACAAGTATTTTAAATTCTCAAAACACCATAGGGGGGTGCACTGGTTGAATTTGCAATATGATACAGTCACATCACTTATTTGTTGCAACTGATGAGACGAGAACCAAAAGACCTACAGAGACACATCCAGCCCCACCAGGGGGTTCCTCCATGGGTGGGGGGTTTCTGAAGGAGGCCACGCTGTTCTTGACCATTGCGTGCTGCTCCCTGCCCAGGGACCCCTTGTGTCATGCTGACTGCTCCACGAGGTGAAAAAGTAATAGCTCAGAGGAAAACTGAAGCTCAGGGATGATGTCATGGCGTGGTTTGGATGTGGGATGTGGCACAGACTCAAGTAAATTCTTTGTGCTGTGTGGTACTATAGCAAAATATCATCTTCTAGGTGCAGATGTTCAAGCAGTGGTCTCACCAACAGTGCATGTGGATGCTGTGTCACCCTCCTTCTCTTTCCTGGTCATTTCTTTTGCCTTCAAACCCCCCTTAGTGATAATACCACCCCAGAGGCCATCCTCTGCTGGGTGTCTGTTGGGACCCTGTAGGGCTTTTGTTCAAAAATACAGTCTGCCAGAAGTATCCGGAGCTGCATCTGGAGCTTCTTTGTGTTTAGGCTACGTCCTTGTGTTTGGCTGTGTTCAAATAGATGTTATCTGAGGGATCCAAATAGCTTTCCGTAGAAAAATGCCATCTGAAAATTTAAGTTCTCATGTAACCCAGTGCCCAGGAGTTCAATATGTCAGAAAAACATTAAATTCCACTGTACTGGTGATGAAATCAGAAACATTGGCAGTAATGCCCTTGAGATCAGCTATTCCTCCAACCAGGAAGCTTGGTTTAACAAGCGTAATCTGTTCCATGGATGTGGTGCTAATCACTGAGAACTGCAGGGGGTTCAACAAAACATTCTGTACTTCTTGGGCATGATGGAGGTTTCCAGCATGATTGGTTGTATGACTCTCAAGATGATACGGACCTCTCTGAATCATTTTTCTATGTAAATTTGAAGGAAATAAATTAGCAAAAGGAGGCACATAGCTTTACACTTACTGACATTTCAGCTATCTCAGGCTAAGAAATACTTCATTTCCTAGATAAGAAAGAGAGAATAAAATCATTTAAATTCTTTAGTTCCCTTGGGAATAATGCAATGCAGTAATGTTAATACTGTATGTAATTGCTTTCTATTTTTGTAAAGCCTGTGGCTTCTAAGAAACTTCATAGTGAATACTGGAAAGTCTAGTTTGTATAAAATGCTTCAGTAGCAACACGTTAGTGGTGGTAACAGGATAAAACAACCTTTAGCACGGGGCAAAGGTAGGTTTTTTTCCACAGCCCACAATATGGTATTTTTGCAGAATGTGTGAAAGAATCTTCAGAAGCTTCAAAATTTATCAGAAAGTGACAGTTTTTGGATATGCCTTCCGAGCTGCTGTTTTGCATTGTCTGCATGCTGCTCTCAGTTACACCAAGCCAACCTGGGTGGGTGCATTACTGAATATTGTGCTAATATATTCTTCTCATTTTGCTAGGCCCAAAACCACAGAGTAAAAGGAATAGCCTCCTTTGTCATGGAATTAGGTGAGGCATCTCCAGGATATCTGTAATCAACCTTTTTGAGAGTGAGGATGCTACATAGAAGAGTGGATCATGAACCACAGCATCAGATCCACAGCACCTGGAGGACGACCAGCGGTGCTGACAGCCCGTGCTCTGTTGCCATGTTAACAGCTGGGAAACAGTGCTGGGCCTTGGAATTAGGTTTAATTCAAACCTAATGACTTCCTTCCATTTTTAATTCAGTTAGTTCGAGGGCACTAGTAGTTCGAGTGAGGCAGCACATATCAGAGCCCCAAAACAAGAAAAATTAGATGCATTTGAAGTTTTGACCAAGCCAGTGAACAACACTGAGAGGCTGTATCCGAACTGATAAGCATCTTTAGCTCTTCTTATTCTGCACCTCTTGGCTTTGTGTTTTTTCTCTCTCTATACATATATATATATGCATTATACGTATATGTAGGTATATATAAAATATAATCAGGTGCCTTATTCTTCCTCTGTGATTTTGAAGGATAGTTTTACCTTTTTATCTGTCCCAACAGATATAAAGCACTGGCTAAACACAATAAATATGTCCCAAAGCCTTTTCCAGATTCCTTTTTATGACTGGAAGAGAAATGACTGCTGCAGCTTACTGTGTGTGCCATGAAAAATTTCTGAAGCGACAGTGATGAATTTTACATAACTCTTTGCTTTATTGTGGTGTAAGCAGGTATTTTGTCACCCAGTACAATACCAGGTTTGTCCTGAGTGTTGCACTGCATATTCCCTGGAGGGATCCTGGGGCAGATTGTACTATAAAGTGGAAAATATGTGCAAACAATAACTTCTCAAAATGTAAATATAGTGGGCATGGCCATTTGTAGCGTGGGGTGTGTTTGTGTGTATGTGTACACACAAGTTGTATCTACTCCAGCTTAGCACAAAAAGCTGTGGAAAGCAGGCAAGATTTTATTTGAGCCTCTGGGGACAAGGAAGGGGCTACGTATCAGCTTCACTCTATTTTGCAGTCCCACAATCTTTTCAGCCACGGGTTCCAACACTTTTTTTCTGGCTCAGCCATTCTCCTACCGTCTGGAGTAGTTCTGTTTTACCACTGTACATATTTTGATTTTGCTCTCATTTGCTATGTTTTGGATTATTCAGTCACCTCCTGCAGCACTGGCTGGTCATTTTGACTCTCATGCAGCGAGCAGCCCAATGACCACAATAACAGTGTTATACAACACTTATTACCCATATTCATAAAAGCTCCGACAAAAGTGATTACATTTCATTGCTTCCATCTTCCTTGATGGAAAGCACAAAAATTTAAGGGCACTCTCATCCGACAGCAAATTAGCTGCAGACAGAGATGGTCTGCAACTTTGCCAAAACGCTTTTGAGTTTCTGTATTTTGCTGCCAACATTTTGTGCCCATCTCAGCTGTTCAGTGACACACAGGAACTGTGGTTTGCTTTTTCAGCCCTTTGAAGTGTGGGAGACTAGGGAAAAAAAAAAGTGACTCTTGGTTAAACGTGAGTATTTGACTCATGCTTCCATGGGATGAGGAACCACAGCAACGTGGGTTCCACAAGACGCTATTAGCACTGGAAGCTGGATAGGATACCCATAGGAGTGTAGGATTTCACACATTGTGTTTTTATCCTGACCAGAGCCAGAAGCTGACTCTGATCTAGGAGTAATATCATTGCATAAGTCTTTTATATGCTTTTCTCTATGAATTTGTCCAGTGTAAATTTCTAGCATCCATAAAATGTCTGGAGGCAAAAAAATCTGCAGTTTGATCACACAGGAGGTAAAGAGATATCTCCCTCTGTTCTGGCCTGCTGGATTCATCTGATTTCCTTCAGCACTCTCCTATCAGGTTTACCAGCCAATGCATTTCATGTCAGACCAATTTCAATGGCATAGATTAATTTAAAGTACAAAAATAAGAGTTTCTCACAAAGAATTTGGGTTTTGCTATCCAGGTGTTTAGTGCTGTTCCATTCTTTCCAGAGGCAAATTTAGATTGAGATGTATGCTTTCAATTGGAAATACATTTACTAAGGCTTAGAAGTGCTGGGGTCCAAGAAACTCATTGCTCTCAGTCATCTGCACTCCTAAATATATGGTAATTGCTGTCGTTTGTGCATGAAATGAGAGAAAATAGAACTAATTAGAGAAGCGTTACCTTCTGTAGTTAGAGTATTCCAGAGGATAAGATTGTTTTAAATGTATAACATTGTTGATAGAATTGCCTCTTTTAATCTTTATTTGCATCTTGTCACATTCTCAGGGTACATTTCCTATGTTTTGTACATTTATTTAAACAGAAATAGAATCAACCTGTTTTCTTTTTGCTCAAATTACTGGCTTCATGCGCTGTGTAGGTGTTTTTCAAACGCACACACCATGCTTACTTAAAAGTAACAGTGTTTTGAGATAGGATATATATTATGCCCTTCATATCAAGGTACAGTCATGCATTACAAGCTGCCACTCTACAGATTTCCAGAGTGGCATTTTATTATTGCACATCATTTTAGTAAACTTCCTGAGAAAGTAAAATGTCTCCTCGTATAACTGCCTTTTCAGCTAGCAGCATAGCAGAGTGCCTTGGGACAGTGAAGACTAAAAGGATTAGCCATTAGGAAGGCTCTCATATCGCCGGCATCTTTAAACACATCCTGACAGCTTGCCCAGGCAGTAATTCTGGGCAACATTACTTTCATCTGTTTGCAGCTATGTGTGAAAAAATGCTCAGCTCTGGGGCAGGCTGTGGTTTCTGCTCTGCCAGGGCTGCCAGCAGGAGCACCCAGCCTCTCCCCATGAGTATGAACATTTATGGTTTCTTTTGCTCCTGTTAATTCCTTGGTTATAGTGCTGTTGTTGCCTAGTCCACATCAGCAGCAGAAGTGGTTCCAGTGGGAATCAGCTATGGGAAGTGTTCAGATAGCTTAAAGGAAAAAGTGGCAGAGGCTATTCATCATTCAGTAATGCTGGAAAAGTGGTTGCTGTAGAAACCTCTTCCAGGTCTAGTAAATGTCAAGAATCAGATGGCACTCGCTGTGGCTCTGTGTATCAGAATGGAGATGCTCCCCCACACAGGGGAGCCCAGTGGCCCTTCTTGGAGACACCAGAGATTTTCTGGCTGCCTGCCTGAAGGGAAGACCCAGTCATCCCCGCCAGCATCCCTCTGAGCAGAGGCTGCTGCACAGCCACGGTTGCCCCGTGTTTATTCACCAAGACTACTCCATCCATCATAGCAAATTCCCCAGCGCTTTTCTCCAGGTCTTATGCTCATACCTCACCTCAGCCTGCATCAGCAAGCTGTCTGTAGCAATTCAGATGTAAAAGCAGCAAGGGATGAAGTGTGACGGAATGTGATTTAGATTGGGCTGGCAGCAAAAGCCTGGGGCTGTGCAGGGAGCACCTGTACCACTCCGAGGAGATCACTTGCTCTCCCCTGGAGCATGCATTGAAGCGCTGCAGCAGCATCAGCCCCGAGAGCTTCCTGTCACTACCGCTGAGCACCACTGGAATTAAAAGGGCATTGTTAAAAAACAGCAAATCAGGTGCATGCTTACCTAAAGCTCTGAACATAATTGCAGGTTGACAGCAATGATGTCCTGCACTATTGCAAAGGAGAGCGTGAGGCTTGGAATTCGATCGTAGCTTCATAAAGCCATAATTTAACCAAGCTCAATTGGTCTTTACAGCAGAGGTGCTTTTTAAAGTAAAGAGGCTCCAGCTGCAAAGCACTTTACTTAGTTCCCTTTGGCAAGGATCTCTTAAGTGCTTGCTGCTTTGATTTCAGCCCAGTATCAGTCCCTCTAGGAGGAGCGGTGCAGACTTGCTGAAAGAGAGGGTGTATCTCCCCAGACCTGAGGTCTCCTGGGGTGGGTTTCTGTGAGTGACTTTGCACTTCTGTGAATTTCTCAATGGTAAAATGAGCTAATGTGTTTGAGCTGTTCTGCTCTGCTTCTTGTGAAGTGTTCCTGGGCTACATTGGGACAGTTCTTAATCATTTCCTCCGGTTCAGTCCATCGTGGGTTTTTGCATGTAAGGTAACGTGAGTCTCTTTGTCCGAGTCCTTTGTTTCAAAATATGCTTTCTGAGATTAATATTTCCATCTTGCCATTTGAGATTGGTAAAATGGAGCTGCAGCATTCTTCCCATAACATTGATTCCGCAAAGTGATGTTGCTGATCCTCAGGGTAGACTTTGAGATTGCTTTAGATACCCGTGTTCTGAATGAAGATACAAGAATACCTCATTATGCAACTATTATGAAATCTCCCATGTTTCCAGCTGCTGTAGACACTGTTGATTTGTTTTGATAAGTGTGTTAGAAGCCCAGTACTTGGCAGGACACACCACTGACCTCATGCAATCCATTCTGGGCATTAGCACACGGGAATATCATTCAAAAATCAATTTTCCCTGAGCTTTAATTTAAATACCAGTGCCTCCTGAGGATCTTTCTGGGTCACTTTTGTTCTCAAGCTGTACTTCAGCACTGAGTGCACTGCTTAATAAATGCAGACACCTAAATCAGCTGCGTGCCAGCTGCTGACAGATGTGGCTACCCTGTCCTCTTGGCTTCCTGGTATGCTCCTTTCTCTGGGCAGTACTACTCAGTTCTGTTTGCCTTCAAAGCAAGTTTTAAGCTTCAGCCACTCAATCCCAGCTGCTGTGTAAGGAGGCAAGCGTTACGCTGTTACCAAGGCTTGTCATCTGGGGGGAATGTTTAAGGTGAAGTAGTGTCTGTTGGATGGCTGTTGGGCTGTCCGTAGAAATATTGAAGACAGAAACTAAGTGGAATGAATCTGAGTAAAGTTAATATCACACAGCGCTGCGCAATCCATTGAAAAACTAAGATTAATCAATTCTAATTGAACGGAGTATTTGATTTTGTAGAAGTATTGGGGAAAGATTAAAAAGAGGAGTGTGGCAGGAATGGTCACCTCGAGGTGTTGCAAGTTCATGTTCCTTCGTGTTTAGCTACTGCCATATTGAGTCATGGAGAACGGATGTCTGGGAACTGGCTAGGGGCTGACGGAGCGTCCAGAGCCAGGGGCTGCCCCGAGAGAGGTTTCCTTGTCCACTCCTCATGCACGTGCCCCTTACCGGTATTGCAGAGCTAAAATACCCAAAAGTTCTCGGAAATGATGGCCTAGCTTCCCAAATTATTTCCTTTTCTTTTTTTCCTTTCATTTCTTTTCTCTCTATGTTTCAGATTATGCTTGGCCTTTGCCTAAACAGTTGTGCCCTATATGGATTTCCCTAGATGTGCTCTTTTCAACTGCATCTATTATGCATCTCTGTGCCATCTCTCTTGATCGGTATGTAGCAATACGCAATCCCATTGAGCACAGCCGCTTCAATTCCCGCACCAAGGCTATTATGAAAATTGCTGCAGTTTGGACCATATCCATAGGTAAGCAATGCGGCTCACGATCTTAACTGTGTCTTAATGAATGACAGTGTTACTCCAATTTTCATTTAGGATTTTTAAGGGGATACTCAGATTAATTTACCTGGCCTGCATGATTGAATATAACAAATGATTACTGGGAAACAGAGATCTTTCATTGTGATTGGTCATTGACAAAAATAAGTAGTCATTTTTCAGAATACCACCGCTTCCGTTGCCGAAGCATTGCTGCTGTGTACATATCAATACCCCAATAATAATGGTAACACAGACAAATGGAACTATAAAACTGCAGTGTAAACAAAGCAGAAAATAGCATTAGCAAAGAATCTGAACATAAAACCCAGCCAATACAAATGAGGTCTACACTGCAGTTGCTGCAGTTAAACTTGCTCAAATTCTGCTTGCAGTTTAAGAAAAGCAGCATAGAATTCAAGGCAGGCTAACAGCTAGATATTCACTGCCTCTTGTGTAGGCTTTATAGCCTGTATTATACTCTGCCACAGCTGGGTTGTTGCTGGGACTGAGCTAGAGAGCTTGAAGTCATAGTGAATGAGGAGCAGACATAAAAGAAGACAATTTTGTATTACCTTGATAAAAAGTGATAGATAAGGCAGCAGGAAAAATAAGTAAGGAAAAGAAAAATGATAACAAGATGATTGTAGTATCAGGAATTATGTGAAGAAAAACGTTTGAAGCAGAATTATTTCAGTGTGCTCTATAAAAGAGACATTTGGGGCAAGGTCAGAAAGGTTGTATGACCTCTTCCCTCTGCTATATTGCCTTGTTTGCTTTGAATAAAAAGCAGTCTTACAAATATTTAACATTTACCTTTTCTTTCATAAAGCAATTGTTGCTTCCAGAATGGTATTGCAAGGCAAATAATGTTTCAGGTGCTTGAACTTCTCCTGGTGTTTGCTTTACAAATGTAGTACGATCCTTGATGTCTGGGTGCTGCAGGGTCTGCTTCTGAAGAAGCTTGTCAAGGAAAAAGGTTATGGAAACCAGCAAAGAATAGAGGAAATATGCCTCCTGTCTTCATGAGTGTAGCAAGGATATCTGTTAGAAACACATTTTCATGTGCTACGGGCCTGCTACGGTTCCTTTAGGTAATATAATCTACAGTGAAATCGGATTGGATTTAATTAATTCAAGCTTTGGTTTGATTTTTTTTTTAATTTTATTTTTTCAGTTTTAAACTCTCCTTGTCACCTGTCTAGGGTAGGAAAGAAAGCTGCTAAATTCAGTGCTTTAGCATTGACATGTGAACAACTTCACGTGCAGGATACTTGGGCAGAGCCAGCTCTGAGCCATGCAGGGCACTGCATCGTGGCTCCAAGCAAGCAGCCAGCAGCACTGGCCAGCAGAGCCGTGTTCATCTGTCATCACATTGCAAAATCGTGGGAACAAAACTGTTCTGCTCCCATTTCTGGAGCGAACTTGCAAGTTTTTGCCTGTGCTGCCTTACTTGTTGCAGATATATCCTTAGATAACTTGGCTGCTGCTGAATGTGGATGCCTGCACAAGCACGTTGAGGGCTAGGGTGTGATCTGAACGATGGCTCCAAATGAAGTAAGACAAGGAGTGCTTCATGAGTGAGCAGACTAGCACCCAGCTTGAGGGCCTGAGCAAATGGATGTAAATGCAGTCACAGAGCTGCCTCTTCCTGGACTTATTGGGTGGAGAATGGCTCAGGATGATGAAAATTAGGAGCATTATGAGCTCTACTGTTCTCCAGGGGCAAAAGTACCTAAACCAGGGCAGGTAAGGTGACTTGTTGCTACTGTAGAGTTGACATGCTTCACACCTGCCCAGATTTCTTGTGTGACGTTTATCAGTCTGCATTTACAGTAGGATGCAAAATGGGTGAAATAATGAACTTTAGAAGAACAAGCTTGGAAGGGAGATGGAAGGGCGTGTTTCATTGCAGACACCTGGCTTTGTAGCCATCAGTGGTGCTGCATTTAATCCCCAGCATCCAAAAGCCTTTAGTGAGAAGCTGTAAGCAGTCTCTCAGTGGATGTCTGCAGTTTCCAGGAGGCAAAGGAGGTGCGTTACAGCCTGGCCTGGGTGCCTTCCTCTGAGGTCTCAGCTGAAAGAGGGCACAGCACTGTCTGGTTTTGGTGATGTTTTGCTCATTCCTTTGGTGTAGGCACAGCTGACCCATGGAATTCTTTGCTTGAATCCCTTTTTTTGAAGATATAGGCAGAACCAATAATTCCCCACAAGCCTGTTCAGGGTGTGGAGAAGCAGGACACCGAAATGCTGCTGGATTTCTGCCCTCTTCAATACATGTGATAGCATTTATCCATTTAATTGTGCTTTCTCCATTAGGTTGTACCATATGAGGAGAGAAAAGTACTCTTGGTGTGTCTCTAGCTTATTTAGCATAACTATTTTTTCTTCAAAATTGAATGCAGAAATGTGACAGGCAAAGGAATAAACTGAATGTGAAGTGAAAGAGAACCTACCTAAAGTGTGTTATCTTCCAGCTCCTACCCACTTGTCACTTGTAAGGGCCTGGTGGAAACTCACACAGTTTTCAAGAGGATGAAATAGGTTAAGGAAATTTGCCCCCCTTCAGTATCAAGTATCACAAAAGGGTCTGTGCTTTTCTGTATTAATCAAGCAACAAATTCAAAGCAGAACTTAAGTGCAGGTTGGTCAGCTTGTATTTCCTAAATTCTGCTTCAGTTGGACTGAAGAAGCTTTTAAATATACCCCAAGCAAAGAATCCTGAATTTTGTTCCTGAATCAGAATTTAAAATCAGAAGGAGAAAGTGTGTCATTTATCTCAATACAGTGGCTTTTGCATTCCATTTTCCTGAAATGTTAATGCTGACAGCAAAATATATTACAGAGGTTCTTTGATCATTGAGCTGTGAACTTGGCAGGTTGCACAAGCCTAAACTCATGACTGGGTTTTTAAGCAGAGGAACACGAGAGGCCTTCTGTCTGTTGGCAATTGCTTTTCAAATGGATCTTTTCCAATGTCCTCTTTGTTCTAGATTTAAAGTGCGTCACAGTCGGATGCCCTGTGCCTTAGCAAATGAAACCCAAGCAACATTTTGTGTCCAGTTAAGGAAAAAGCGGGTGCTAAGAAGTGCTGGGCAGAGCATCTTGTGAAAATGAGTTTTGTGACAGATAGCGCTGTGTGGAGGCTGAAAATAGAAATGTAGGCAACCGAAATATCCACACAATTGAAAATGAAAATAAATTATTGCTGCGATCTTGCTGGCAGAATTGTGATGTGTCCTGGCTTCAGGATTTGCACTGTTGCAAGAGGAAGGGTTTACACGGGTAACATATACCAGCCTGCCTGTGTCCTGCTCTGAGCTAGGTGACCTTGGGCCATTTGTCCTATTAGAGAGAGACAGATCACCATGCAGCTCCCAGCAGGAGTAATGAGGTGGTCAAACCCTAAATGCACACCTTATGATATAGGAAAAAGAATTCATTCAAATTAATGTAAAAGAAATATCACTTGGGAAGTAGAAATGAATGAGCCTCAGTGGTGTGGAAAGGTACATGCACATTGCTTCTGATATAAAAGGAAGTAAAATATTTTAATTCTGAAGCTCCTTGTGACCCAGCTGTGTGCCTGCTCACACAAGAGGGATTTTCCTCTGCTTCCCAGAAACTTCAAGGTTTGGTCTCTTACTAGGGGGCACACAAATTGCATGTGCTGCAGACTTCCCAGCTCATAATTTTAATTGCTTAGTAACAGTGTGAGCTCAAATCACTCGAAAGTGACCAGGACGAGGCCATCCTTTAAATTCAATGCCAGACTCAGTTCTTACATTTATCTCTCCTGAACCAGCTGATGTTAATGGAAATCTGACCTCGGAATTTTATGCTAAGCTTTATAGACATCAGTGTAACTATGTAGACAGCATAATTTGTGTGAGAGCAAGCATCATTTCCAGTAACAAATGGCTGCGGGATTGCTGTCTCTGGACATTGCAGTGTACCTGGCTGACAGTGCCTAGCACAAAAACCAGATCAGCTCCAAATTCTGCTCTTTGCATCACTGCCATAAGCAGATCTCCCATGACTGATGTTCTTATCCAGGAGAATATGCAGCTTCTTAGGTGAATGAGAAAATTTGAGGTGCTTACACTGCACTAACCTGGCACTGAATACTTCACTTTTTTTCTTACTGTTTTGAGGATATATCTCACTAAACAAGTCTCTTTTTTCCTTTTTTTTTGTCTGAAAGCAGAATAAGTAGCAAAAAAAAAAGGAGATGTGCTGCTCAATTGTGGTAATAAAATGATATGTTTTGTGTTAGAACCGGACTTTTTTCTTCTGATCCTTTCTTCTGACTTGCTGATGATATTATAATTTTGGTTTCAGGTAGATGTCCTGGGTTTGAGTATATAATATAAACCATTTAATTTTAAAAAGTAATTCTACAACCCCATTTAAATTTCATACTACTTCATTGTTTTATTGAGATATATTTATAGAAGCATGAAAGATCTGTGCTGCAAGGATCAGTAAATAACCATCTCAGATTAAGTGATCATACATCTAACTGCTTTCTGCTTCTGCCCTAAGTGTTCCACTCTGACAAGGGCTGAGCAACCCACATTATGCAAGTTATCCTAATAATGTCCTTAAAGGGCCTTGAGCTCTGAGTTAACCTCCCCCTGTCTCAGTGATACTCAGTCTGAGGAACTTGCTTAGAGTGGCATCACCAGTACTAGGAGGAGTTGTACTTTTCTTACAGGCTAAGGGCAGGTTTTGCATGGAAATGATGGAGGAGGCTGTTGGGAGCAATTCACTTAGCTTCCCTCAGCTCATGGCTTTAAAGCATGTTCTTGATGCTTGATGAGTTTTGGCTTGCATTGCTGCCTACAGATGTACCTCTGGGATCAGCAATCTCCTCACTAAGTAATCTGCTCCCAGGGAGCACCTGCTCATGAGGTGTTTGCTCTCAAGCACCCTCTGTTCAGTGCAGGGCACCGACTTCTGAGGCTGTTCATTGGGATTGGAGCACACACCCATGTATTTGTTTGCAGGCTTCAGGCCCTGGTTAGCAAACTAACTTTGGACACGTTTCATGGAAGAAGTTGGCAAAAACACTGCTAATGGGGAAGGCAACAAATGGAGGGTCTCAATGTGTTACAAGGATTTTGCTCAGACCTTTCCTACCAAGAAGGCTTGTTCTGTTTGTGGCTCATCACTTGGAGATGGGAAAACAGTCAACATACAAGACAAGTGTCACTGGCAAAGCAGAGATTAGACAGACACCCTGCACCTCCTGGAAAAGTGTGTAAAGTCCCAACTGCCAGCACTGCATTGATAGGAGGACAGTAATACTATTGCTGAGGAAAATGGCTGCATGTTAGCAAAGAGAGGGCAGTGTTATTTTCTCTCCACGTTTGGGAGAAAGCAGATCTGTGCTTTTAAAACTGTTTTTCAGACCTATGTTCTGGTCCTGAGTGAGCCAGAAAACATTGCTGTATGGCTTAGAGTATGACACTAAAGCTTCTTCTGCCTTGGTTTCCTATCTGCTTAAATTGCCCACAAGGTTGTTTTCTCTAAAGCCATTCTTTTGCCTGAGCTCTTGTATCACGATTCCCAAGAGGAGCATCGATCTCTCTGGTACATCAGCAAGAGTTATCAGGGCGATGAAGACCATGGCAGTCGATAAGCTGAGTTTGTAGCAGGGGAACTGCCTTGGGATTTCGATCACGGGTGCCTGAATTAGTTTGATTTTGTCATCAAATGTCAGTGAAATCTTTTACCAGCAGATGGTGACAAGTCTGTGAGTGTTTTCTGCAGAAGATAGATTGACCATCCCACCACATCCATCCCTTGAGGCAAGGGAGATCCTGGTGTCTCCTGCCTGAGGTTGCTGCTGCTGGGCATGAATTCAGGCACCACTGTGTGACGTTAGGGGGAAGCTGCCCTGGCAGCATTTATTCTGTGAGAAAGAGCCTCATCCCCCTTTGTTCAAATGCACCACTGGAAACAAGCTAAGCAAGTAATTTAGCAAAACGGGGAAAAATCATTTATTTCTTCTGTCTTTTCCTGACGTTTGCTAGTTTTCCTTCTGGGCTTGGGTTGTGAGTGCTCTCACAAGGTTTAAGTAAAGGTCAGCAGCTTGCTCAGGCACAGGCAGTAATTACATTCCTCTGTTTGCTGTTGTGCTCTTTGCAGGCTGGGAGATTCTTCAAAGTTCTTTTATCTTTGACTTTAAACCAACACAGGGCTGGCACTGTTGTTCTGTTAGAACAGTTAGATAAAACTAGACCTAATCCATCCCTGAAGGTGCATTGTTACTGCATTAGCACATGAAATGCACTGCAATTAGTCTGCTGACATATGGGGAATACGGAATTTTTATGTTTTTGAACGCTTCAAAAGCTGACATCCTTCAACTTGCTGCTGAAGAGCTCGCTTCCTGAAACCAGTGTCTTTTCTTTCTTAATGTAAGTCAAGAGGCTGGTGTCTGCTGGGGCTTAATCTTCTTGCTGTCTGCTAGTTATTATTAGAGAAACGTGCAGGCACTTTGCAAGGCACTTCTGTTAAGAAACCGAACAGAATTGTTTTAGTTTTCCCTTTTCTGAGAGGCTCTGGAGAGTCAGTTCTTTAACACTAATACACAGTTACAGCAGCTGCTAACATTCAGGTCAATGTCTCTGTAAGTGGTAACCCAAGTTCTTTTTATCTACTAATAAGTATGAGGTTAAATGGATTCAAACACGCAGCATTTAGCATGGACAGCAGTGCTCTTGCCTTTGCAGCATAGACTGCTTTTGGGGAAGTCGTAGGCTTGTTTGGCACACAGCTCTTTTTCTGTTTCATTTATAAATTGTGTGTAAATGCCAAGAGGGTGGTAGTGAGGTCCAAAGCCCACCTGCTTTAGCAGAGCCCTTGCTATCAATCACAGTAGACTTCAGATCCAGTGCTGACACTAGAAGTGGCCCCTGGTGTCCCCAGGCCCAGGTACCAGCAGCAGGATGTGACCCCTCTTGTGTTCAGCCCTGAGAATTCCACACATGGAAAGGCAAAGTAAACCCATATGCAGGCTCCTGTTTTCTTTATCGAGGTTGTTGGCCCTGAAGGAAATCATATCTCTTCTCATACAAGAATGCTGTGAAAAAGAATGAAAATTATTTCCTTTCCTAGTGGAAACAACCATTAAAAACTCCATCTTTCCTGTAATCTCTATCAGTCTCATGTGCTTTCACAGAAGAAAATAAGATATCAAACACAAACATGTTATTGTTTTTCATTTACTTCTACATGTTGTGGCTGTCAATTGTACATTTGGACTTTTTACCTGGCCTTTTCTGGAGCAAGCTAGCAAATAGCTAGCAAATGTTTTACAAAGCCATATTTGTAATCATTTGGATTTTGTTGTATTAATTGGGAAACTGTAAAGAGCATCTGTTACTCTGTGGCCACAACATCATCTTGGCCCCATTTGATGAATCAATCTGCTGGCTTGAACAGCTTTAAGGATGACAAGAAGCAGAGATGATTGAACAACTGTAATTGGATTTGTAATCCAGACGGTGTCCCTCTGTCTTGCTTCCTGCCCGCTCTGTCAGACAGAAGCTAAGGGAGGGGAGAAGAGAACAGTCATGTTCATCCTTCTCCCTTGTGAATTGCTGTGGTCTCACCCAAGCTGCTGCCTGGCAGAGGGGATGCTCAGAACTTCCAGTGTTGAGCTGAGCAGGGACCTGGTTCATGGCTTGCTGGTAGCTGGTTGTCTCTTCTCCCCAGGGCAATCCCAGTTGCACTGTGACACTGCTCAAACATCAACCAAGTTTGCTGTGAAGAGCAAAGTGTGATTTTCAATGAAATTATAAAGCTTTTATCCTTGCAAGTAAGAGGAGGAGTGTGTCAGCTTGGGCGCAAGGCAGAAGTTCAAGAACTGTTCTGTACCAGGGCTCAGAGCCGAACAGCAGTAACACTGCTGGTGACAGGCTCAGTCCTTGTGCTGGCATAGTCTGGCTTTCCTCTGCCCAGACGGTCTTGGTTCTTAAATTGTGAACATTTACAACCACAGTGTTAGTATCGTGAGTCATCTGAGTCAAGTGGAGTTGAATGCCTTCTCCATGCTTGTTCCAACAGCCGAATTCAGATAAGGCAGGGATTCCTGCTTACCCTTGTCCAGATGCCACATGCGTGCTTACTGGTATACACAGCACGCAGTGATCAGGGTGACCCTTTAAAATCAGGGTCAGGGTGTGAGCTGTGCCTGTAAGAAGATATTTGTGCATTTGGGACTGTGGCAGCTGCAGTTCTGCAGTAACCCTCCCAGCAAAGGAAGCCTCTCTGGGGTGTCTGAGACCCGTGGCACTTCACTTCTCACTGCTGGGGTGTAGAGCTGCTTCCCATTGCCCTACAGACTTAGTTCCCTTCGGGGATAGATTGCAGGGTGGATCAGTGATAAGGCTCATATTAAAGAATTAACTCACTTCATGAAGCTATGATTAAAACATGCACCTGTTGTAACGAAACAAGCTGGACAGGAGAAGTGTGAGGCAGAAGAAAGCATGTGAGATGAGACAAATGCTGCCTGTTGATCAGCAGTGCTGTAGGACAGCTGGCAGCTGAATGAATACATGTTGGCAGGCCCCTTCGAGGGCATCTTTCCTCCTCCTACTGTTTAGCAATGGGATTTTCCCAGGTTGGAGGAAGGAGCAAGCAAAGAACTGCTGCTCTCTCCTTTCTGTGCTTTCTCAGTTTTAAATCCCACTTTGTTCTGAAAGAGGTGACAGACATTTTTCCATTACAGCAGCTACCTCCTCAATCCCTGTGGTCAGTGCTGGGAAATCTCATGCTCATGCAGAGATTTAGACTGACATCAGCACTCTTGACTTGTATATGCATCATATTCCAGAACTAAGTTATTCTTCCTGAATGGGCTCTGTGTGTGTGATCATGAGGATACCCTGAAACCTCATCCCATTTCCTCTGGCTGAAGCAATAACGCTAAATTCAGTGATGACTACTTCATGAATAAACCTCTATTCCTTTCTGTGTTTTGTTTCAAAGAGTATGTGTTTTACAAGACTCTAAAGCATAAAACTGCCCATGTAAATACAATCTCATGGTAATGTCATTGATCTAAATCAGACTTCTTCTTTGCACAAAGGCTGTTTGGTCCACCTCCCACCGTTCTCTGAATGTCTGATATTTGATGGAGCCAAAGCATGAGAAAGATGTATTTAACAGTAAGGAATCAATGGTTTGATTGGATGAAGGTTATTGCAGTCACAGGGAATTGGCACAGGCAAGTTAAAAGATGTAAATGTATTAGAGAGGAAGCAAGTACCTTGCCAAGGGTAAGCTGATAAACATTAGAGGAATTATCACTTGGACTAAAGAAATGTGCATTATAATCACAGGAGGCATTTCTAGTCATTACTGTTCAAAAGAAATTCCTTCACTAACTTTACTGGCAAATGGTAATTTTATGGTAATGACAGATTGCAGATGTATTCTTCAGAATCCTGGAAAACACTTAGCTGGAATGGGAAAAGTGCCCTGGTTAATATCTTTAGCATGCTATTCTCTTTCTCTTTAGAAATTCAGAGTCCCAAAGGATTAGCTCTAGGAGTTGTGCTGCTCACAGCTATCCAAAAAAAACCATCCAGGCACAACAATGGCTTCAGCACTGGTTATAACTGGGGAGAAGGAAAAGCATGGCCAGCCCCATGGATATGTGTGCAGAGCGAGTGCCCACGGCCAAGAGGAGAAGCAATGGGAGAATGAGGCACGTTCTGCTGCTCTTTAAGGGCTGGAGCATGCTGTTTTTCTCCTTTCTTTGAAAGGACAGAGAAGAATTTGAAAAGAAATGGGGAAAGATAATCAAACGCCTAAAATGAGTTTGGCATGAGGATAGAATAAATAGAAAAGCATTCTTCACTTCTAAAAGAGATGTTAGAAGGTAGAGATGATAAAGGTCTATAAAATCACTGAAGAGGTGGAAAAGATGACCAGAGAGTGATTTTTCGCCCTTTCTCACAGAAGAGAAACTGTGCAGAGTGAAAGGAAATTATCAGGCAACAAGCTTAAAATGGGCAAGACATGGTCTGTTCACGTGACAAGCAGATAAGTTTTGGAACTGATTGCCACTGAACATTGTGAAGGTATAAATGGGATCAAGAATTCACAGAAAACAGGTCTCTCAAAGCTTATTTTAAAAAAAGAAAGTTTGGATACAACTTTTATCTATGGAATTTTCTAAGCTATAATGCCAACAGCTGCTCCATTTTGTACCATGGCCCTGAACATCTGGTAATTGCCAAAGACACGAGGCAGGGCTACATGAACCACAACGGTCTAGCTAGATCTGGCCCACCATGTGTTTTCTGGTGCTCACATAAGTAATGATATTCCAAAATACGTTGTTGCTTTCATTGCTTTTGGCTGTGTGTAGACAGATTTCCTTGGAAGGTTTCAATTCTGTCCTGGTATGGGACTGAGCTCCCAAGGGACAAAGCTTGGTTCTCATTCTGTGTAATAGATACTTGGTGGAGATCCAGTGCCCTGACATGAGCTCTCTATTCCCTCCTTTTTTTTCTCTCCCCACAGTAAATTGCTAATGGTTTTCTCAAGGTAGAATACATCAGATGCATATACATATTCCTTAGAGGAAATCAATGTTGGAGTGCATTAAGTAAAAGCATGTGAATTAGAGCTATTCAGAATGCTTTCATTTGTTCCTTCTGTCCCTCCCAGTGGAGGACAGGCCAGCAGTAGCTGTGGGAGAGGGCTACTGTGTGCAGTCCTGGGCAGCTGTGCTGCAGGCTGGACGTGCTGTCTGCGCTGTCCCTGTGCCAGACAGACCAACAGCATGGACACAGCTGTCTGCAGAGACCCTCTGGGCAGGACTCCTGCTTCTGCTCCAGAAATGCCTGATGTCCTGAAATCCAGGACAAACAAGCTGTGCTGGGTGATGCTGAAGAGAGAAAAGGATCCAAAGTGTTCTTATCTCATTTGTCTGCCGTTAAGCCCGTGGCAGTAAAAAGTGCCTGCACTATGCCACCAGATCACAAGAGAAACTGCCTTGGCAAGTGTGGTGGTTCCTGAGGTTTATTAATCTTCTCAGTGTTTGGGAGTAGCTGGGAGCTGTGGCCAGTTGTTATTATAATTGAGTCATTTGAAGTTTCCTTCCTCTCAGCCTGTGGGTTTCTGGCTGGAGTTCTGATTTTGGACTGTCATGTCAATCCAATTACCGTTTTGATTACACCTTTTCTATGCTCACGATGTCTGCAGTTCCAGTTTTTAGCCCTGTATTCAATCAAGATACAGGGATGAGAGTCAGGCAGATGTGTGCCACAGCCTTTTCATTTGACTATATAATTGCCTTCTGTAGGAATTCAAGTAGGATTGTCTGTGGTACTTACCAGTTTCACGCTGCTCATGGATGAAGTGCCTGGGCAGGCAGAGCACGCAGAGATCATTCTCTGCTTGCACCAAGATAGTTCAGAAAGCCAGGAGCTTTTCTTTCCAACTGTCTGTGATGCTATGAAAAAGTGTCCATTTTTCTGTCCGGATTATTTTCATGTCTTAAACTTGCTTCTAAATCTTCATTTTTTTTGCATTTTGATCATTTTCTTCAATATTCATTAATATCTACTCTATACCTGTGGTTTCAAAACCACCACAAACTGGCAGCCAGCTGTACCACAGCAATGTAATGACAGTCTTTTCTACACCTACAAATCACACTTAACACTAGAAGTACTTGATCAAGGAGTTGTGTTGGATTTGCTGGGTTGGCTGTGGAGCTCAGCAAAGCTGTAATTGTTCCCAGTGGAGGGTGCTCATGCCCTGGAGCTGCAGTCCCTGGAGTGTATTTACATGAGGTTTTACCTTCCATATGGAAGCAATAACTTCTCTTTCAAGCAACCTTAGGCAGTGGGCTAAATGCATGCAGGACGTGCATCTTCTGTGCTTCCTCTTTGGAGCCCTGTCCGTCCAGATAAACATCTCTTCTTTGTTCTTGTTCTTCTAGGGATCTCTATGCCCATTCCAGTCATTGGTTTGCAGGATGACTCCAGAGTGTTCATAAATGGGAGCTGTGTCCTCAATGATGAGAACTTTGTCCTCATTGGATCCTTCATGGCATTCTTCATCCCTCTCATCATCATGGTGATCACGTATTGCCTGACCGTCCAGGTGCTGCAGAGACAGGCAACTGTGTTCATGTGTGGAGAGGTGAGCAAGCAGAGGAGGAGCAGCGTGAACTGCCTCAAGAAAGAAAACAACACAGAGAACATTTCAATGCTTCACAATCACGAGGGAGCGTCTCACTTGAACTCTCCTGTAAGTAAGGAGGCAGTGCTTTTTCGGAAAGGAACTATGCAGTCCATCAACAACGAGCGAAGAGCCTCCAAGGTCCTGGGCATCGTTTTCTTTTTGTTTCTCATCATGTGGTGCCCATTTTTCATCACTAACGTCATGTCTGTCCTTTGCAAGGAAGCCTGCGATAAAGACCTCTTGAGCGAACTCCTCGACGTGTTTGTTTGGGTGGGGTATGTTTGCTCTGGGATTAATCCCCTTGTATACACACTCTTCAATAAAACGTACCGCAGGGCTTTCTCCAGTTACATCCGCTGCCAATACAAGACCAGCAAAAAATCAGCACTGCGACAGAATCAGTGTCTGAATGTTGCTTCAACAGCTTTATACGGGAAAGACCTGACTTTAACTAGTTATCGAAACGGCAATGAATTCAACAGCATGGAACTGGATGAAGCCGAGGAGGGCCTTGAAATGCAACCGGGGACTTCAGAGCTCTCCATAAACAGCTGTAATGTTGTAAGCGAAAGAGTGAGCTGTGTGTAAAGGTGGCTCACACAGCCTTTTGCTACGGTGTATCTGTAGCCAAAATATATCGTGTAAAAATGTAAGCGTTGGTCAAAGGACAATGTAAATATTGCATTCTGAACAAAGATTTTTTTTAAAGGAAAAGAAAAATTTGTCTTTCCAGTCCAGTACTGAAAATCATATATATTACTATACTGCAGTGAAGTTTAAGGTTCTATATTTACTGTTAATACTAGATCAGAACTAGTTACTTTGCATATGTCATGGACAAAATGTTTGAATTCTTCTTCCAGTGCATGAACAAAAATGCTGAATATTTATCTCAGGTGGCATTTGCTGGAGTCCAGAATGGCACGTTAATAGTTATATATCAAATACATGCTACTAGACTTGGTCACTATAACTTTCTTTTTCAAGTTGACAGTAAATATATACTTTAAATCCTCACCCCTATTTGTGCCGTGTGAAGACTGTACAGAAACCTGGCAGAAAGACAGCCCAAGAGCTGCAGGCAGGTGGCCAGATGTGTCCTGTTCAGGGTAGTGGCTCGCTTCCATGCTGTGCAATCTTACACTAACCCTAACCCTAGCCCTAATCCTTCCATACTGTGCAATCTTGCACTTCTGGGGAGCAGTCCTGCTGCTTTCTCTCCATTCACCAGGAAGCTCCTGCTCCTGTAAGAAGGGTTGGGAATGCAGTTCTGGTGTGGCTTGGTGATCCTGGCTGGGATCACTTGCACATCTGGAGAAGGAACGTGTGAAACAGAGCCAACTCCTGTTATCTACTTTAACCACTTTACAGATAGCCTCAGATTTATAAAACTGCCTCCCTTGTTCTTGTAGATAATCATCTGCTCCGGGATGGGGGAAGCAGTGCTCAGAGTGGATGGCACTGCCTCCAGAGATTGCTTGGATGATCGGGGTCTGTGGCTGACCTGGAGAAGAGCACTCTGGCTTTGAAAGAGCTCTCCTTCTCCATCCCCTCATTTCTTTAGTTTGTTAGCCTTTAGCTTGTTTTGCATTTGCTTTTATTATTCAAAACCCGGGGATTTTCAGTATTGGTGATAAAACAGTGCTTTGGGTGTAGAGCAGAATCTGCTGTGCTGGCGGCAGAGGTCGAGGGGAGGTGGTGAGGTGCAGGATACTTCTCCCCAGGAGATGGTCAGGAGAGGGACATAAATGGGGATCCCTGCTGCTTTCTCCTGTCTCGGGTGGGCAGAGCCGGACAGGGCGTGTGACTGGAATCATTTGCTGGTGATGTGGTTCAAAAACAATGACCAGGGACAGGAAGGAAGTAGACAAGGAATTATGACCTGGAGCAAACCTACATGGAAGATTAATCTGGATTAATTTTTCAGTTTGATTTATGACATTTCAATCCCAAAGTAAATTATACCATATCATATTAAAGCCACTTACATCTTAATGAAAACATCCACACCGCGTTTTAATGCAATTTAACTAATTTGCTTTTAATTCACACCACAAGTAATTTGAATTAGTTTTCCTCTGCGTTCCTGTGTAGACAGACCTCAAAGGCACCACATCTTTCTGGCACAGTGCCTCTGGGGTGATGCCTCTCACACAATTTGCCTTGTGTAGAGTACTGTGCAATGCCAGATCTAACCCATAAAGGTTTTACATCTTCATTAACTGATACACAAATGCTGCAGTCATCCATCTAACACGGATGCATTTAGCACCACTAATAGCCTCTGGCTATGAAATTCCTCAGAACAAAAAGGCATGGATAAGCTTCATTTTACTAATGTGAACTGCTTGTACTCTAAGCTTGCTGTGGTCATCCCTCCAAAAATCATTTGATGGAGAAACACAACATTCTGAAAGTGCATTACTGCGATGTAGTGCTGTCGTTTTGCTGTGTAGAGCAACAACCTTCCTGAGGCCACTACCAAAACACAACAGAGAGGTTGCATCTGCTGCTGGTCTGCTTCCAGCCTGAAACAGTGAAGCTGATGGTCCTCTCTTCTTCATTCTCTCCTGTGCAAAATCCATAGTACTTCCATGCAGGCAGCCGAGGTATCGAAGTAAGGAGCTTACTGCTCACAGAAGGCAGCAGGGATGGGCTGTGTGCCAGTCTGCTGATACCGTCACTGGCTTGAATGCTTGGGAATCCACCTGCCTGTCCAAAAAAGTGCTGGTAACCAGTAGGAAAAGCACTGGCCAGAGTCACAAACTTGTGCCTTCAATGACTGCCCTTTGTTCTGTGTCAGATTTGAATATATCAAGCAGTACAGAAAAATCAGAAAGATCACACTGCTTTTGAACTTCATTATTTTTCTTGCTTTGAGTGAATTCATAGCACGTCTATGAATCATGTATATGTCTGTGTGTATATATATGTGTGTGTACATATATATATAAAAGCCAAACACAGACTTTGAAAGCATTTAGCAATAAGTTGAATTACAGTAGCTTCTAGCACATATGTGAATAGCTCATTTGCCTCAGCATCCTCAAACTTGTTGTAAGTCCACACAAAGGCATTGTCTTTGCATAGGAGCCTTCATGTCTTACCTTTGCCAGTTCTGTTGTATGGGCTAAAAGGGAACCTGCTATCTTCGGATGTAAATAACGAGAACTGAACTGAGAATTTACAGAATTTTTATAAATGTTTTTAAAAAATTCAGCACTAGAACTGTAAATATGTCGAGTGTTGCTACTCGGTTGGACCCGTTCTGATGTATGTTCCTTCTACAGATAACCAGACAAGGGGACTGCCTTATAGCCTGTGTTATCTCCCAGCCAGGGCTGATAACATTTCTGTGAATGATTAAATACTGTCACTTACCCAACTTCCTTTGGGTCATTCACATCAGGGTTTTGTGATGCTGCTATTAATTTATTAAAGAAAGTTTGTTGGTTTAATCACTCCTATTTTTTTTTCATGGTCTATCAGAAAATAAATAAATGAACGTGCCCTCTCTTTCTTTCATCTCTCACAAGTAAAATATTTTCTGACCAAAAAGATATCTGACCCAAAAATGAAACAACAAAAAATCAAGATAACAAACTTTCATTTCTCCTCCCCTTCTTGAAGCATAGCCTGTGGTTGTTTTAATCACAGCAATCAGTGCAGATAACCCAGCCCTTCTAACACCAAAGCATGCTGAATAAAATAATGGTGATAAACTATTCTTCTTCCTCCCTCCAGGAATATCTGTTAAAAACGTTTTTAACATTACTTCAGTTTGAAGAATTTAGTTCTCTGCAATGTAACCAAAGTCAACTTGTTCTGACAGCAGCTTTGCTTCCTCTGAATTGTAGCCATTAACCATTGTGGTGCCTCCAGAAGCCCTGCCCTGGGGCTGCCTGCTCAGATTACCCACTGCAAGCTTTGTGTCAGTGCTCAAACCTCGGCTCAGGTACGGTTTTGTCTTTTGTTTTGCCTTTTGTGTGCTTTCAAGAAACAAAGTAAAGCACAAGTAGCTCACCAGAAGTATTATTTAGCTTTGAATTAATGAAGAATGTTTGATATCCTTGCAGACAAATGTTGCTAACTTCACATTCCAAAAGCAGCATCCGTCATGTGATAAAGATGCAGATGTCTCTTGGACAGGTTTCCTCCCTGGGTCACAGGATGCTAAGCTGAGAACTGCATTTGGCTTTGTCTCCATTTCTCTCTAGACAAAAAATGTCATCAGAAACTTTTTCCTGGGAAAGAGCTTGCAGAGATCACCAAGCCTTTGGCAGGTGCAGCAGAAGAACAGATGTGGGCAGATGTGCACACACCCACAGCCCTGCATGCTCGTGCTCCTGCATGTGAGCACCCATCCTAGAGCCCACAGGGAGCAACACATGGTGTCACCACACAGCACTCTTCTATTTAAAAAAAAAAAAGAGAGAGAGAGAATAGCTGAACAGCTGGGGAGGAAACCTACAATGGGAAGACCGAGTATGGCTGTAGGTGTCACCGTGAAATGTGGGCTGCTGTAATGAAAATGGAGTGGTGAAGCTGCATGTAACAAAATATGCTTTTATTTTTTCATTTCTAACTGTGAAGTTGCTATTGACTGTTTTGCCTCTCCCTCATTTTTCTTTAAGCCTCAGGCCTTCTGTTGTTTGCTTTTACCCACACTCAAACCTGTGCTCTGAAGCTGTCAGGAGTTGACAAATATCTGCAAGATGTGCCATTCCCTCTTGGCTGTGCAGGGATGCTGCAGTCCCATAACAACGTGGAGATGGAGTGTCTTCAGGTGAGTGATTCTAAGTGTATATGAGGCAGACAATCAATGCAGCAAGGCATGCTTGCCCATTAAACAACCACAGCAGAAGATCTTTAACAAACAGTCAAATACATGTGCTTGGAGCTGAAAATTTTTGCTTAAAATTAAAGTTTCTGCAACCACAGAAAAGTTTGCAAAAGGCTGAGCTGCTGGGCCAGAGTGTTTCAAAGATTTTTGGGTGCCTAACCAGTGGATAAGTGCCTGGCAGTGACAAAAGTCCAATAACTCTAATTACTCTGGGATGGTGAAAGCAAGAGAATTACCCAGGCTCTTCACAGTGGGTGCAAAAATCATTGTGAAAAACAGAGACACTGGATCATGAAGGAGCAAGCAGTTCTTGTTATGTGTTACATCGATAACGAACATTGCCCTATCTTCTGCTTTCCCAAAAAGCTGAGGACCAATTACCACGTGAATACAATTTCCCCAGCAGTTTCCTGGCTGCTGTTTTGCCACTCCAGTGGCACTTAGGTACTGGGTGATGGAGGAATGAATCAAGCAGCATCAAACTGGGACATGTTAAATCTGCTGTTCTGAGCTTACCCGTGCTTGAATTGTAATTACCTCAACAACAAGTTGGATACATTAATGTTCAATTAAAATACAGCCTAAATATCCAATGCATGCTTTTAATAGGATAGAATTGTGGCATTTTGAGTTATTTAAATTGCTGAAACACTAAAAACAATCTGTAGGCTGGTGCCTGTTAGACCACTGTCTGGTTGTAATTGTTAAAAATTAGAGCAGAGTTGTACATTTGTGTGCACTGCTGCTGTGAGTGTCTCCTCCTGCAGAACTGAGCTACTGAATGGGATGGTGCTTGTGGTGGATGTTAATCAAAGCACTGAAGTTTTTAATCAGGGTCCCATTCCCTGACTGAAGGCTATATCAGCTCCTTCACGACTTTTTGGGGAGGAAGGCCATTGCTTCTCTTTCAGCGTCCACGTTTCCTACAGATCATGGTGCTGCTCTAAACTCCAGGTAAGTGCATATGTGCCACAGACATCTCAGCTGTGCTGCAGGGCCCTCCCCTGCAGCAAAATATGTCAAAATGTCAGAGAGCATCCACAGGTGACAGTGGTTCATTCGCCTGCAAATCCGTGGAAATGTTCAGGCCCACAGCTAAGTACCTCCCCCTTCTTCCTGCAGTGCACCCCAAAGCTGACATGAAGATGGATGGCCCGAAGATGAGTATTTGGTCTGGCTTGTTTCTTTCCTAGGTATTGCTGAAGATGAACCTCCCTGCATCCTCAGCCAGACTGTCCTACATTTAGCAAAGCAGTGGGGATGTGCTGTTCAACCCATGCACCAAAGCAGGTAATGCAGCAAACCATGGTCAGGGAGTGGTGCTCTTCCTTGGCCAGTTCTTTACTCCTTGGGAGCAAACAAATAAGATTTCCTGTTGTATCACAGTCAGTTGGCACTTCTGCTTCATAAAACCAGACTGGACTGCGTGCTGAGCCTGAGCAGCAGTCCTGGTGACAGGTGTGGTGAGGGGACGCACGTCCTGGCAGTGGCACTTGTAACACCAGGAGAGCAGAGAGCTTGGCTTTCTCCTCTTAGCAGCCAGAGATGGGGGAAGGAAGGTGTGCAGGAGGACATCAGGGAATGCTTTTTCTGACTAAGAAGGGAGAGGAGATACTTGTACTGAAGAACATTGGCATACAAAAAGGGCCAGAAATAAACTAGGAATTAGAAGCAGGTTTCTAGCTACTGCAGCGCTCCATGTTTGGAACAGCACTTTCTGATGAGGGAGCAGTAACAATAACTCAGAAGCCTAAGGAGGGCTCAGCCCTTGCCTTCTGGCAGGAATTTATGCTATGGGGGTGCAGCAGAGGGCACAGCTCAGTGCTGGTGTGCTCAGCCTGCCAGCTGGCATTGCCAGCACCCAGCCATCTGCACCACAGCACCTCTCACCTCCTTGGTGATGTATCCCAAAGCATGGGAGGAACTTGAAGCAAGAACACTATTTTTATGCTGTGACTCTTCCAGGTCCTAGAAGAGCCATGAAAAATGCCACAGTTCTGGAGGCGGGCAGGCGAGGCCATGCCAAGGCAGTGCCTCTCCCACCAGGAGAATGTCCTGAAGCCAAGGGATCGTGGAGGCAGTGTGTTCCCAGCCCTGAGCCAGGTTCCAAGTGTGTGAAGCAATATTTCTTTTGCGTTCACAGAAGCATCCAGAATTAACCAGTTTAGTTAGCTCAAGCTGGACTGCTCTCAGTCACGTAAGTATGTTTTATTTCCCCACAACAGCATTTTTGTGGACACTGAGAGTATTATTGGTCTTGGTCTGGTATGGGGACCTGCAGTGTTGAGGTAATGTCCTGTTGGGCTGCTATTAGCTGGTGTAGCTCAGAAAACACTGATGAGCAGCTTTCAGGGCTGACAGTCAGACAGTGAGAGCTCTGTGCCTGCAGTCTGATGTTTTGTAATGCTTTTCTTTGTCACTGCATTTCCAGCTGTGCATCCAGGAACTCCATGCTTTTTATCTAGTAAAATAGGATGGCTGGCCTTTTAAGCTCTCTGTCGTTACAGGTGGACTCAGCTGACCCTCACAGGCAGCAAGGGTTATTGTTTTCTCAGCGTGATGTTTCTACATAAATTGGCAGCATGGGCAAAAATTTCTGGGCAGCTACCAGCCAGGACTGATAGGAGAGTCTCAGATTGGGGCATAGTTCCAGGTCAGCAGTTAAGAGCAGGAACACCATCAGATAAAAGGTGTGGAGAGTCCTCTCCTGGGCTTTCTGCAAGAGATGGGGAACTGTTGGTGGCACAGCAGCTGTCCCCAGTTCTGCAGACCCTGAAAGGATGCTCAGGTACCTGGAGGCAGATGGGAACTTGTGCCTGTTGTCTCTGGTTTCATCTCCCATGTAAATTTTCTGTAGCTGTTCCACAGAGAAAGTTTTGTGCACCGGACCGCTTAGCACACTCTTTGCATCTGTTTGTTGTTACTGAAGTTGCACTGATGTCTCACAGCCGTGCAGGGAGGGAGGCTGAGGAAGCAGGGACAATGTGTCCAGAGGCAGACTGACATCAGATCCAGGATGGAGGGGAGCTGGGGGTGGGTGGATGCTTACAGGGACACGTTCACACAGGGCACTCAGCATCGTCAGTTCACGTGTGTTCCGCTGCAAACGTTCTTTCCAACCATGGGCAGATAAACAGTTCTTCAGTGCTCTGAGCTGTTCCTGGGTGGTGAGGGACTGCTGTGTTTACAGATTTTAGCCTTGAAATATCGACTTTCTTTTCCCAAGAACATCATGTGTCTGGTATGTGTGTTTTCTCTGTCACTGGGTGAATTCCAATGAAGAACTTTCTGCCATCCTTTGTGTTTTTAAAGGTATCTAAATAAGTAAAATCCATTGAAGAAGAAAGTTGTTCCCAGCTTTGGAAAAAGAAAAACAAAAAGTAGAACAGGAGGTATTTATTACGCTTTTTTTTCCCCTAAGTGAAAATGAATCCTGCAAGTCACTGATGCTTTGGAGTGGTGTTTGGAGGCATCTCCCAAACAGAGCCACCAGAAAGAGAAATGTCAAGGCCACGTTGAGGGTTTTTTTAGTTAGTTTTCTTCTTTTTTTGAAATGTGTCTGGTGGCACAACACCTCCTGAGCAGAGCAGTCCCGTGGTGTTGCCACAGGGAAGGTGAATGGTTGGGTTTGGTGCGTACCTCATGGTGGCCATCGCTCCTCGGCTGGTTGCTCTCTGTACTCCAGGAAGAGGATCTTGACACAGACGGTTTGCAGGGCTGGTTCAGCTGTTCAGACAGCCTCAAATGTTGCCTCCAATTGTTTTGCTAAGCACATGCATCAGCTGTACGTGTTTGCCTTGAAGCTATGAGAACCACACATGCTCCCAAGAAAATTCAACTTATACATAAAGAGCTCGACAGCACCCTCCGATGTGCCCCGCTGCACCAAGAAGCAAGCTGCAAACCAGCCACAGCCCGTGAAACTCTGTAGATTTCAGCATTTCTCCACTTAGCAGCACAAAGAGCAAAACCCATCTGTCTTAGGGTGAGAGCCATTGTCTCCTCTGTTCAGTTTCCAGGCTGAATTCGGGCGGAACTGAAGCTGCACCTGCTTTCCTGCTCTGCCATCAAGCTCGGATGCTGACACCCAGTGGCCACGGAGTTTCTAGCACCTGTACGAGATGGGAAAGCTCAGCAGAAACGCCTCAGCCAGGGAGAGATGCAACTGCTGCCTTTTCATTTCCTCTGTGCAAGAAGAGTAAAGAGTTCCTTATGGCCTTTCTTTGGTGAGTTGTAGTGTTTGTATCTTGTATTCAGAGGCTGGTCAGAAAAATGAAAACATATGAGGATGGAAAATGAGAAAAGAGAAGGTAGATTGGCATTCAAATTGTTCTCTTGCTGGCATTTTGAAGATGGATCTCAGTGAGAGGAGGGTGGTTCTGTACATTCGGGTATCGCTGGTGACCTTGGCATTCGCCTTTCCTGTTATTTTACTTCCCAAAAGTTGTTAGAATGTGACAGACGCAAATTGCTTCTGCATTTCCCTGCAGCACACACAGGGTTGTGCTTTCATATGTTTGACAAGTATTGACATCCTCTAGGGAAATATTCACTGGAAAGGTTGCTTTTTATTCCTTAACAAATGGCTCCAAGTCTTTATCAGTCAAAGGCAGAAAAAAGACCCTAAACTCAAGGGTATGCAAAGGAGTTGTGTGTGTGTGTTTGGCAAAGACTTGCCTCACCAAGCAGAGGGGAACCCAGCCGTGAGTGGGAGCAGTGAGAGCAGAGTGTGCCAAAGTGTGATTTTGAAACTGCTTTACTGAAAATATTAATTATGAGCTACATCAAATGAAATGAACCACTGTAATACAAATACTGCGTGAAAGACGTAGTTAATTAGTGTCATACTATAGACTTGAGCCAAGGGAAAGCATGCTAGTGGAATTCCAGCAAGGTTTAGGACGTGGGGAAGGCCTGGCTGCTGGGTGCCTGTGAGGTTACGTTGTGCACACGCTGGGGATGGGGTGGAGGAGGTGGGCAGCTCACTGCCACTGTGGGGTGAGCTGCTGAGCAGGGAGCCCATCCCCTACTGACACGCTCCTGATGAGCTGCAGCATACAGGTGCTATATGTAGATGTACTTAATTTATCACTCTGTTACTAGGCAGGTTTCTAGGCAGGCTTCCATCTAACTTTTATATTTCATAGTGACTGAAATAGCTCTGATGATTTTGGGGGTAGGTTTTAGCTGGGGAAGTACTACATCTGTTCCTCCTCCACCTATTGCCTGTGCCTGTTCTCTCATTCCTCTCCTTTTCTTACCCCTTTTAGGACAAAATTAGACCCAAAACTTTAACCCAGCTTGCACAGCTCTCCTGGAAGGGTCTCAGCACCCCTCCATTTCGATCTAGCTGCTTTTCCTGCCAACCTGCAGATTCAGTGCAGACTTTCTGCTCTGTGCTGGTGCTGCACGTGGCCAAGCAGAGGTTTTGGTCTGCGACTGGCTCTTAGCTCTGCTGGAATCCCTGCTGTGCCTGCTGCTACCCAGCCACATGCGAGTAGTGACGGAGCTGGGGAGAAAGGTGAAAAATGCTGAAGTGCAAACACTGGTGCTTTAGCTGCCTAACGGGGCTGTGGGAGCTGGCAGGCAGCCTGCCAGGACTGGGTTTGTTGGTGAGCCAAGAGGAGCAGTATTGTTACTCTGTTATCCTATTTGGTAAACTCTGACATGAGCAGCTCGCTGTGTCCCGGCACACTGAGACCCCTCTGCATCTGGCACTGGGCTTCCTGCCCTGGATTTCGCATGCCTCCTGCTCACAGACACCTCTCTTCACT
The DNA here is from genome assembly GCA_013396635.1 of Penelope pileata. NCBI lineage: Eukaryota > Metazoa > Chordata > Aves > Galliformes > Cracidae > Penelope > Penelope pileata. The sequence goes on along the minus strand of WBMW01005039.1, from coordinate 11,733 downwards.
GGGCTCTGGGTGCACGATCTCCAATCTCTGCCTCCCACAGAAACATGTTTGCTGTAACCTGACCCATTCAGGGGTCAGCAGCCTCCAGAGAAACCAAGGACGCTGCGTCAGCAGGCGAAGAGCACGCAGGATGGGAAGCAGCAGCAGGAGGAGGAGGTTCCTTTGCCACCGTGTCCTTGAGCCTCCATGTGCCAGGGCAACACAAGCTGGAGATTCTGCATTTGGATGGCCCAATACTTGTGCATGGCTTTCCCGTAATATGGTAAAAAGGAGGTAAAGTGGGTTAAATTCCATCTGAGTCACCCGCTGCACCAGCCTTGAGCTTCTTACCTCACCTTCACGCAGAGAAGTTTCACAACACAGTCAGTGTTTTAGTAGTTCAAACAGTTTAAGGGCCTGGCTGGGTGTCAGAGACCTACCAGGAAATGTTTCCAGTAACAGGGAATCTCAATGGGATGCTTCCCAACAGTTTTCTCCAGTGCTTTCTGGTTTCTAAAGGAATAACCATTGCTCTGATGGCAGTTCAGAAAGCCCATAGCCTAAGTAGCACCTATGTCTGGATGTGCCTAAGTCCTGCAGTTCCTGCAGTCACCATGCAGACCCCAGAACGAGCGTAGTTGAGCATCCTCTCTGCTCGTCCTGCTCTTGCAGAGTTGAAAATCCAGGTTTGGTCCTGTCAGAGACAGCCCTGCTCTGATGGCCGTAGATCTGAAGGGAGGAGCATGCAGCCTGGCCTTGGGAGCAAGCAGAGCAAAATGTCTGAGCTGAGTGGGCCAGAGGCACATCCAGCTCCCTTCTCCAAATGCTAATGTGCTGCATTCACCAAAGCAAAACACCATATTGCCAATCCCCATTGCTTGCTCAGCAGTATTTTTACACGTGAAGCCATCCCATGCTGGCTGGCCTGAAGCCCCAGGAGACACTAAAGAGTGGAGTTGTGTCTCATCGAAGTAGCAGCAGTTGGGAAGCTTCCATTCTGCTCCCATCTGTGCATAGGCCAGTTTCCTGCTGTTTTTTTTTCTTTTTTTTTTTTCCTCCTGGTGTTTTCCTCCCTTGGTGTGTCCCCAAATAACACTGAGTAGTTGTTGCCCACTTAGCAGTGGAAGCAGCTGATGGGGATGGAATGAATTTCCACTTGGATGTGTAAGACAGCACTCACTGTGCTGTTTTGTGGCTGGTTGGATTAACAGGGCTCTTTATATAGCTGATTGATGCAAACTTGATTTTCCCACTGAACTTCCTCTGTTCGCAAGAAATTCCCATCTTAAATAAACACTCCTGCAAGAAGATGTGTTTTCTGGGTTGTTTAGACAAAATGAAAGCACGGGATTTTGAGTTGGTTCCTTTTTCTGACAAAAGGAAGAAGAAATAAACAAAACCAGAACCAGGCTTGGAGAGCAGCATCTCATTTGAGGTTCACCCAGCTGTAGTGCAGATCTTTTATTTATTTTTCAGTCGTCGTGACAGGGAACATCCTTAAAAGTCAATCAGCAATTTCATCAGCTGAGTGCATGGTGTTGGGAGACAGACTGGGTGTCACGCAAACAAAGCACTGAGATTACTTCAGATAAATTTTTAGCGATCCCAGGCAAAGTATTTGAGGGTTCAATAGTCATAAACAGGAGTAATGGAAGTTTTAGACTCACATGACAGTGGGATGACAACACTTCCCCAGGCAGCAGCCAGTTGCACCAAGAGATGCACTCCCCTTGGTGGCTGCTCTTAAATGAGCCCAGGGCAGCCCCTCCCTGGGTCCCCCCCCTTCCAGTCACGTGGGGAGGGATCAAGTGCAATCTGTTTGCCTGTGCTCCCCACCACCCTTCACCAGGTTCTCAATCACTGATCCAGGCCCTGACCTAGTGTTCCCCTTACACTTGGTACATCATTGAATTCTAGTACCTGTGCCTGATTCCTAGAGGGGTTTCCTTACTGCCTTTGCAAGAGTGACCTTAGAATCATAGGGTCATAAAGGCTGGAAAAGACCTCTAAGATCATCCAGTCCAACCATCAAGGAAGACTTTCCACTTCTCTTTGCAACCACGTCCCTTGCAGTGGCTGTTTTTGCAGCAAAAATTTCCCTCAAGGTCTCTCCACTGCAGCTTTGCAGAAGCTAAGGCATACCAGTTAATGAAACAATGACAATTAGCTCAGGCACAGCAATTACACATCATAAATGGACTGAGGATTGAGGACCAGGAAGAAGTGGTGACAGAGGAGCAGAGGCTGCATGCAGGCCTTGGTACCTTGCATTGTGTGAGGTGGTACCTTTCAGTGTCAGCCTGCTCACAGATTTCTAGAGTTTTCGAATAAAATAAAATAAAAAAATAATTAAAAAAACCCCACAGAGCAATGTGTTATCTTTATTCATTGCAGTTTCCAAAAACCTGCTTTTTCTCCTCTGTCTTGTTATTAGAAACAGTTTGCTCCAGTCAGTTTACAACTCCTCCCGTGTTTTCCTGGGCCCGTTGAGGATTGCATGGCAACAATTGCCATTGCCTCGCAAATGGCAGCAGGCAGGGAAGACCCACACTGGCTTAGAAAGCTTCGGGCTTCTTGTCTGTCCTCAGGATGATGTTCTGAGAGCAACCCATCAAACACAAGTGGTGCAGTAGTCACGGGCGCAGTTAGCACCCCAGCGACGTGTGCAATGGTTTTCCTGCTGGGGATCTGCAATGGGTACAGAAGGTTACTGCCAGCACCAGGACAGCTGGGGACACGCGATGGCATCCCCACCACACACCACTGCATCACAGTGCCAGTGCACAAAGCATTTGCTTGCCACAGGCTTCTTGCTAGCATCTACACTTTGTTCAGTTTATGAGCCACAACATTTGCAAGACAGGCACGACACAAAGGTAAAGCGGTGTGTGTCTCAGACCCCAGGCATTCTGCTTCCAAATTTGTTAGTCTTCCCCTCAGAACAACCTAAAGGTATTTCTGCAGCCAGTTCTCCCTCACCAGTGACACCTTAAAAAGCATATTAGAAAAGGCACCTACTTGCTTACCCTGTATTTTCATAAAGAAAAGATAATGCTATAGGTACCAGATCAGTTCTCTCTAATTGATCCTTTAGGCCGAAATGTCACCGTTACCCATAATTTGGATATGGGCAAATTAATGCACTGCATCTGCTTCCCCCGTGTGCAGACAGTGACATTCAGACTAATGCAAACTGTGGCAGGGGCACAAAGAGAAGGAAGCCTCAGCCCCTAAAAATGGCACTTCTTTAGCACAAGCAGAGCAAATCCCTTCTGCCTGAGTGGTATGGGGCAAGATAATGGCATTATTTACGCTGCTCCACATGTGAGTAATGCTGTTGCATTTCATAGGAGCACTCTGGGTTTGTATGACCAGGATGTGGGTCCCTGCTGATTTTACGGATTGTTGGAAGGCAGTTTGTATCAGAAATAGTCACACTTACAAGGTTGTTTCCTGAAAACAAACTGTTGTTTAGCGGCCAATCTTAGCTCCTCTGTTGCTGTGTTTGCCTCTCAGTATCTAGTACATCATTTTATTTGCATCCATAGTCTGAGACACCCATGTGAAAGCATATTACACAGACAGGGTGCCTGCTCTTACCTTCTCTTGCACTGGCCAATCAACATAAATATTACGAGGCTACTTGATAAACCCAGAATGACTGGAATGAGGATAAATAGCTGCTTGACCTCTTTGCTGGACACTGCAAAGATAAATGACAACAAATTAGAAATTTTTAACTTCCAGAACAGATCGTATTACTTCTCAAAAGCTTGGGCTCAGCGTGTCCAAGTGATTTGTTATCCTATGTGTATTAACTTACTTACTACAGACAAAAACGGGTTGCTTTTGGTTCCCTACCAGAGAAACACTCCTGCGTCCATTCACTCCAGAATCCCTCATCGGCACAGAAGTTGTTTGTTCTCCCCCTGACACGGACACAAGAAATGCGGCTTCGGTTTGCTCTGGAAACAGCGAAAGCGGTCTCCACTTGGGTCGACACAGACTGGGCAAGAAAACAGAGAACAGCAAGGAGTTATGTGTGGCCACCAGTAGCTCTCTGGCATGGCCTGATGCTTCTGAACATGCTCTGCAAATCCTCGGATTATGTTTTGGCAGTTTTGAATAGTTTCATAATAGCTTTGACCCAGCTGGTGCCAGTAAGATGATTACGGGGCTGAACCTACTGCAAACAGACACATTCTTGGGGCCCCAGGGTGAACGTCCCCATTCAGGTCTGATAATGTATGAAATTAGCTATGGTGGTTTGTATGGAGGACACGGCACTTCAAGAAAGAGAATGCCCTTTGGGCATCCCCTATGATTAAATAATTCCTGCCACATTTTTGCTATTAAAACTGTAACCAAAGAATGCAAAAAGGAAAAAACCCTGTGCATGAAAGACACATTGTGTCCAAGGTTGCCTCTCTGGAGAGCTTGGCCTTACACTGCCATTGGGCCATGCCCTGCTCCCAGATTCGGAGGAACAAACTACACCGCTTCCTGTCAGGACTTCTCAACAGAAAAAGAAAGCCACTGCTCAGGGACTCACACTGCGGTCTGCAACTATTACAACAAACCCCACAGCAGGGGTCAGGGCGTTAAGTACCAACACATGCAAAGCAGCAGCTGCTCGGATTGTTCCTCCGGCAGCACCAGCGAACCTCTCTGCGCAGCCATGGGCAGGGTTGCCAACGTGCTGTCCCCAGAACGAGCTCTGCTCTCCTGGCCCCCCTCCCCTCCCTGCAGCAGGGTGCTGGTGGGTGTGTGTGGTCCCTACCGCCCAGGTGGCTGTGGCCTCCCCCGGCTCCTCTGCCAGCTGCACCTCGTACTCCAGGCAGTGCGGTGGGGTTTCACCGCCCGGTGGGCTCCACGCCACGCGGAGCTCCTCGGCTGCAGACATGGACACCACCAGCTGCTGGGGGGGTGAGGGTTTTGCTGGGGGAGGAAAGAAAAGAGAAGGTCAGGAGGTGCCACCAAATGCATCCTGGTGGGAATGGCTTCAGTTAAGCACCGCCAGCCTCTGTCCCTTCTTCCCACCAGTGGGATTTTGCAGTGCCCGTTCCTATCAGCCATGATGCTGCAGGAACAAAGGCTTCACCTGGAGGCTGGGTTGTTTATTTTTAACCTGGCGCATGGACAGGGCTGGTGCCTTGCTCTGAGAGGTTTCAGAATGCCACTGGCTGAGCAGTGCACTTGGCAGCACTCTGTCGCAGGGCAGCCTGGACCTCTAGAGCAAGTCACTGTAGCCGTGTTGTCCTGGCACTCTTTGCGTCCCAGCAGAGGCTTTTGTTTATGTCATATGCCCAAAGCCACATAAGAAGCCCATGGCATCCCTAACTGAATCCAGAAATCCTGCTTCACTGGAGGACCACCTAGTTATCCCCTGACAGCTACGTGTGGGTAAATGTATCAGCACAAGAAGCAAAGAGTCGGCATGTGTATCAGGTTGTGCATTATGCTGCACGTCTCCTTCTTTCTCCATTTGTGATGGGTTTGAAATCCACCTTTGCTTTTTGTTCCCATGGCTCTGGCAGACCCCATTGCACCCTGCACCTGATTCTTCCCTGTCTCTAGCTTGCTGTTAGCAGCAATGCCTGCAGACCTCTCCTGTGCTTGCAGGAGCAGAGCAGTGTCTTCAGTTCCTCCAGGAGGAAACAAAGCCACATTTGCAGTTTTGCTGCTAGGACCAAAAAAACCCACCGCAGCTCTGCTCTGTGCCCAGCAGACCCGTGATGTTGGGCCATCCAGACGCTGAGCACAGCACTCAGCAGCACCCACTGAACCTGCAGGGTGAGAGCTGAGCAGCGTCCCTTCCTGCAAACACTGCTGGATACTCAAGTTCTGGAAGCCACAGCCCCTTCTTCAGGGGAAACTCATCCACTTGCAAGAGCAGGTATTAGTCTGAGCCCAGTCATGCAAGATGTGACCCTTCAATGGCCATGCACATCCCCCTGCAGCTTTCCTGCCAGCCTTACCTAGGTTGTGAAGGCGCAGGGTGGCATACAATGGCCTCAGCAGGGTGGCTGCTGCCGACCCATTGACGCAGATGCTCAGATCCTTGTATTCTGCCTGGCTCAGGTTTTGCAGCACGCAGCCGATGTTTATGCCATGAGCCTGGATGTAGTCATCACATTGCACCGCATGGTCCAGCCCCTCGTACCTGGCAGTGCGTTGGGGAAGCAGAAAGAAAAAAGAAAATCAAAGCAATGACAGTACTTGGGTAAAGCTTTTTTCTTTTTTTAAAGAACAATGGGATGGGAGCAAATGAACCTAAAGCATAAGCATCTCTTTTGTCTCATCACGCTCTGCCTTTGAATCAACGCACAGAGTTGTGCGTCTTTCACCTGGACTCCTGCTATGGGAAAAGCAAGGGGAGGAGGAAAAATAAATTCCCATGCATATGTGGCTCTCCAGATTGCTTTGTAGCCTCTCCCTAAGCCCACTGCTGGAGCACAGGAGCCCTCACAGGGTTCTCCTGCACAAGTGGAGCCAGCTCATGGAAATACCCATCTTCAAGCAGTCACCAGCCCTGGAGTCAGGCAGGGCTCCTCCCAAGCTGAAATGCAGTGATTTGAGGCAGGTGAGTGGTGCCACAGATGTGTGTGCTCCCTGTAACGAGCTGTTACAGCTGATTGCAGTGGGTTCTGAGCACACACATGGTCCTGTAATGGTGAGCTGGAGGGTTGGAGCAAGGAGGGGGCTTGATGGTTGGTAGTGGTTGTGCAAGAGCAGCCCTGTCTCTGGAGGGTACTCCCTGAGGCTGTCCCCATCCTGGAAACACTGCATGGGGCTTCCCATCACCTTGTAAGATTCCTGCAGGGTTACTGCCATTGAGGCAGGGCTGGATCTGGCCTCTGTGCTCTATGCCTAATGGAAGTCTCCCTGCAAAGCATATAATTCTGTGGGGAAAAAAATCATGTGGCAGTGCTAGAAAAGTTAACTCAGAGGGATCAAAGAATACCAAGGCTGTGTTTCCACCCATCCTTGTTATACAACGGGACCAGGATCCAAATGCCTGGTTTTGTTACAGGCAGTTAAATAACAGTGGGCTTGAGGTTTGTTTGTTTTTGGGAACAAATCACTAATTTCCATGGTTTTCTTCAAGCAGACCTTTGTAGTTTGTAATACCAGTGTTTCTGCTTTGAAGAATATTTCCAAGAGTTACACAGGAACTATTTTTAAAAAGCAGCTATGTTTTTCCCTACAAGCAGCCCAAAGTCACGAAACCCACTGACCAGTCATCCCCATCCTCATGCCATAGGAAATGAAGCACAAGGGAAACATTTCATTTGTCATAGACACATAAGTCTAGCTTTGTTCTTCTTGCAGAGTAATTAGGCAGCAGTGTAACAGAAATAACAGAGAAATGTGACTTACTACTGTCTCTCTGCAGCCCTTTTGGTTGCTCGTATGAAAATACATTTGAGAAGCAGAACTGTTAGTGGCCAGGAAGACGTTGCCAGCCATTAAAGCATATTTTCCATGGCATTTCAGTATGCTGAGTGATCCAAAGAGAGGTTCACTTGATTGCTGACTGCACATTTTTCTATTTTGCTGATACATACCAATAATATAGTCCATAATTCACACCGTGAGGAGCGAGGCAGCCTGGCTGCCAAGTGCATTTGAGGTACTCCCAGTCGTGATAGATACAATGAAAATTCTGAACCTTGGATTCCAGTTTTCCTGTCAAATGAGGAGAAAATAACCACTGTTTAGGGAAGAAACAGCCAGAATTATCATTTTACAGCTTTGAACAATTGTGTGCTGCAGTCAAGATGAAGAAGAAGGCGGCCAGTCCCCATTATTGGAGAGTTTCACTGCCAAGTTCGCTGTAGCTGGAGCAGCACTAAGCATAATTGGTGGACAATATTGGTGGTAGGTGGACGGTTGGACTAGAGGATCTGAGGGGTCTTTTCCAACCTTAATGACTGTATGATTCTATAAATGACGCTGTCATTAAGCAGTGGAGATCTTGCAGAGCAACCCAGCATAGGCAGTGCAACGACGTAGTCTTGCAGCAGTGAGAAAAAGGCAGGAGGTGATGGTTCTGTTTCTGGCTCTGCCTCCTGCCATAGCCTGTTAACACCTGACAGCAGGAGACTTGTTGCAGCAGCTTGGGAAATGAGGCCCAATTATTCAATAAGCAGAGCCAAGGGGAGCAGCGAGATGCTCTGGTGTCTTATAGCTCAACCAGCAATCATGCAACAGGCTCATGCAAAGCGTGAAGCTGCACCAGGCACCGAAAGCTGCTCCTAACCTTGCAGCGGGACCTGGAAGGTACCATCAATCCATTCACTCTGAACCTCCACGTCGTTGGTACACCGTCCTTCGAGCAGGGTCCGTACCCTCACTTCAGCAGTCCTGCTGAGGTCAAATCCAGCTCTGAATTTTAGTTTCCTAGTAAAAATAACCTGGTTGAAAGATAGACTTTATAAGCACCTCTTTTGTTGCTGAGCTGCAGAATTAGCCACCACTGCTTGCCCCCTGGCTGCTGGTAGGCTCACCTGTGTGCTTTAATGCTCTTCTCATTTCTACCCTGCTTTTCCTGCCCATTGCTTTTCCAGCACTCTTGTACAACCCACTACTGCTGCTTGTGCTGTTTATCCTTGCTGGCTGTGAATCCCCCCACCCCAACATAAGGAAGCACAGATGGGATCCAGGGCACTCTCCCCACCCAGGAGCACCCAGGAAGGTCTGACAACGATACTGACAAATCCAGATGAAAAGTACTTGATTGAGTAGTGAGGGAATTAGAGACAGAAGGAAGCTGTATCACGAGGAACAGCAGTTCATGTAGCTGGTGGTTCACATAGGAAAGTGCAGGCACAAACCACAGGGCTGGTCCAGCCCCTGGCGTGGGGCAGAGCCCATGCACTGCAGTGCTCCCAGGGCAAGGACTTAGTGGGGAAACTCCTCGAGCACTCACTCTGAATGTTTTTCTTTTTACCTCTGACTCACTCCCCCTTCCCTTATGCAAGAAGAAAATGTCAGGAAGATTTACAGCAAACAAAGCGGGAGAAGGGGTCGTGTTAACCCAACCAGGACAGAGGTAACGGGCTGTGCAAGAGGAACCCCAGCCCGTTTCCAATCAGCAGCCCCAGAGCTTCAGATCAGCCCTGCTGAGCCACGTGTTTCTACCACACTCTGCTGATTCGTGCTTTCTCTGATGTCCCTGTGGATTGTTTTTTTTAAAGCCAACTTTTCTTTGTGACCTTACACAGCATCCAGGTTTTGGCAAGATAGAAGGCTTGCTATTTTTCTCCATGGATCTGCTTTGTAGACACTTTTATTGCTTGTGATTTAGGGAATTCTGACGGGTTTTTTAACTGCATTTTTTTGTTGTGCTTTTTAAATGTCAATTAAAAACACCACGGAGGAATTTGCACAGCTGCACGCTGCTGCATGGCTGGCAGCAGGACTTGCAGCACAACAGCACATCAAGCTCTCTAGGGCTTTTTGCACTGATTTATGGCTATGCAAAAAATCTTCTCTTTCTTTCAGAAAACCAAACTGTAGTTTAGATTGCTGGGCAGCTTCCTCAGCATATTTTTTGGTGCTCCTCAGTACCTTGCACTGACCAGGCAGCCTGCTGCTGGGTTTCTCTCCTCCCTTTCCTCCTAACCCGCTGGCAGCATTCCTCTTCTAAGGGCTCCCACAGCATTTCAACAGTCCTTCTGCACTGTGCCTGTCTGCTGCTGCCCTGCTACACACCAACGAGATAAGACTGACCGCTGTATCACAGAGCCAAGGTAGAGTAAGCTATATCTAAAAGGCAGAAGCAAATGTTAATTACAAACACCCTTCTGAATACAGCAGCCTTCTAAATCACTAAATAAATACTAGGATTTACCTTCTAAATCACTAGGATAATTAATGAAACATAATCCTGTATTTATTTACCATGGTGCATCCCTATGGGTATGCTGGCATCACCTGAGGTCCGGTTCAAAACCTTGTATAGAAAGACTTCCTAAAAACCATGGTGCCTTTTGTGAAGAGGAATTACACTAGATATCACTGGGTTATTTTTGGCAGCCAGAACCACACCCTCTGACAGACACAGCCCTTTTCTAACCCTGACTGCTGCTACTGTGGAATTTCAGAGCACGCTCCCGTCTGGCTGAAGTCTCAAAGCACTGCCCCTATGGATGGAGCCTGCCTTGCTCATCGGAAGCTGGAAGTGCTGTTCTACCAAACAATCCTTCTCCTGCTTTAAATGTAAACCTGTGCAAGACACAAAGGTAGAGCAACATCAATATAAGAGGATTAAACTGTGTTCTCTTACCTTCCAGTCTCCGTCACCAGTGTTACGATATTCAACCTTGTATTTTACTGTGCATTCGTTGAAGGTTTGTACATCCGGTGGAGGCTTCCACTCAACATCGAGAGAACCTAAAAGCCCAGGGTCAGTGATCCGAAGGTCTTGTGGGGGAGCAACTAAATTGGAAAACAAAGCAGGGAGTAAAACGGATGTTGACTAAAAACAACACATTGGATTTCATGAAATGAAAAATGCAGCTGCTGGGTGTGGAGGGAAACAGCTGGTTCAGGTCCAGTCCTGGATGTTTAATAACGTCCCCTCAAACATGCACAGCCTCTGCTCCTGCCCACGCAAAACCAAACAGTTTTTGCTGATGTGCTGAGAAAACACTCAAGAACCATCAAAGAGGCACAAAAAATGCCACGATATCTTTGACACTCCCCTTCAAGATGTTCTAAACAAACCTGTCCTGGGATGACCTTTGGAGTCCTCCATTTGCTCACTTTTATCTCGTGGCATTTGCTTTGCAAACATTGCATTCAGCATGCACAACAGCACGGGATGGCAGATCACATCATGCTGTCAGAGAAAGGTATATTCCTATTTACCAGTCTTGCTTTAAATACTCTTTTTAAGGATATTAAAGATTAATGAAAGAAACGAGGCAAAAAAAGTACGGAAGCACATGAGTTGGAATCATTCTTATTTTGGTCGTCTGTCAGCTTTTCTTTAACAAGTGCTTTTACAATCAATATAGCTTTTATTTAAATATTGTAAGCTGCTGCCATGTGTTAATAAATCAGAGCACATTTTGGGTGAATTACATGGCAAGACACTTCCTAAAAGCTCAGCTCTGTATTGAGAATGCTGTCCATGTGACAAAAGCTGTCTGGATCATTCCACCTTACTAGCTCAAACAAAGTCAATTTTTGCAACAGGTCATTTCTTCTCCATGTACACTGTCTGAAAGTGATATTATCCATCTGAGTTTCTACACATTTGTTGCATGATGCATTCTCTTTGTGGTGCCTTGGAGTCTTTCCCCTGGCAGGGTCAGCCCAGCATTGCCACCATGTCTTGGTTGGAATCTGCCCTCCAGGACAGTGGCTTCTAAGCCCCTTTTTGTCTTTTAGGGTTTACAACATTGTTTCCCTTTCATTTTTTTCATAAATCCATCACGAACGCAGACCCTGACAATACCTTGAAGTGAAGACCGTGATATATATCAAACTTCAATGTGCTCTGTAGAAAGTTTGCAGAGAACATTACTGAAATAATGTATTTTTTTCTGAAGAAGTCCTCCCAATGTAACACATCACAGTCTTCAGATCCCACATTTCCCAGCACGTGGAGCTCCCTGGGAGATGAGTTGTTATGTTAGATGTCAAAGCTGGATATCACGACAATGTCTTTAGGGAGGTGCTGAGGCAAGGAACAATAGATTCTAAAGATCTGGAGGAAAACAATAGAATCATATCATAGAATCA
>WBMW01005038.1:2149-36058 GCA_013396635.1 Penelope pileata | reverse complement strand
GATTCTGGAGCCCCCCACAGCCAGCAGTCAAGGTTTTGGCTTGCATTTGCTTCCTACTTCATATCCTCTGTATCATTTTCTGAAGATAGAAGTACAGTGACTTAAATTTCTTTTTAACTCTTGTCCTCACTTCAGTAGACTGTTATCGCACAAAAAGCATGGACTCAAGTACACCATTTTCACAATCATGCAAGTTTCCCAGTCACGTATTCTTGATAGAAATTGTCTTACTTTTATATCTGAAATGCTTCGTGAAGTGAATGCACGCTGAATTCAGTGAAGTATGCTGTTATTGATACCTCTCACCTAGGATATCCTTCAATGTTAAACCAGCAAAAGGCAACAGAGTACACCTTCAATTCACCTTTGTGACCTTTGATATCTGGTACCAAATTTACCTTTGGTAAATGATAAACACCCTGAGGGTCAGGCCTGCTTGAGATACTAAGAGATATCGACCTACAGCTCAAAGAGCATTGCATCTCTGTAGAAGCTTCTTATGCTTCCAGCAGGGAGGCTGCACTGCTGGAAATAACACACATCCACTCACTCACTGACAGCAGACAGCAAAAGCAGAGAGGCAGCTGAAGAGAGGCAGAAGAAATTGCTTTGACAGCGAAAATCAAAGTGGCTGTGTGATACAGCATCCACTGAAGTTCAGAAATAACAATATTGACAGATGTCTGATAAGGCAGAATCACTGCTCACTCCTAAAAAGTGTATCCTTGTCTGTGTCCAGTATGTGATTTGAGGTATGATTTTTAATACTTACTGATGTCCATCAAAATATCAAAATATGATTGTGTTCTATGCATATTGTACACAGAAATCATATATATTCAGTCAATGGGATACAGTTAGAGGACCCTGATAAGGATTAAGCTCACAATCAGTGAATGTGACACACACTATGAAAAAGAAATAACCATTACTGTTTCTTTTCCAGACTGTACTTTCTCATCCTGGCTCTGAGAAAACTGTAGTAAAGTATGACTTTGGTCCTTTAAGTGATGTTGATTCAAAACAAGAAAAGAAAATCTCTGAGGAAACAGAGAAGCCAAATTATAACATCCAGATGAGATCTGGTTCCTGCTGCTAGGTGTGTAGCCCATCTGTAGGTGACAGCTGTGCATTCACCAGTTCATCTTATGCTCTGGTTTCCGTTAAAGAAAATCCTCATCTGCATCTTTCGTAGTGTGACAACACATCTGATGCATGCACTCAGGCTATGAAGGAACAAGAAATTTAGAGAGATCCAAAGCTCACAGGAAAATGCACAACAGATCATCGTAACAATGAGACTAGGTTGGGCTATTAGAACTTCACATCTTTCCAAAGCCTCAGCTACATGATATGCTGACTTCATGGGCAAGGTTGGATTGAAAGTTCCCTTTAATTACCCCTCAAGAAACAGAGCCTTTAACCTTAACCATTTTAGCAATCCAGTTTACAGTAGAGAGACATTAATAGTTACAATGGCAGATCTGAGCATGTATGTAAACAGGAACAGAGAGTGAGGGCATTGCTGTGTCTTCTGTGGTGCTGCCAACAGCAGAAGCTAGATCAGGCAGCTCTGTTACTGCTTTACAATCAAATCCTTGCTTGGCTCCATCCTTATACCCAGACATACAATAAAGATATTAGCATGATATCCCATCAGATTTCATTTGAGACATGTGCAAAGTAATTCAACAAAAATGGAAGGTTATTTCATCAGGATTGCCTGCATTATCCATGGATTATAAGGACATCAAGACCTACTCCAGCGCTGGTGAGACACAGAGAGACATTATCCTGCACAGAGATTGAAAAAACAAGTCAAGAAAAGTCTGGGATCTGAGGGAACGACATGGCGCTGTGTTAGGGAGGGTCAGGTTGCAGATGGGGAAACTGTTCTTCACCAGAGTTTGGTCAGGCACTGGATCAGGCCTCCCAGGGCAGTGGTTGCACCTTCAAGATGCCAAAGTTCAAGGAGTGTTTGGACAATGCTCTCATACATAGAGTTTGATTTTTGGGTGACAGGAGTTGGAAGATCCTTGTGGGTCCCTACTAATTCGGGATATTCTATGATTCTATGAAAAGTGAGAATATACAATTTTTGCATGACAATAACCATATCAAGATGCTATTGAGACTCAATTGGGAATGATACTAAAACAAAAGCATTTGCTCTTGCTACCAACAAAAGAGAAAGCAATAGCTTTTAGTTTATACCATTAACACTGCAACAGGGCAAGGGATAAACACATTGCAACTCTGGCTTTTGTCCGGCTGGCACCACAAAACAAGGGCTGGTGCCTTGGCAGTGCTCTGGAGGAAGCACACGACCTCAGGCACACTATCAATTTGCTGTTGGCGGGGGGAAAGCCCAGTATGTGTTCCTCAGTGCCCGGCAGTCCTGCAGCGCAGCCAGGAATGGGGTGAGGGGAGGCTGCAGGGCACAACGGGAATGAGCCCCAGAGGGGACCATGCTGTCCTGGGAGGTGGAGATAAGTGCTGATTGAATAAGGCATGGTTCATAAGACTTTTGTCTTTGCTTCTCATTGTGGGATGGTTGGTTTTGTTATAAAACTTATTAGCATACATGTGGAAGTACTTTGTGGAAGCAGCTTAATCCTAAACAAATGTGAAAATAAGCCTGCATTGTTTCTAAGGGCTGATTTACATTAATTATCTTCTACTTTAAAAAAGCTTGCAGGCTTTTTTTTTAATCATTGTTTCTTTGTGGAAAAATTAAGAACAGAGCATTTCTGTAAAACAGTGTACATACGAATTTCTTGCATTTCCAGCAAAGATGTGTTCTCCAAAGGCAGAAAGTCTTGATTTTAAGCCAAAAATATTACTGCCCCACTGGCTAAACTCAGGCACCTCAGTTCACAACCGGATACCTAAATTATTAGCTTCCTTCTCAAAAAATGATGACCTTCTGAGAACTAGAATTATTTTTAGGACGCAACATACAGATTTATGTGCCTAAACTTAGTCACACTGCATTAATGCGTTAAGAAAATGAATTTTACTTTGTTATCCATGGCATTGCTCATTTGCCCACATAAAACACTTCAGGACAGTTTGTGATCTCAGGAAAAGACTAATTCACTAAAATTTAATGAACAACAATGCAAGGAATTAAGCCAGGGAACATCTGTAATGAGCATGTACCGGATTGCAGGGCGTACGTCTGCCTTTAACTTTTGCTGTGTGCGTGGCCATTTGCCAGACCCCAATCCTCTGATCATCCTGCCCACACTAACAGACACCCCTTTCTCCTCCAGGCATGCAGTGAGGCTTTTTTGCAGAGAAATGTGAGCGCAAATGTGTTCCTTGCTGGAGAGGGCACCTGGGATCTGCTGCATCCCTCCTCCTTCCAAAGAAAGGCTTCCTTCCCTCTAGGAAAAAAAAAAAAAAAAAAAAAGAGAGAAATCTTAAAGGTGTACATCTTGTCTGTCATAGTGTATCCTATGCAAGTACGTTATCCACCCAAGCCAGCATTATCTCATGGCCTAAGTTCCCACAAAATCATCACTGAGGAAACACTTCAGATTGCCCCATTGCGGGGAATTTTGTTGCCAGGTTCTGTACCAATTAGATCTGCGCCAATTTAGGAATCTCTGGCCTCCAGCCAGCAGCAGAGGGGAGCCTGCAAGCCTTGGTGCTGCCTTCGCTGGCTGAACCAAGACTTCCTTTCCCTCAGGCAATCCTGACAGGAGTGTGTATCTGATTCCTTCATCTTGGGGGAAAAAAAGTGCCTTTTGTTTCAGGACTGCTGCCGATCTCTTTTTGAGTTGGAGGTCACGGGTTAAGGAGGAAGGTGTATGTCAGCAGTCCTGCTTTGCAAGATGAGAAACGAAAGGAGCTCGCACTGAAGAACACAGGCGATTCGGAAGAGGAAGATGGGTTCAGGCTCAGCATCTCACCATGGTGCAGCTCAAACATGACACCTGGGGATCATCACGTCTCCACAGCTCCCCTGTGCCCAGTGCCTGGTGCTGCCTCCATTGTGAAATAACTACAGGAACAGATAAATAAATAGGCAGATAAATAAACAAAGTCATGCCCATCCTTCTCTTTTATACTCAACAGGCCCCAAGACTGAGATGAGATCAGCTTGATGAGTAAAATCAAGATCCTAGACCTCTGACAAGCAAATCAAGTCTAAAGCAAGTAGTATTTGCAGGAAATCCTGAAAGCACAGGTGTTTTGTATGACACTGTCTTACCAGGAGCCTAGTGTCTCTCTCCTTGGCACATGCTGCATGGAAAGGCAGTGGCAGGCTCGGCAGCTCCAGAGCTGTGCTTTCGCCATGCTGAGGAATTTGCCATCCTCACAAAGCTGCTACTAACTCTGTCAGAAAAGCAAGTACATGACATGACATGGGGCATGCAAATCAGAGAGGTTTTCTTCTTGAAAAGGCTATATTCAGTACGATACTTTCTTCCCCTCTCCTGGGCTAATTTACTCAATTACAAAATCCAGCTCTCCCTTTTGCTATCTCTAAGCGCTCTTGTCTCAAATCCTCTATCTGAAAACAGCATAGCAGCTATGCCAGTAGTTTTCACTACAGAAAACTTTGCACTTTCCTCACTTATTTTATCGGCCATGAGTACAGAACCGGCATTCTTACCCATTTCTAATAAAACCCTTTTTGTTAATGGATTTCCTTCTTCATTTCAGTTAAAGCACCACTGTGTTTAAACACTTCGAGCACTGAATTTAAAAATAGCTGGCAATTTCAGAAGTGAACCTTTTTTTTGTAATACAGGTGATTTTATCATGCGCTACAACATTTTTTTTCCTTCATCATTTATTAATGTTTTATATAGCTCATCAAAAATGAAGGTTGAGGTCAATAATTGCTGACACATAAGAGAAGAAGAAAACGGACAAGCAAGGACAAAATCCAGAGGCCTGTACACTAGTGAAAAAAACAGTCAGATTTTGTTGGTACACCTTGAAAAATAGCAATTGCTAAAAAAGTCCAGGGAAAAAATTCAAAACCTTTTCTTTTTTAATAGTCACCACGCTTTAAGGCTTTATACATACCACATATGCTACAGAAAGCATCTGGATTTTTATTAGTATCCCTTTTCACTTACCAGCTTCACTCTATAGCCTTTGCTTTGCTTTGGTGTTCGGGAGCCCCTCTCTCCCATCAGCGCAGATCACTGAGCACAAGAGCTATTTTCCACTTGGCTCACAGATCCACGCTACGCGTTATTGACATGACTGCATTTAATAATAGTTCCTGCTGATTCTGTTGTGGAAAAACTTACTCTTCATAAACTGTCTAGCATGTGGTGCCAGTGCATGTGTGTATAATTTATTTTTTTTAAGTGACTTGGGCCCTGGGTTAGAAAAAAAATACTTGAGCATGTGCTAAAAGCTAAACATGCTAGTTCCCACCTTTATTCAGCAAAGCACTTAAGTATGTGTTGAGTCTGGCTAGCTTCAAGGGGACTTACACGCATGCTGAAGTACTTGTTGATGTAGCCCCTTACAACCTGACCCTCTCAAGAATGAATCCGTGGCTCGGATTCTCTCTCCACCCTATCTACTTGTCCCTCCCCAGCAGCAGGATTTGTGCTTTATGCTACAGCAGACTCATGAATTTACACATTGTCACATTTCCACGAGGCAAAATATATTGCTTCTTTCAGAAAACTATGCTACAGATAGGATCAAAAGCACATCTCCAGAGCAGTGAGTGATCCACTTAATCTCATTTCCACATCACTTCATCCTGCAGCAGAGTGCAAAACGGAAAATCTTTCTGGTCTCACATTTGCTATTAAATGAGTATATATTTGCTATGCAAAGAATGCCTATGCCTGCGTTTCAACTGCATTAGTTTTTTTCTAACACATAAGGCCACTCTAAATTCCAAAGGTGTTGGTGTCTTTAACAAAAACAAATGCACAAGAGCAGTATTTGTACATGCTGTCACACAGAACACACACGTACCATTGCCAACCCACATGCCATTGTAATTTGTGATTAAGATCTGCATCACACCTTTTACAAAAGTGGCTATTTATAAAAATAAATATATATTAGACTTGACAGGGTTGGGGAGGGTGGAAGCTGGGAATGGGGAGAGTTTGATCATGAGAAGAGCTTAGTAGTCAAACTTAAAGTGAAACAAATGTTTGCCATGGATGGATCCCTCTGTCCAGAATAAGAAATAATTTCAAACAAGCAACAAAAGCCTACTGCACTGCGTTTGCTTAGTTTGTAAGCTCTTAGCATCATTTTCGGGTGGCAACCTATTAGAAAGAATTTTTAAAAACTGCTCTCATTAGAGCTGGAGCTGTCGGGGCATGCAAAGAAAGCATGTAATTCTTTTATACTAGGAAATGTGATTCTGTTACAAGCAATAAGCAGTGCAGCAGCAAACTTAGTAGCTCTTTTTAAAAAACATGCTGATTTATGTGTGCATACCTCACCAAATGATTTCTCTTTGATTTTTAAATCTATTTAGTCAAAAGTAATTGCAAACACCAGATACATATCTTTATGGTTGTAATAGCTGAGCAAATAGCTCTGCTGTCTTAAGCCATCCCCTGGGTACCACCTGGGTGTCAAATATGGGTTTAAGTCCACAGAAGGACATCTGCAACTAGGGCGGAATCTATAGCTTCATAAAGATTTCCGCATTCTCCATAAAACATGGAAGAACAAAAGGGCAGGATACAATTTCAATAAGGCAGCAAGAAAGGTCTCTCACTCTCCGGGGGCAAAAAAAAAAAAAGGAAAAAAGAATGTGGGTTGCCTTTTTTAAATGCACCTAACTATTCTCATGTACTGTGTAACAAGCTCAGAAACTGAGCACAACTTTTTGGCCACTGGAGTGCCCAACCATCGGGCACGTCAATGCGCAACTGCCTCCATCCGAGGATTTTTGAGGAGAAGGGTGGCTTGATACCAGCACCAGCCTCAAGCTGCTTCCTGCTTTCTGAGTTAGCAAAGCGTTTCCTACTACTTTATTTTAGCAACTTCCTAAAAAATTCCAAGAATTGTTAGCAGGACAGTTCAACAGGAAAAACTAACCGGTACAGAACTAGCAAAGGAAAAGAAACACAGAAGTGACGACGCTGAGTGCACATGTACTTACGTCTGTACTGTTCATAGTAAGATGGTCCTGACATTAAATAGCTATCTCTTGAAACATTTACGTATACCAAATTGATTAATTATTCATTTACTTCCAAACTACTTGCTTGAACGGACTATTTGAAAGGACTATTTACTTCCCACCCCCATTAATAGAAGTGACCTAATTGAAAGCTAATCTTGTGGCCTCGTGCTTTCTAGGTTTAGAAATAAACCTCCCTTCCCCCCACTAGATCAAGCATCACAATGTCAAATGCTCTGCAGACATTTCCCTTGAGAATCTGAAAGGCTAATTAGGGTGAGCTTCACCATAAAGAATACAGTTGTTAAAACAGCTTTTGTACACACTAGAGTAATGATCATTCTTTTACACACACAGTGATTTGTTGCTGCAATTTGCTGCCATATATCTCTTAGGAACTAATTCACGTGTTGTTATTTATTGCACGTGTGATTATTAATGATATCTTAGCAACTGCTGGAAGTAACTTATTTCATCTCAGGAAGTCAAGTACTTTAGCTCAATTTTTACAGATCTAAAGAGATATCAATTTCTGTAGAAAATCAGTTCTCCATTTGGCCTCCCCCACCTCCACCCTGAAATAGTGGAGTAAAGACTGAACTACATATCATCTTTAGCAGAAATTGTTTCATACTGTAAAAATATTTATCATCATGGAATAAGAAAAAATCTCTCCATTATTCCCTATTGAAAACAACTCTTTCACAAGGGAAAAAAAAAAAGAGAGAGAGAGAGGGAGAAAGAGAAAAAGAATTTTCAATGCTTATGAAGACAAGAGAAAAAGCATTGCACCCAATACCTACAAAAGTTACCTGTGTAGAATATAGGACTAGGTTCTAATATCACTTTTAATATCTGCTTGGAAAAGAACAAGATGAGAGTGCAGATTTTCCATTTAACAATTCTCTTGATATGCAGAAGCATATGGAAAAAAATAGAAAATCTTTAAAGATCACTTACATATTTCACAGTGCCCTTGCTCCCCTTTTACAATTGTTCATGCTTTTGTGGCTTTTTATTTCTGTGCTCCCCAAATCGTTAGTTTTCTGTTCCATGATATTCCATGGCATTGATGCTGAGTCTGCACTAAAAGTGAAATCTTCTCTCTTGGTGTTTTGGGAAAAAATGAATTGTAATCAGGAAAGACAGATGAACTCATTCTGCCTAATTTTGATCCTATTTGAATGCTGAGTTTCAAAGCGTGACTGTAACATAGACTGTACTGGAGATGTGCTACATTTAGAAGAGGCTGTGAAAAATTCATGCAGATGACTTCTGATAAAAAGACGACCAATGGGCCAGCTTCTTCTGCACTTCTCTGAAGTCATCCTGCTTGTGCTTGAGCCTGGTTCCAGGACTCTTACTGGATGGATGGTGGGAAGTCCTCTCCAACATACAGCAAGGCTAACTCTAAACCTAAGCTGTTCTTAAATTTACTGAAAGTAAACTGATGTTACAAGAAAACAGATGATGACTGTAGGTTTTTCAAATGAGAGAAAAAACCTGTGAATTGTACCAACTAGAAAAGATCCATCCCTTCCTGAACTTAGGTGTTAAAAGCAGAGTTGAAATATTATGTTCTATAATTAGATATTGACTTTGCAATAGGTAACAAATAGATATCAAGGTATCTAAAACATATGGTATTATTTCATTTAACTGATAATTTCTCCTGATTGTCTTAGACAGTTTGCATGACCAAAATCAAATAGCAATGCTGGAATAAAGCAGAAAATAGATATCCAGTTCTGTCCAGAAGTGGATTATAACTTGTAGAACTATATTAATCTCATTTGTATATTAATATGGTAATACAAAATGCAGTGATCTCTATTTGACATATTATACAACTTCCTTACAATAGTTAAGAGCAGCTTATATTCTTCTTCTCTTTAACGTTGAGAGCGTATGAATTAATTGTTTTTCTTTCTGCTCCCAAATGCTTTACAACTGTTTGGTATAGCAAAATGGCTACAAACACAGTATTATTGATTGTTTTTCATTTGTTTTATAAATATTATTAGCCTATGCTAACCTGAGTTATATTTCTCTAAATTCACAGTAATATGACCTGACTGAGAACAGAATTTTGTTTAGGCAATAAGATGATATAAATCTGCAAGTATTTGAAGGATTTTTGAACAAGAATGGGAAATCAATTGGATATTATTCTAGACTGTATCTAATTTGTAAGCTTATGAGCTTGTAAGGATTTGCATGAATGATAGCAGCTAGCTCACAAATATATATTTGCATAAATGTGCATGCTGGCAGCATCACAGAAACTCACATACATTTATGCTTGTACTATACATATGTTGACAAAAACTACTTAGCCAACCCATCCTCCTGTTCTGCAAAAAGGTACGCAGGCAAGAATAATGCCATGTGGTCAATTATGGTGTGAGCAATGAATGAGAAAACCATAAGCATTAGCAGTTTTAGCAAATAAGTACTCCACAGATTCATGGGGTGACACTTTTCTTCAACACACATCAAGGGAGAACAGTTTTCAGTAACAAATGAGAAAAAAATGCAGTCTTTTCATGGATATGTCTCAAACAGAAAAAGCAACAGATTTGTCAAAACATTTGCTGTGAATTGTTTATCTGAATGTGATGCTTAATGCTTTACTTCTTCACTGTAATTAGAGAATCACATGAGAAGTATTACCCCAAGTCTCAAAGGTTTTTCTTTTTAGAATTCTAATATTTGTACGCACAAATACTATGGTTAGACATTCAGCTAAAGAGAGCAATCTGTGCCTTGCTGCTGTGCTCAAAGCGCACAAAATTGCGTGATGGCTGAAAAGGCTAAAAAAATTTATGTACCTTCTACAGTTAGAGAGAGGAGGGGAAAATGACACATGCAGGAATTTTCCACGGTTCTAAAGGGTCACTTTTGACAGCAAGTTGTGTCACTGGACACACAAACCCACCTTGTTCCAAGAGCTTACATTGCAAAGGAATCTTCTACAATCTTTTCTACTTTAACAATCTGTTACTATATTGTCGGATTTCTGCAGCAAAACATCTTGTGTCCATATAGCTCCTAAGATTATGAGGTTTGTGTATGATTTCCAGTAGGTTTGTTTTGTTTTGTTGTTTTTGTTGCTTGTTTCTTTGTTGTGGTTGTTGTTGTTGTTTTGGTTTTGCTTGGTGCTTTTTTGCTTTTTGTTTTTCTTTTTGTTTTTTTAGTTTTTTGTTTTGTTTTTTCTATTTGATTTTTTGGTTGCTTTGTTTTGTTTTTGTTTTGTTTTGTTTTGTTTTTAAGGAAAAACAATGTAGTATTAAACTACCAATGTAGTGCATTGTTCCTGAAAGGCTCTGTAAAAGTTCTGGGGCTGAGTAACAACAAAAACCTTAAGGACTGACTGTCCTAGTATGACTGAGCAGACAAAACTTGAAGGAAAGCAACAAATCTGCATATTTAAAGACTAAGAACACAGCATTAGGTGAAACAAGTGAATATCAGGGCTGAAAAGGCTGCAGGATTTGCAAGCAGATGTCAAAAAGCATACAAAAAAATGTCAGGAAAAGTATAACAAGCACTGGTTGCAGAGATTAGGGTACTAAATATATGCATGATGAGCACACCATGATAGGGCTTGCTGTCCTAGAAGCTGCTTTGCAAGCAACACTGAAAAAACATCAAACCCTCAGTGCCACAACCACCAAAAAAAATCAGTGAGCAATGCCTGCAGATAATCTTGGAGCCAGAATGTAAAAGGGAGTACTAGGCAAAAAAATACATGGCTGCAAAATTCCTCTGGAAAACCTCAGTCGTTGCTGTATTATCAGAGCTGGAGCAAGTTATCCTGCTTTGTAAGAAAGGAGACAAACAGGTAACAATTTTTAATGGAAAACCTGAAGAAAGTAATTACAGTGAACACTGGATTTGGGAAAGTGTTTCCTAAAAGTGTGAATAAGAAAAACATTTTTGGTAGTTCCAAGCAGTCGTAGGTGTTGGGCAATGGCCAATCTGAGTGTTGGGGCATTGGAAGGGCAGCAAGGGAAGGTGTTGGGCAAAAGGGAGAGATGTACACACTCTAGCCCTCTTGAGGCATGCTTGCTGCGACTGGCCTGTATTTCACCCTTAGAAAATAAGCTCGATGCAGAGAGCATTCAGTTTCAGACTTTCTACCTAATTTGTAGTGACTCATCTTCATTTGTTTATGGCCACTGATGTGTGCTTGACTAATAGAAAACTGATGCTTCATCTCATGAGTAGAGAGCTCATGCTTCATTTTAAAACTGCTGTACAATGGTCAGTCTCAGCATGAAATTTTTGTTTAACTAGCATACTTGGCACTGCAGTCATCACATGGAAACATTGATTCCCAGTCATCCGTATAATAATGTAGTGTACCGTTATACAGACTATCTATAAAACAACTGCAGACTTCCTGTTCAGCTCTGCACATTCCTAATTAAGCATCTGATTATATATTCCACTGATCTGTAAAACAACACAAGTAAATAAATATGTATAGTCCCTTCTCAAAGAGACTTTTTTCACCGTGACACACTGTACACGAAGACGGTACTGTAATGTATGCTGAAGTTTTCCAGCAACAACTACAGATCTGATCCAGCAAATATCTATTGTCTCCAGGCAGTTCACATTCCTGTAGCTAGTCCTGCTGAATTCATGGATGGCTGTAGGCAAGATCAAATGAGTGTATGAGGGTTGCTCTGAAAGTAATGTCTCCTGTGTTACTATGTTGGCCCGCAACGTCAGAGGCGGATGTTGGAGGTATGGCAGTAGAGGCTGTACCTTTTCACCAATATTCAGTGGATGTGAGCACGGAGAGGTGGTGGGTGGTGCATTTCAACAGTGACAACAGCGACGTGAAAGACAAGCCACGTTCCAGACGGCGATGCACAGCTGTCATACAACAAAATGAAGAGCATCTCTATTGACTCATCCATGTAAATTGGCTAATGGTTGTGATTAAGTTGAAAAGGAGTGTTTTGTAGCTAATTTGTTCTATCAAACAGTGTCATTGTGCTCATTGAATCTGTCATAGTTTCCATGGAGCAAATAAGAGACATTACTTTTGGAGTGACCTACTTAAAGTATGGCCCATTTTGGTGAGTAAGCAAACCTGATCTGTGTGAAATTGCCATGGGTTACAGAAGGTAGATGGTTACTACAGCTCAGCTGCTCAGTGATAAGTTGTCACAAGCCAGCTGGGTTTGTGCCTTTAAACCTAAAATTGTTCCTGTCAGGAAATGCTGGTCACATCAGTTCAGCCTCTCCAGTCTTTGGGTACGTTCATCATTCAAATGCTGATGCCTTTTCAGGAGCTCGAAGGAGAAAAATTCCCTGAGCTGTGGCTGGAATCCTGCAGTGAGTTGGTACTGCTGCTGCTGCACCCATGGGCAGAGGGCATCATGCTGAAGGAGTGAGAATGGCAGAGAGCTGGCTCTGAATGATGCACAGAACATAGAAAAGCAGTTGGGCAAGGACAAAGACTACTGTTAATTTCTGCTGCTGTGCACGAAGTGCAGCTCATTTTTCCATCCACAGCAGTAGGAGAAATATAGGAGTCATAGAATTTTAGATGAATGATGCAGCTTAGCCACCCCCTTACTTGCACCACCCCCATTACTAGAGTTCTTTTTCCTCTCCTCCAGTTGTTTACCACCACTAACAAAACAGGTCTGATTTCACAATCCAGAGATCCAGAAGAATGAAGCATGATTAAAATCATTCTAAAAATATATAACTTGGAGGGAGTAACAAGCAATGAGTTAAGGAAGACTCTGCTTTACTTTAATCTCTTGTGTGAATTATGCAAATCTCAATTCCACAAGACATAGGCCAATTGCCCAAAAGAATACCAGAGCTGGTAAGGGAACCTTTATTTGATTACCTTACACATCATTTCTGACTTGGCCTCAGTGACTTCAGTGAAAGTTCATATGGATTCACTTCTGCAACTGGGTTGTGCTTATGGCAGTGTCTGCCTCATTCTGACAGTTTATTTTCCATGGCCTATAAAATTTCATAGTGGGAGCATTGATGGAAGCTGCCAAGAGATCCTATGATTGTAAGAGTTGGTCCATACTTTCCTTCCCTCTACGTGCATTTTTAAAAGTGATGGCAGAAAAATATACCATAATTCATCAAAAGCAGTGCAACAAAATAATTAAAATTTGAGAAAACTTTCACCAAAAAAGACAGAAAGAACAAAACTAATAACATTGAAACTGTGTTTTATTAAGAAATGACACTATTTCTAGAAGAGTAGTACATGCTGGCAAAAAGAAAAACAAGGCTAGTTAATGATGCAATACTGGGAATCAAAGAACATTAAGTCTAACACCAAATTAAACGTACAAAGTATTGCTACAAGAAATGAGAAGCTCTGAGAAAAAAAAAAAAAGAACAGTCTGAAACCCCATTTTTCTAGCCAGGGAATGGTTAGAGGTCCCAGAAGATCTAAAATAAATTCCAAAAAGCTTTAAAAACAAAAGAATGGAAACCACATGCAACACAATGGAGTCTCAAAGCACCAAAGAACTTCAGTCCAATATAGACAGATTACACAGACAGATATAGGTTATGTTCAGCTCGGATGAGTTTTGAACATTTCTATACAGAAAGTAGGTTTTCGGATTCTCTTTTTTTAAGTGAAAAATACAGAATGAGTATGTTTGGGACAAATCTGGCAAGCAATCACTCCTACTGACCACTTCATTTGACCTTGCTCCTCAAAACTGAAACTATCATGAGGAAGATACTTGTTTTCCATTTTTTTCTCTTTGTTCTTGAATTTCTTTGTTCTTCCCACTTCATACCTTATGTGCACTGCTACAGAAATGAACAGAGCTGAAACAATCGTATACTTGTACCTGACATAGGGAGGCATTCTGTACTTTATTATTCCAGTGGCTTTGTAAGTATGACAGAGGATAAGGTTTGGTTCTAATTTTGTCATTTCATAACTCAGGAATAACAAAAACACTGTTACTGAAGTAATTAAGGTGAATGCCAGGAAGGCACAGCGTTACGTATCTTTTGAGTTGTAACAAGCAACACCCCTCAAGTGTTACAAAAGGTGGCAAAATTCAAGAAATGTTTAAGGGATAATAGATAAGACTCCACTCTGACTGTTCCATTACCTAAGGTATGATTTCTTTTAGGTATAATTTCCTTTTTATTATTATTATTTTCCTTCATTCTTTTTTTTTTTTTAAAAGAGTAATTGTGATAGACACTAAATTAACCAGTGTTGCACACATAGCCATTTTCATGAACAGCCATCAGCAGTGCATTTTTCCTCTCCTGGCCACTCTGAGGATGTCTCAGCCTCAATTCAGGAGGAAAGCTGGTAAGGACTGAGAGTAATTCACTTTTTATCCAGCTTTCCTGCTGAGATGTCACATATCCTGCAGACTACAGTGATGTCCATACTTGTCCACTCACGATTGGACTGACCCCACTGTCCCATTTCATATGTATTAAGTCACCAAATGGTAACAAAATGGCATAACCCAGATGTCAAAATACAGCTTCAGCCATGTAGTTGCCTGTCTCTGATTTTGTTTACCCTAATTACGTTTTTCAAATTGTTGAAAGTCTCTATTTTATCACACACAGGTGGAGATCAATTTTTTGTTTTTGTATTAGCTTCTCTCCAACCTCTTTGGGATAGTTTCTGATAGAGCACAAGCCTCATATTTTGGATTTCCAAAGCTTCCTTCCCATCACGTGCATAGAGGAGTGTTATTCATAAGAGGCTGTGCCTTCATGGTTTAGCCATTAGCAGAAATGAGCCATAGATCATGTCATGTTGTCTGTAACCTAGTTAGATACTGACAGTAGAGAGCTTCTAAAATCATAGGTTCACATTAGAAACCTTTAAAAACTCATTAGCTTCTGGTAATTATCCTAATATCCAAAGCTCTAAAAATCACAGAGCTCATTTCTGTCTGAGAACCGACTGTGAATATGCTCCGAAAAAAGCCCTGCCTCTTCACTTCTCAGAAACAAAAGAAATAGCTGCTCTGAATGTGAGCATTCAGGATACAGAAGCAGACAGCTTTCCTTGCTGAATGTGAAGAACCAAGTTGGTTCATTCAGCAGCAGAGAAGGAAAAATTACAGTGAAATTTTACTTTACTGCTCTGCCTCGGGACATCACCTTTTTCGGGCCACCTCTTCCCGAATGTTTGACGTCTCTCTGCCAAACTCAGAAAGCAGTGCATTTCTCTAAGCTATGTTCATGCAGAAATTTTAGATGTTTTTATTGTGGCCATGGTAGAAAAGGTATTTGTGGGGCCACTGGTCCTTGTAAACATCACACTCTTTACATCCACCTGAGTACTTGAGCCTTTGGTGGCCAGGGCCTCAGCTGTGTCCTCTGTGAGTTGCGAGTGTCCAAATGGCAGCTTCAGCTCAGGCTCCACCTGGGGCCAACCCACATACATGGCTGGGTCACTCTCTGACCCTTGATACCTTTGTCTTGCCAAAGACTAAGCAAAGGAAGAACCTTTCTTTCAGCTCAAATAGCGATTCCTGTGCATGGAAAGCCCTGGTTGGCAAGGGATGTTACACTCTGAGTTTGAGCACTGTGTTATAGATCCAGCTCTTCAAATCTGATCCCACCATATTTGGAAATGGAAGCAATATTTCTTTAAGATCATCCCTTACAGATTTTAGCCAATGATAGCTAAATCTGTTTCTAGACTTACTTCTAGTAGAAAAATCGTTTCGTCTCATAAGAACAACACTATAAAAAAATATTGTTCCATATTTATGACCATACCAGCTCCTGAAAATAGCTAGAACTAAACAAAATCCAGTTAGAACACATGCACAAAACAATGAACAACTCTTCAATAAAATAAGCATGAATTTAATATATGCAGAAAAATGATCACGTTATTCACAGTACTGTTACTGTACGACTATTCCCATCACACCTGATATACTTTGGAATGGATTTTTCACAAATCTGGGGATGTTGAGCTTTTCTGTGTAGTATGGGCCAGAGATTGTCTTTGGCTGCTGTACGAGGCCAGCATGGGAAGGCTGCAAGTTTTCTATTGAAGTCTCTGGTGCAAAACAAATAACTACAAAATTAATTCTTGTGAAAACGTTTTAGCACACCTCACCTAATGGGACCTTCAGAGAGATAATGACCTAAGGAAGCAGGACTGTAACCACAGTTCCAGGGACATGTCCACCTTTGTGGGTAAAGTACAGGGTTATGTACATAAAAGACGTTTTCAGGCAATATCTGCTATTCAGTAATGGAGGTTTTGTCCCCAAAAGAATCAGTAATTGCTGTACTGGTAGTCTGATGAGTACTTTTATTAAAATGCCACTTAGATTCAAAGAAACAATCACTAAGGACATTAGCTTCTGTAAAACAAAATTTTCTTAAGCTACTGGATCTGCGAACACAATTCAGGCATCTGAAAAATTAAGCTATGCTCTTTTGGTGGCTGGCACCATCATTTGAGACAGTCATGGCAGGATCAGGGCAGAGCTGGCCATGTTATGATTATTCCCAGGGAAGAACAGGAATATTTCTGTACTCTTCAGTGAGGTGGCAGCTTCACCAGCATTTCTGATATCACCTGTGGCCCTGATCTGGAGAGTTACATGGACATTTCTTCTCCCACGAGGTGCACATAGTGAGCCTCAGTCACCTCCATTGTCAAAAGAGAGGCTTCTTTTGGGGGTGGCCAAGCTGAGATGCTACTGTGCGGTATCTGGTTTTTAAAGGTAGCTTTTGAAGACTTGGTTCCTTAACATATCTCCTGCTGTCCTCTCAAAATTTCAGAATATATTGTTGCCCTTGAAAATATTAGGTTAAGGGGATAGTAGATGACAGAGACACTTTCTGTATTAGTAAATATAAACATAAACAAACAAGCACAGTTGAAGTATATACCTTTGCTGTAGAGAACGGGGATTTTGGCCAACTAGATGAAAGTAAAAAAGTCTGAATAGTTTTTTCTTACTTACAATAAACGTGTCATGCAAAGGTGTCATTGTGGAGCAATGCTAGCATGATTGAGCTTGGAGGAGTAAATTCTATTTCTCTTTGTTCAACTGCATCTGCTTCTTTCATTTTATCCATTAACCCTATGAAAACCTCAATTTCAGAGCATTTGTTGTAAGCTTAGGAAGGCTGTACAGGTGGTGCTGACTCAACAGGAAACCTGCTCCTTGCTGAGGGATCGTCGATTATCTGCAGTGGAGCTAAAACAGAAGAATAAATATTACATGCTGATGGATATTTGTCAGAAAAGATAGAAGCACTTTCAACAAGGCTTGTCAGACACAATGCATTCAACATATCTATATTTTCTCTGGCAAAGGGAATAGAGCCCTCCAGCTGCTCCCCTGGAAAGCCTAAAGTTTTGTCTCGTAAATTTAAATTATAAATGATATAATGGGGGAATGGGAATGGATTGCACCTATAGAGATAAATCCAGTGAAAAACTTTGCACTTGCAAGGATAGGAAGAAAGAAAGAGGTTCTGAAGTGCCACAGATCTTCTGTTTGTTGTGATATTTAGCCTCTCCAACTCAACATTTTCTTAAGTAATTTGTTTCTTCTTTTCATTTCCCCCCACCTCCAATATAAGTGATGAACATTTTTGTGAAGCTCACAGAGAGTGCTAGGTTGCAATTACAACTAAAAGCTTGCCAATGCCTGGGAGTCCAAACTGGCAATGTTTTCTGTTGTGTCAGCATTTAAGTATTATTGTAGTGTTATCATATAGTGGCATAAAAAAAATAACATGGAAGTAGTTGTGCCAAAAGCTTAATGTTTGACTGAAAGCACACACTGAGTATCCGTAGGTACACTTGGATTCTTTGCCAAAACATCATTTTAATATGAACCATTCAGTGGATCCTCCGCTCTCTCATGAGAAACTCTTCTTTTTAATCTAAACCAATAAAGCAAAACCTGCACTGGCAGCTTTCCTGTATCCTGTAATGATGAGTAAAAAAAAACGAAAGAAAGAAAGAAAGAAAGAAAGAAATTGTTTGATAAACTGCAGTACCTTGGGGTGATTTGACAGCCTTATAAAGGAGGTAGTCTCAGATCTGGAGCCTGGAGAATGTTCAGGGTTTTTTTTTCTTTGTTTGTTTGTCTTTTTTGATTGTGCTTTTTTGTTTGTTTGTTTGTTTGGGTTTTTAATTTTTTTTTGATTGGTTAGTTGTTTTTTTCTCACAAACTGGACTTGTCATTTTTGTAAAATATGAAGAATTCCACAACAAATTTATCTACCTGTATCAGTGCTAAAGCAAAGTCTTATAAGTGGAGACAAAGGATGGAGCAAGTAGAGAAAATATTGCTCAAGAACAGGGAAAGTGTTCAGTCTCCTTTTCTGGACTTGATGAAAACAATGCTTGAATGATCAATACAGGAAATCGGAGACGTGTTGTTGTACACTGTATCATGGTACATTAAACATCTGAAGCTGTACCAAGCTTGATAAGCAAGTGGTAATACAATCTGAAGTTTAAAAAAATGGAAGGATACATGTGCTACATCCTAAATTGAGATCCAGATGACTGTCTCACCATATGAATATACTAAGTGTGCTGAAGAAAAATTTATTTCTACAACTGTTATTAAGTAGAGCTTTGTCCTTCAGATAATCCCATGTAAATTCAGCCAGATGCACTCTGACAAACACCAGCTCTTGGACAAGGGTGGAAGTAAAGTTTAGTCATTCTCCATCTTCCTTTGATCGTTTGCATCCTCTGAACTTTATTGCATTGCAGAATTTGCTAGCAACTGCTACACTGCTCTCATCAGCAGCATGGAACCAAATAGCCAAAAGCAGGACGAAGAACACGGGCTCAATGACTTTAACCACAGAAACACCTGCTGAAATGAAATTCACTGGAAACAGAGTTGAGGGTTCAGTGGAAACAAACTTTGATTTGTCTTAGTGGAAAAACTCATCTAGGCCTGCTCAACAGGGCTTGCTGCATGAGATTCCAAAACAAAAGACTTGAATATAAGTGCTAATACTGCTAACACCACATGTAAAGAGTTATGGCAAAGATGGGAGTAGAAACTTAGCTCGGAAAACCTGTCCCCTACGTTGCTTTTTTTTTTGTCTGTCTCTCCCCAGAATGACCATGAACTGTTCTCAGCTGTTGCTGTAGTCTCCCAGCAGGAACATGAAGAACAGAAGCCCTCTTTCATTCTTAAGCTAAGCCAGCACATAAAATGAAAATGAATGTGATGTGAAGACAGGTGAGATAGACAGAGATCCCCAAAGTTTTTGCTATCTATGGCCTTTGCTAGGTTTTTGCAAGTAGTTACATCTCCAACATTTGAGCAAGATTAATTAAAGGCTACCTAGCCTATTTCTGCTCCCTCAATATATAGGATCTTCCTTACAGTATGGTTTATGATGAATACAAAATCTACTTTCCACAAATATTTTTCACTCTCACTTAAAATTTTGCTGCTTCTGCAAACATTTCTGCAAAGAAACTTTTTTGCTAGGATGTACATGGAAAGCAGGAAAAAAAAATGGAGTGCAAACACATTAAATGTGAATTCACTTAGAATTTAATAATAAAAAATTGTACAGAAATTTTGTGCAGTGCTTGCCTGGCAGTGGCTGTTAGAGCATCAGAATCAAATCCAGAAAGATAATACAGCTGACAGCAACGTGTCTAACACCAGATCATTCAAGACAAACACTGGAATAAGTAGTGTGAGGACCAAAAAAGACTGGATTTCACAAGCATTATGAGACCTAATACTGCAATTAGGTACCTGGACTTAGATTTTAGCACTTGTCTGCCTGAATGGACTGAGATGGATCTCACCTGCCTCAGGCAAAAGCCAGTTCCGGTTGAGAAGCCACACAACTGCAACAGCAGCAATGTCGAGCACATTAATTTGAACACACTGGGGTGTTAATTTAGTCATCTTGTTTCCGAACCTAACTTGGTTTGCACACTGCCGCCGTACATTACACTGCTGACAGAAACTTCAAATCCCTGCAAGCCAAATGGAGATGTGAAATAAAGCTCTCCATATCCTAGGTAAATATTGAACACCGTGCTTTGAAAAGATTGACTCTCACTTAGTTTTTTAAAGAAAATCACACTTAGTTGCAGAGCTGTGAGTCCTAAACAGAAATAGGAGTCTCCCTGTGACCTAAGACTTTGATCTCTGAATTGTGTTAAAACCACAGCAAGTGCTTGATGTAACAGCAGGAGGCTTGGTGCTCCCAAGCAAAGTAGCATTATTAAGTGGGACCAGCCCACCTAAGGCACTCATGCAGCATCTTCAACTGACCCTGCATGTTGCAGCATCCTATTGGCATCTGGAGTGGTGCTGAAATACTGTCGCTGGCAATGGAAGAAGAGCACTTTACCCCTACCAGACAGGTGAACTCAGCAGACCCAGTAGAACTCCAGAAGCAGTTTGGAAAGCTTTCATATAGTCTCATTCATGTTCAGACTTTGTTTCAAAAGTCAGAAATCTTGGTGTAAGAGCATTAAAAACTGATGGTGCTTGTGCTGAAAGCACCCAGAAGACATGCCCCACCAGTGCAGTGCTGCTGAAAGAGGAATAAGTTTCTGGGCCCTCCAGAAGGGGAGAACATATTTCAATCCCTTTTGAAAACCACAGCACACATCAAACAGGGAAGTGTGCTGCTGGCCTAAATGAAAACTTATTTGCACCTGGCAGAGAAGTAAGACCTAAAGAGCCATTAGAATCTGATGTATGGAAGTGGTTTTTGTCTTGCAAACAGGAGCAAGGCTTAGAGTTTCAGTTATCTTTGCCATAAAACAGTGAATCCTGGACTTCTAGGGTGTGCATCTGCACTTGAGCACGGCTTAGCAGCAATGTATGCATCAGCATATGCTCCTCGTCTCCTGGCTGGTTTGCTAGAAGAGCTGAATAGAGCTGATTTAAAGATCTTCTTTCTCCCCTCTCCCACCATCCTCCTGTTACTGTGCCTTTTTCACACACAGTGGGACCTCTAGTTGAAGAGAGAAGAAGAAATAAACCAAGGGTAGTACAGGGTGTCTTCTTACTAGACTTTTCACAATAGTTTCTGCCTGTGCATTTCTTCTTTAACTGTATTCCAATCATTTTAACTATTAAAATCAGGTGAAATATTACCTATGTGCTTAGTCTAAATTAAACCTTTGGTCCTTTGGAGAATTTTCTGACACTTTTGGTATGACAGAAGCGCTGTGGTACCCAGCTAAGACCTGGACACAGGAATTAGGACATTTCCAAGGCTGTTTTACATCTGATTGTTATTATCCATCATATAAACTAATTAGTTTACCTCACTGTGTAGAGGTTCTATGTTTCGACAATACTAGAAGAGCATGAAAATTCATATATATGAGGGCTACTAGTGCCCACGTCTAATGTCCTGTGGCATTCAATGCATTGTCTATCAACTAGTCCATGGTCAGCTTCATCTATGAATGAAAGCAGCAGAGTGACTGCTGCTTCTCATATATTTTAACTTCCTTCCTGATGGTAGTTCTGTGTCCCAGATGATCTCTTCAGTGAAAGCACTCGCTTGCACGTGTTCTACCATACCTCTTTATTGCACTATTTAAAGACTTTATCAGTGAGATAAAGCAAGATAACAATGCATGTTCAAGTAGAGAAAAAATGAAGAGACCTCTTGTTTAAAGAAAAATGATTTTGAAACCGGAGACTTAGAATGACTGATTTATTTTTATAACAAATGGATAGTTAAAAAGCTCAAAATGAAGCATAGTGTTGCATCTGTTGTATAATGCATGCCTACATCCACTGGAAAACACAACCTCTGCAGCTTACTGTTATAAATGCAGGTACTTCTCCAGTGGAAATAACCTCTGGTGATTCTTGATACCAGTTTCTTATTTCCAGGAACAGTATACAAGTCTTGAGGATGTGAAGAACAGTGTATCCACTTGAAATTACTGAGATGTTCCAGATGCTCGTAGCAGAATTTGGACTGAGTCCTGCATGCAGGGGCTAACAACTCTACCCTCGGATAAAGTGCCACGGGATCTTTTCACAAGATTAAATTGCAGATTGCAAAACAGTTACCTTAACTAGTTCCTGATGTGCTGCATCACACCACATTCAAATCTCCATCTGCGGTGCCTGCAACTACTGTTCAAAAAATGGATGTTTCAGCACAGAAATAAACAAGACGTAGCTCTCTGATAGTGCCACAGAGTGACTTCCATTTCATAGGCCCAATAATTTAATGTGAAATGTGCTTCAAGGCTGTGTAAATCCCATATAATGCCTAGGAACAATCTGGATGCCTAGGAGAGCATGTGGATATCATTTTAAATATTATCAAGTTGCACTCTAAATATATTTCTCAATGTATTGTTCTTTTCCTTTCTGGTTGCATCGGGTTGTCATTCATTGTTACAAAGCATCCATGTACCATCCCAGACATGACAGCATTTTCAAAGAATGAAATGCTTTTAATACAGCAGTATATATAGAATCCAGGCTTGGATAACCATGTGTTGTGTCTGTATTATACCACACAACATTATTGACCCATGAAGCAGAGACACAAGTTTGCTTTCAAACCACTCTCTCTAGACCTTCTCTTTCTGTGGGATCACAACTCTCTTGGTCCTTCTCTTCATTCCTGGCCGTTTGACTAAGCCAGAGAATAGCAGCAGCCATGTTCTCAAAAAGCCATCCTGTGGCAAATGCAGCGTAGGCAGATTTTAACTAATACTAAGCTACCAGAGTCCCTAGAGGGGAGAAAAATCAAGTCGACTAGTAGCAGCCACAGCCTAATCAGGCTGGTTTCCCAGGGGCTGGCAAATCTGAGAAATGACTTACTGCTTTAGCTCAGAAAAGGAAACAACTAAAGCATTAGTAAAGAAAGGCATTTTGTTTTCGAAGTGGGGAAAAAACAGAGCCAGAAGTGAGAGGTTTGACTAAGAAAGGAAAATCATCCTGATAGAAAAAGAGTAAAACATAGCAAAGAGGCAAATTTCTTTCTATTTTTTTTTTTTTTGTGGGGGGTGGGGGGAAGGAAGGAGAAAGAAAAAATCTGAAGGAAGAATGACAATAGAAGAGTCTTCTTGAATGAAGCAATGATACCTTGTTTGTGGGTAGCTCCTCTGATGTGCCTTGATGCCATTTCTAGATGTATACGTGGTTCATTTCATGACCAAATTTCCAGTAATACCTTATTCATTTGGAGGAATTTCTTATTGTCTTTCTGATAATGCCCAGAGAAGTGACTATATATCTCCTAAAAACACAGATGAGATTAGAAGAAAATAATTTCAGTGGACACAGTAGTTTCCTTTTTTATTTTCCTGTTTACATTTTAAGTACATTTTCAAGTACATTTTCAAGTATCAAATATACAAATGGTAGACCAAGGAATCAAATATACAATATCAACATCTTTCACAGTGACATATTTGTGCAAATGTACACTCATTTGAAATATGGTTTTAAAAGAATCCTGATGATACATAGCTAAAATTATCTCTGGTATAATTCCACTGAATTAAAGAGGTTGCAGAGGGAGGGAGTGAATTTTCCTCCTGGTATTATTGGTGAAAAAAAAAGAGTTCTATGTCAAGATGTTTTTTATGAACTTGAATTCAGTTTCTAATCATCCAGATTGCCCTGTACAATAAACTCTTGATTATGACTGCTGGCGTTAACAGTAATAAGACAAGATGATGTGTAGCACAATTTTCTTCATTCAGCTTTTCATTCTCCCACTGCTCCTGAAAAGTCTTTATATCTTTCTGTTGGTTTTGTTTAAAAGTCATGTAAAATTAGATATTATCAATCAAGTCACACATTCTCAAGTGCAAAAACATTATTTTGTTGATTGCCATGTAGCTTTGTGGGATGAAGCAGTGCAGCTCCACTCCTTGTTCGGGAAAGTTGGCTCTGTTGTACTGGTGTAACTTTCTGCTGAACTGATAGCACTACCAAAAACACTGATTCTCCTTTGATCTGAAGCATATCTGTGAAGACCAATGGAAGACACTTATCTGCATTCTTTCCACTGTGCAGCTTCAGCCCTGCACTTGTCTCTACCAACACTAATTAAACCTAGGAAGGGAAAAAAATTACGTTTGCACTCAAACAAAATTATTTGAAGTGAGAAATGCATGCTGGAAAGATAATCAACAAGAGACTTTCATTTCTAAATCATAATCTGGTATTTCCTTTCTGTTCAGAATCAGAATTTGGAAACCTTGTTGCTCTCACTGAGTTGTTTGTCAATGTCAGGAGTTAGTTCTGAGAACTGAAACCTGCAGTTGCTGTAGAAATCCTAACGTGAGCAGTAGCACTAGCGGGGTTCCCTACAATTACTGCTGAAAATAAGAGAAATATGTATCTATGGGATTTCAGATCCTGGGGAGTTTTTCTTCTCTATTTCGAGCATCTCTCAATCATCGTTGCTCACCCAGCTGGGCGACGTTATTCTCTAACTGGCTGAGATAATAAAAAATCCAAGATTTTTTATTTAATCTTATACAAAACTCTTCCATTCCTGTAATACTAGAGACATTTATGTGACTGATGTTTTAAACAGATGGATGGAAATCCCTTTTCCCTTCCAAATAATTAAAGAATCATAATTCTCCACTGCCACAAAACATGCTAAAGAAGTCTACATGGAATCGTGGTATATCAAATGCAAGTTACAAGCAATAGGATGAAGTGAAAGGGATGAGAGATGAGAATGACAGGATTTGTAATGGTTTGTGGTAGCAAAAGAGATGCCTGCACGTCTCTGAGGTACTGATGCAGCTCTTATGAGAGAATCAGCTTTGGGAGAAATCAGTTAGCTAACCATTGCAAGGTTAATATCTCCTAATAGGCGTTAAAAGAAAGCTGGGAAGCCTCAAAGTGACTAGTCTTCCAGAAGTGGGAGAACAAAACTAGGAAGGATTTATTCACCCACTGGGCTAACTCTCCCAGGCAGATCTGCTGGTGTCGGAGTGCTAATGACAAGGAAAGGTGCTCTCAAGCTGCCTCGTGCTCTGGAGATACAGAAAGGCACACCCTCGACCATACGCTGGGGTACATCAGACACACTACTGCTAGTCTGGTAAAGAAAGGGATTGTACCCTCTACTCTGGGCTGGTGCAGCCTCAGCTTGAGCAGTGTGCAGGTTTGAGTGCCATGATATAAGATGGCCACAAAACTACCAGAGACCATCCAAAGGAGGGCTACAAAGATGTTGAGGGATCAGGTGATGGGGCAAGATGCATGAGGAGCAGCTGAGGTCCCTTGGTTTGTTCAGCCCAGAGCAGAGGGAGCCTCATGGTGGCCTGCCGCTTCCTCATGAGGGGAGCAGAGGGGCAGAACTGAGCTCTGCTCTCTGGTGACAGGGACAGGACCCGAGGGAATGGCATGGAGCTGTGTCAGGGGAAGGTCAGGTGGGAGTTAGGAAAAGGTTCTTCACCAGAGGGTGATTGGGCACTGGAATAGGCTCCCCAGAGCAGTGGTTACTGCACTAAGCTGATGGAGTTCTAAAAGCCTTTGGACAGTGCTCTCAGACACGGGATTTGAATGCTGGGTAGTCCTGTGTGAAACCTTGAGTTGGACTTGATTCCTGTGATCCCCTTCCTGCTCAGGATATTCTGTGATTCTATGAGTCTATGGTCTATTTGACCCTCCACCTGAGGCAGGTTTGCAGAATCTTGCAGGGTCACAGCATGTATCCAAGCTGAGAAGCAATCATGTCAAGTTCCCTGTGGCCTCAGGCAGCTGGAACTGTCTGAGGAGATCCAGCCACTTCCCTTCTCTCTGTGTGAGCCTAAAATAGCCTGGGTCTACGCCAGTTGTCAGTCTGATTTCTTCTACTTCAATGCTGAGAAAGGTATAACCATCTTACATTACGAGGATTTTTTTGTGTGAAAAAGATGTTTATGCTGCATATGGAAAAAACAATCTTCCCTGAGCCAAAAGCTCTGGCAAGGTAATGAAATAGCCCACATCTGAGCAATTTCTATCTCACAGTAGAGCCTGGAGAGGTTTAAAGCTGTGTAAATGCCTTTCTATATTTCTGGAGATTCTGACCTTGTGTGTGCTGTTTTGCAGCAGAGGCAGAGAATTGATCTCTAGCTGACCATGAACTGTGCGCTTCCTTGAAAAACCTCTTCCTATCCAGAACTGTACACAGCTCTTGCAACATTCCCTTTGAGTCAGTGACCTCACGCACATGGCATGTTATCTTCAGAACTTGCTGCTCATGCCTGATACACAACTGGCTGCACAAACAGCCCTCTGAGAAAGGCCCACAGAGGCAGAAGCAGGCGCAGAAGCACATGGCTGTTTTGCAAGAACTGCATTGTCTGAGCCCTCCCTCTCAAGGCTGTAGATAATGTTCCTCACTGTCTTGCCCACAGACACTGATCACCATTGAGAAACTCCCTTCATGTGAGGGAGACTGAGAGGGAAAATGAAGCTCCCACCATCCTGTATGTCCCTGTATGTTGGGTGCAATGATGGCCCACAGTGTCCTTGGGTACCAGCTATGCCAGTTTTTAATGTTTTCTCTGCACTGCTCCCTTACTAACTAGCCTTTACCAAATCTCTTTTTGCTGCCTGTCACATTTTTTTTTTTTTTTTGTGGCAAGTTGCCACTCCTTAAAGATCTTACAACAGCCTCACAGAATGGAACTAACAGTCACTGATTTCACACACCTTGGCACAGAAATAAATATTTTATGCATGCAGATAGTCCCAATGAGACTTCTAGCCTCACTGGAAGGGATCATTGTCATCTGCAGCTATCACACCACCTGAATAATAATTATTGATCCTTATTTGACATTGCTCACAAGATAGAGAGACACGGTAGTGCTTATCTCTTGTACATATACCAATAGAAATAGTCATGAAGTGGAGCATGTGCTGCATCTTGTTCCAAATGAGACACTCCAGAAGCTGGGGAGCCTGCTTTACCCACCACATACATTCTTTACTCAGAGGGAGGTGAGGCACTGGCATAGGCTGCCCACAGAAGCTGTAGATGCCCCATCCCTGGAGGCATTCAAGGCCAGATTGGATGGGGCAGCCCGATCTGGTGGGTGGCAACACTGACCACAGCAGTGGCGTTGTAACTGAATGGTATTTAAGGTTCCTTCCAATCCAAACCATTCTGTGATTCTATGAAATAATGTTATCAGGAGTCTTTACTTAAATGATACACCACATCATATCCCAGAGCAGAGCTGTAATTTAGCGTGCGCGCAATGCATGTTTAAATAAATATGTATACGTATTGACACATGTACACACATACATACAAACTTGAGTATGTGCTGGTGTGTGTGCTTTTATAAACACATACACATACATTATTTACATGCTTATATAAATACATATACTTAAAATACATATGCATATGAGGGCTGCCTCAAAAGTAATGCCTGCTATTTTATTATGTTGGCCCACAACTTCAGAGGCGGATGTTGGTGGGATGGCAGCAGAGGTCTAACCTTCCCACCAATATTCAGCTCCATTTTGTCACTGTGTGACAGATGGCAGCAGAGCGGCACTCTGACACAATGGTGTCTGACATGGAAGCACAGATCAAGAAAGGGTGTGGAATTGAATTCCCCCATGCAGAAAAAATTGTACCATTGACATTCATCAATGCTTCTGAATGCTTATGGAGACCAAACAATGGCTGTGAGCACAGTGGCTGTGCATTTCAGCAGTGGTGACAGCAATAGTGGTCACCTTCACTGGTGCAGATTTTTATGAGCGCAACATGCAGGCTCTTGTTCACTGCTGGCAAAAAAACAGAGCTAATGGTGGAGTCTGTGTTGAAAAGTAGTGTTTTATAGCAGGGAATTTGCTGTATCAATTATCATTGTTGTCTTTGTATCTGTAGCATTTCCCATGGAAATAAATAGGATGCAATACATTTGGAATGACTTATGTGTGTGCATGTTTTTTCTTCTGGTCAATGAAAGGGATTTTTGGTAGCTTCCATAAAGATTTTATTTGCCTAAGGTGAAAGATAAGATAAAATATTTTTCCAAAGAGATGACATACCTTTAAAATTATAAAAGAAAGCTTGCTTCAGATCCAGAAATGAAGATTGGCAATCTGAGCCATGCAAGAACAAATTTCAAAGCTAGACCAATCACTTACACGCTACTTTCTGTTGCTTTGCATCCTTCCCCCTAATCCTCAAAATATTATTAATACATTAAATTCCTCAAGAAAGAAGAATGATTATTGAGATAACCTTGAACTTTCCAGAACGCTATTGTGAACTGAGCGGCATTATTTAACGACTGAGGCAAAAGCAGAAATACTCAGAAGTGTTCTTTCAGGCAACTGCTCTTGACCTTCTGTAGACCACACTGTTGACATGACAACCTCCAAGAAAAATAATAGATTTCACTTTTTCCAAGTGAAGCCATAAGACTATGCTTTGGAGTATGAAAACAGCAAAGACGCCAATAAACTATGCATTGTAAAGGAGAATGGAATTCCTTTTACAGCTCCTATTGCAGTCTTTGCACCAAATGTGACAGTTAGCAATGTCACAGAATAATAGAATCGTTTGAGTCAGAAAGGATCTTTAAAGGTCATCTAGTCCAACTCCCCTGCAATGAACAGGGACACCTACAGCTAGATCAGGTTGCTCAGAGCCCTGTCCAGCCTGACCTTGAATGTCTCCAGATATGGGGCATCCACCACCTCTCTTAAAAACCTTTTCCTGCTCTTTGCCACCCTTACTGTAAAAAACATTTTTCTTACATCTAATCTAAATCAC
Source organism: Penelope pileata (assembly GCA_013396635.1). Classification (NCBI taxonomy): domain Eukaryota; kingdom Metazoa; phylum Chordata; class Aves; order Galliformes; family Cracidae; genus Penelope; species Penelope pileata. The sequence goes on along the minus strand of WBMW01005038.1, from coordinate 7,155 downwards.
CTTCTTTTAGTTTAAACAATTTCTCCTTGTCCCATCACCTCAGACCCTGCTAAAGAGTCTGTCCACTTCTTTCCAACAGCTCCCCTTTAGATATTGAAAGGCTGCTACCAGATCTCCCCGAATTTTTCTGTTCTCCAGGCTGAACAGCCCCAGCTCTCTCAGCCTGTCCTCGTAAGAAAGTTATATACTGAGATGAAAAATACCGAAAAAAATATCATTGAAATTGGGTTACAGATTGCTCTGAGCCATCTTTGTCTCCCCTCTCAGCCTTCAAGGCAGGAATCTGAGTCCTGAGTATTTCAGTCTCAGAGATCAGTGAAAATTCAACTCCTCCTCCAGCTGAGGGCAGGAGGATTAGACCCTAGGGTTGAAAAGAGAATATCTGTCTTCAGCATCTTGAATGGTGTTACCTTAATTCACATGAAACCAGGACCGTTTGGAGTACAAACAATTTACAAAAAAACCTGTCATTTTATGCAGAGGATACTGCTCACTCCCCATACATATTGCAGCACAGAGCCGCGCTTTATGCTTCTTCTGCATAGTTTCAAATGCTGAAATGAACTTATCTGTCTTCTGACAGTTGTTAACATCATCTTTGCTTCCCATTATCTTCACTTTTCAAGCTGTTTTGTTCTGGGTTAGGCCCTGAACCTCTGCCCAGCTTTCTAGGGAGCACAAGCACAAAATTCGGAGCTGCAGGTGCAGTTTTCCTGCAGAAAGGTAAATTCAACCCTTCTGAAAATAAGGCCTTGGCAGACAGATATATTCAGGTGTACCAGATCCTTCCAGAACTGCTTTTCTGCAAAACTCTGTGTTCAGCAAGTTCATGGGATCTTTGCACAGGAGGAAAATACCATGTTTCCTTCCCTCTCCCCTGTGTGAGCATATTGCTCTGCGTGTTTCCAGGTCAGTATTTAGAATAGGTCACAGAGTTGGCCTGATGGAAGAAGATGCATTTGAGGCTTTCTGTTCAGGAGATCAAGAAGGAAAGACTTTGGGTCGTAATGCTCTTGTACAACACTGGCCAATGTGTGGTGGAGAGAGAAATCTGCCAGCACCCTTTTTAGTGTTTCCAGGTGGATTACTGTTTGACACGCTGCAGAAGACACCCATGTTTATTGACCTTTTTCTTTGCAGGAACAGTCACACTCTCCAGTCACTGGTTTTCTTGTGGCTTTCCCACTGAGCATGTAAGAACAGGATGTTCAAGAGCTGCGCCATATGGTAGCATGCTGTCTATTGTTCACATGATTGGCTTCAAGCACTGGCTGGCTTTCACTTTTTGCTTTGAATGGGTTGTGGCTGAAACTTCCATCAATTGTTGGGATGGGGTGGAGAAATGGGGTCCCAGTGAAGGGTGAATCCGCAGAGGGGCTTCTTTTCATTGCATGAATTTAACACATCTGCTGCAGCTAGATCTCTTTGTATATTAAGGGCATTGTGGTTCAAATTAGGGGGATATTTTAAGATCATAAGAACAAAATTCTTTTATAAAGCAGTAGTGTGTATTTTTGGTTTCATTATAATTCTTATTTATTTTAACACATTTGTTATTTGTCCAGAGCTTAAGATAATGTGTCTATTTATTATGTGTTTATTTTGGATGTTTTTGTTATATTTTGTTTAAATGTAAATTTATCAGTAGAGTTGGTTAAGCTGGTTTTCTAGTCTCCTGGACTATTAAGAGCATTCACATATACAGCTGAATGGTAAGACAAAAGCTGTCTGATTTAATTGCAGTAAAACACACACTCACCAAAAAAAAAAAAAAAGCACCTGAGGAAATTAGAATGACTGTTTTCTCCTGTCAATAACTGTGTTTCTTTTTTTTCACTTCTTTTGACACTTCTTTCACATTTTCTCTCTGTTCTTTCCACATACAGAGGGAATTTGTAATGCCATAACAGGAATCCAGATAGAAAAACTATTCTTTATTCTGGGTAAGAGAATAAAGCACCCAGAGTGTATCAAATTATATAATGCTAAGCTCAGAAAGTAACGGTTATGAACTACTTTCCGACCTCGGCAGGTGACCAATCTCTTTCTTAAAGTGTAAAGATTGATACTCCATACAGTTTTGCCCTTGTAATTTGAAATCTGTTTTTCAGGACTCTCAATGGATATTCACTGTCTTGTCTAGGAAGTCTGTCCCCATAAACTAGCTTTAGCTTACAATTTTTCTGGTTTGTATAGCATAAGAAAGAAAAAGAAAAAAGAAAATAAAAACAGAAAAAAGAAGAAAGGAAAGGAAAGGAAAGGAAANTTTTTTTTCTTTTTTTCTTTTTTGACAGGATAAATAGCCAAATTTTGCTCTTTAAAATTTGGTAGAATTTGAATAAGGTGGGCTATCTACATTATGGGGACACACATGTTTAGTATATTTTAATTTAATTTATTTAGTACATAACACTTGTTAGTGAAAAATCTAGATTTTCATTAAAAAAAAGAAAGAAGGGAGGAGTCAATAAGACCATAGTTTATCGGATTCAGTGAAGTACCAGTTTGTCATAAAAACAAATCAACCAAGACATTCCTGCTGCAATATGTACAGGCTATCCAGCTTCCTCGAAGCAAACCCCAGCACAGCTGAGGGCAGTATTCCCAGAGATGTTTCTTCACCCATTTCCCTCTGCATGTGATCAGTCTCCAGAAGCTCATTGAGTCAAATGTTGTTGTATGTTAGACCTGAATTGCTCTGAAGGCCTAGTTCGAGGAGGGTTTGCACCCACAGCTGTAACTTCTGAGTATCCGTAGATGTGAGCAGCTTCACCAGGATTTTCTGGAAACTGCAGTGTTGTCTTTGTCAAAAAGAGCTGCATTCAGAGGTAGGAAAGCAATTTTGCCAGTTTACAAGCAAGATCAGATTGTCTTCCCAAAACGCTCTAGAGTGGCTTTCAACATTAAATTATTCTTTTCAGGAAGGACATTTTGGATGCGGAGTGGGGGCAAGCATCCTTGTGCCACAGAGCCCAGACTGCTGCACGTTGATGATGCCCCCCGGGTGGTATGCACAGGTTCAGGCAGCACTGCACCAATAGGACTATTAAGTACACGCTCTATTTGAGCAGGCATGCACTCTGAATCTCTTTTCTCTCAACTCATTATCAACGGTGTGTGTGTTTTGGGATGGGGGGACTGCCTGAAATTGCAAATGAGATAATTTCCTTTTGCAACTGTGCATCAAGAACTGAGAAGTTTGTAGCACTTCTTTCTTCCCAAGCAGACTCTGTACTCCAAGGAGCACTTTTAACGGTAACCCCTCTACCCACATATGTTCTTTTTCTGTCTATCCCAATTCAAATTTTGAACAGCACTACTGTGGAGGGAAATACTTGCTAAAATAAAACGTGATGCCTGGAAGAGAAAGAATTATCCAAATCTAATTATTAGACACTGCAAGCATTTTGAGAGTCAGAGATCCTACTGAGATGGCATAATGCCTCATAAGTAATGCAACAGACAGGTTTTATCTAATTTCTAGGAGGCTATTCATCTGTGGATACAAAGAATCTTTGATAAGTGTGCTTATGAAAAAAAAAACCTATCATTTTAGTGACACTATCTGTTATTAGTTAGTGAGTACCACTGATACACTGTACTGCACAACATATGAAGTATGCCCAACTTGTATAACCGGTATAATCAGGGAGTAAACAGCACGCTGATTATTGGCATGTCAGCAAGCACATGGAAAGAGTGTGTTATAGCAAACAATTTAATTCAGAAATCTTTCAAAGAGGTTTTCCACAGCTCTTGAGGAAGAGAGGAACAGTGCAACATGCTGTAAGCCCATGGAGAAAATCCCACTGACATCCATGGCCTCAGATGAGGTCTTTAGAGACCAGCGCTGCAAAATTGCTTACATTTTTGTAATGGTTACAGCTGGACTATGACCCACATTCGGAAAAGACCCAAAAATCCCAATGTGAATGAACAAATTTTACATTTTAAGCTAGAATCTTTTAATCTTTATATATTTTAAATTGAGATAGAACTATTAATTGGTTGATAGGGAGACAGTATGAACAAGTTCTCATACAATTTCTTTAGCTGATTTGGAAAGCTTTAGTTTTATACTAACAAAGATTTATTTGTGCAGCATGCACCATTTGAAAATTTGAACTCAGTTTTCCTATGCAAGGTAACTTCTCATTATTCTGATCCAAGAATTTTTCTCTCTCTACTCTCCTCTTATTATATTCCTTTGCATGTAGCATTGTCAAGAGGGACTTGTCAATGTTCTGTTATCTCCTCTCATTGTTCTGTGTTTTCATGATGTTTTATGCCTCCAGTTTTCGATTTACAGAGGACAGTCACAAGGTCTGTTTCCACACCCACCATTTCTGGAAGGCATAGCAGTGGGCTAACTATGAGTTGCAACAAGAAACTCTAATTCCTAGTGCTGCTAGAGAACAAAAAGACTTAATGGCTGTTGTGTTCTCCTGAGGAAACAAGGCAGAGCAGCCAAACTCTAGGTAAGTGTATTCGTCAGTGAGGTCCCAGATGTACTAGGTTATACAAGTTCCATAGCGGTGGAAGAGCAAGGGACAGGACTCCTTTCTCTCTTCTGAGTGCACTCACATGGGAAAGTCCAAGCTCATTCCTTCAGGGATGCTAGCGAGCACACAGCAAAGGCAGCTGTTCTGAATGCTCTGGCTCAGCAAAGAGCTTACCGTGTGTTAGGCATTGGGATTTCTGCCTTATAAGTTCCCAAAACCACTTGTCCTGAATTCAGCTGCTTCTTTCAAGTTTTGTGATGCCTTTGGGGCATTGGATTCTCAAAACACAGTTTTCTTGGGGGCTTTGGGTTACAGAAAGAGTTCTCAGATGATGCCTGGAGTAGCGACAGAAATACATGTATCTAACAATAGTTTTGACACTGTCCCGCATGGCATCCTGGTGGATAAACTGGATAAATATGGGTTTGATGGATGAACCACTCGCTAGATAAGGAACTGGCTGGATGGCCGCACTCAGAGAGTGGCGGTCAATGGCTCAATGTC
>WBMW01005037.1:2211592-2234074 GCA_013396635.1 Penelope pileata | reverse complement strand
CGGCCGCGGGGGGAGGGAGAGGGAGGCGCGGGCCGTTTCCAGGGGAGCGGCTGCGGGGCGCGGGCACGACGGGGGCCTGGCCCGGGTCCAGAGGAGATCGGCGGCACCGCGCGGGGGCCCCGGAGGAAGCCTCGAGCCGCCGCCCCGCGAGCGCGTAACGTGGTTGGGCCGCAGCGGAGAGGACGCCCTTCCCCGGGCGGAGCGGGGCGCGGGGCGGCCGCCTCCATCTTGGGGAGCCGAGAGGACGGGGGTGCGCGGAGAGGCGACCGACGTCATGTTCCGACCCGATGCCGGCGAGCTCCTTCGTGACGTCACCAACGACTTTAACCGCCTTCGCGTTCCGTTTCACCGCATCTCGCAGTGCCGAGCGAGGGCTCCTCCGGCGCGGCCCCGTTAGGCGGAGGGGTGCGGGTGGGGCGGTGCTCCTCGAGGCTCCGGGCACCCCGTGGGCGCCCCCGGGGCTGTGGGCTCCGGGGGGGTCCTGAGCTGCCCGCTGCAAGGCTGTGGCTTTTTGCGCTGGGTGACGGAGACGTGCTCCTCATTGGTGAGTTTCCTGAGAAAAGTTGGATTTTATCACGTTCTGGTGACTTCCTCACAGAGGAAAGAGAAGGGATTGCACCATTAGACGGCCCTAATCGTTGACTGGTTTCAGTAGTTAATAAATTACTGGTCAGTAATCTTCCTCCCTCCCCCCACTAATGTACTTCAGTACTGTCCCTTGGAGGTGACAGTCTTTCAGAGCTGCTTATGTGGCTTACACTGAGCTGTCCTTTGAATGTGACCAATTTTTCTTTCATACAGTAATGTAATTCTCAGTTCATACCTCCAAGTGATAGTTTTGTTTTAGTACTAGATGAATAAGATCGTATAGCCTTAGCTTGCCTTTCTTAACTTTGAAAGAACATTACAGTCTCTTTAATATGCTAAAAAATGTGTATGGACCACACTCTTCATGCTGTATGTTCAGTAATTAAGAACTGTAACATCCTGCTTATGTGGCACAGGGTTTCATCGTTTCCTTTTTCTGGGAGCTTCAGGGAGGCAAAAAATGCTGATTCCTTTTGTTTAATGTAAAAGGGTATATATAGCATTGCTAAGTTCCTCTTTTAAAATCATTTTTATTTTTTTAATCTAGATAATCTAGGCTGCAGAAGACTTGTTTAAGTAAGCTGGTATTCAGCTATCTTTTGCTTAATTTTGAGAACTTGTAAACTTTTTTCATCTACTTCCTAAAAGGGTTTTTTAAGTGGTAGTTTGAATTAGTAGGGCGTCATCTATGTCTTGTTGATACATTTACAAACAATTTACCAGCTCTTTAAGCAGTTTAATTGCTTGTGGGTGCAAAATGTCAATGTGTAGTTACTGTACATGTGTAGCGTATGCTGTGTTAATTGTGATAGGTATTCTGGGTTCTGCTCCACTTCTATAAATGCCAGCTGCTCGTTATCATTCTTTAACATTTTAAACTTTCTGTAGGAATAAATAGAGAAGTATGCTCAAAATAGCTGGTTAGAGTTGGGCCTTCCATTAGTGGTTCCAGAAACATTGCACATAATTCTTTTTAATGTGCTTTGGTGGAAGAATAAAGGCTCTTAGTAGCCTCCAGCCCACTTTGATTTGCACAACTCCAGTGACTTGCAAATCAGATAACTGTTGATTTCAAAAGTAGAGTTTAAATATTGTTTTCCAGGTTTCCTGGTTTTCTTTTTCAGGGTTATTTGAATCTCTGTTGGTATGCAGATGAACTTTTTTTCTGCTGCAAATTTAATACACACGATGAAGTATCTATTAATTCTTAAAACTGTTCAAATGTGAAATAATGTATACAGTTCACATAATGCTTTTCATGACTTGTTGTCTTCTGAGTTTTAAAAAGCAAGACCAGCAAAATGCGCAACAAAAGATAAGCTTCCAAAAGCTATTAGCTTATTATTAGCTAAAGTTATTAGACCTGTATGAGCCCAAAACAGCAAACAAAATTGAAGAGGTTTTCCAGTGTGTGATAGGCTCTCCAGAAGATGTTTGTTCTTTTTAATCCTGCTTCACTACTAAGGTTTTCTGGGAGCAGATTATACTATTTGATTTTAGTTTAAGATATTGTCTTTATAGTTGTAACTTTAACTGCATGCTATTAATTCTGTGCAGCCTGAAACTTCAGCCAGAAATACTAAGTGGAGAGAAGAAGGGGAAGGATTGCAAGGATTAGGCTGGAAGATTATGAAATTTAACTGATAGAAATGGAAAAAGACAGGACTGTACCCAGCAAGAATGGGATTAGATGGTTTCTAGTTGGCAGGTCTGTCTGCACTAGTTTTACTCCCTGGTGAGGTTTTTCTGCCTGGTGTCCCCTGTAGTGCTTCAACTAGTAGCACGGTGGCAGGAGAAGGACAAGGTATAAGTAACTTCTACATACTTTATGCAAGAATTGCTCTCTGGCTTCCTCCTTAGGACAGTATTTAGTCCAGGGACAATTACACTTTAAAAGTTGTATTACTCTTCTGTTTTTATCTCATGCGACTTCTGAAATAAGTGAATGCTTCATGGGTGTTAGTAGGGGTGGTCTCAGCGACGTTGATGGACTTTGAGGTTTAAAAAATACATTAAAATTCCAGTGAGGGAAGACAGAAACATTAAGTGTGTATTGTGTGTGTTCTCATGGTAAACCTTAATCAAAATGGGTAACTGAACTGTTTGCTGTGTTTGTAATAACATAATCAGCGTGCTGTCATTACTGTGCTTCACTGAGTTCTGAATGAGAATTCCATTTTTGTTTTACTTCTTTTAATGAAGCCTTTTTGGTGGAGTAAGAATGAAATTAATAACTGGTTTCAGATGTATTTTCATTCACTCATTACAAATGGGGGGAAAAAATGTGTTAAAAACACAGGATTTTTCTTCAACAGCTGTGCTGATAGGGTCAGAAATTGTAATCCTGCAGTTGTTCTGAGTCTATTTCTGTACACTTAGTTCTGCTGACAACCATAATTAGACATCCAGAGGATACAGATAGTTTAATGTAAAATGAACATTTTTTACATATATTTTAGGATGTGTAGCTAGTTTATGTATTGAAATAATGCCAACTTGACAAAGCCTGCACAGCTTTACTAGTTACTCTAAAGCTGTGGAAAGAGAAAAGGGAATTTCAAGTACAATATGAGTTTTGGAGCTGAAATTGGACAGTCCTATAATTGCAACATTTCATGTTTTAAAATAAGCAATGGTATGTTGAGACTTGAACTATAAGGATCATGTAGACTTAGCCTACATAAACTGTTTCTGTTCACTTAACAACCCAGTGTTCGTAAGTCACCATAGAGGGCGGATTTCTTCAGCATTTCCAGGGAGGGATGTCAGGTTGTGTGAATCAGTTTTCCAAAACTCTCTTCCTTTGCAGTTGCTTAAAATGTATTTTCAGTGCTGCTGAGGGGGTCAAGTTTTGCAGCAGAAATTCAACATTAGACAGAAAGGTCCTAGGTATCTGTAAAATATTTTCATTCACAGTGATGGGAAAGGAATGGTGATGATTGTATTGTGAGCAACACGCAAGTGAATCAAATTAATCTTTCTGTTGCCAAACTTAGAACCATGGCTTCTAAAGCTGGATTGTACTGGGGCCTTTAGAAGGTTAAAGGAGATGTAAAATTTTTTCTTGGAATCTAAGCTTTTGACCACAAAAAGGCACATTTCCCCCCCTTTTTTCTAAAAGAGAAAAAAGCAGAGCTGTCTGTGCTGCTTGTGATGGCACTTAGAGTAGTTCTTAATTAGCAAAATCTATTTACGATGTCGTTTTTCTCATACATCTCAGACCTTGAGAGAAGAGGTAAACCTGATCCAAAAATTCCAATTTATTTTGTTTTCTTTCAGTAAACTTGTTGTTTAGAGCAGGTATGGGATTAGCTTGCACAGATGAATGTGAATAAAGGCTTCAGAGGGTGCTACAGGAGTGGTGAAAAAGTTAAATGGTAGTGAGCCAGTAAAGTCTCTTTTAAACATCTGTGAAGCTCTAGGTTAGAAAATCTCAATGGCATCTCTATAATGCTTTTCTTTCCTCTTAAAATTAGTTCGTGTCTCTTTAAATGCAAAACCTTTAAACTAGATACGAGTCCTGTTTCTCAAACATGATTACAGGCCTACAGTTTGGAAGTTGTGTGTAGTGTGTGAAAGTGCCTTAAGTTAAGGTTTGGCCTTCATTAAAATTGTCAGTAGCATTGCTGGTTACAGTTCTTTTCCCAGCTAGTAACAGTTATGCTGGCAGAAGCTCTCCTGTACACATGTACTGGACTCTGCTCATGCAGCTTTGTTCATTCAGGGAATCTGAGTGAACTTTCAGATTTTGAAATCTTGCTTCTTCCTGAGATAAACTTCTTTACTTAGAAGGGCTGTGCTGGCGTGTGGGAGAGCTCTTGGATTGCGTGCAGCTACACTGATAAAACTGCCCTGCACGGGGATGGTGCACACCTGCCACCACCCCACCCTGGGAACACATCATGCAGGTGAAAGTACAGCTCTAATGGTGTCCTTACCTCTGCAAGGAGCCTCTGCCAGCACTGCTGTCTTTATTAATGTGTCTGACTTGTGCAATCGTGACAGTGAAAACCTGTAGCGTAGATACAATCATAGTCTTCTATTAAATAAATAAAATTTTAATGGTTATGGGCTCTCTGGTGGGCTTGCTGCTGAAGCACCCTGAATGTTTCCATGAGGATTGGCTGCTCAGCTGGATTTAGCTGTGGGAACTTCACTTTGATTCAAAGAAGTACATTTCTGCTATTTGTTCAGAACAAAATAAACTTGTAGTATTTGGTGCTGTGCTCGTTCTGCCGCACTACATAGTGGTCCATCCCTTCTTTTGTGGTTTTTTTTTTTTTTTCTGACTATGGTGCAGTCTGATAGAAGTGTATTTCAAATATTTTGCTTGGAAAAGCTATTTTCAAGTCTGAGACATCAAAATAAGCTGAAGTCTCTATATTTTGTGTTGCATAAACCAGGGAGCTGCTTTTTCAGTTGGGGTAGCTGTGCTGTACCGTGGAGCTGCTCGCTGTCTTTTCCAAGCGTTAATGTGCACTGCAGTTTGCTTTGTGTGCATGGTAATAGGATTCCATGCATACACATTACATTCAGCACTTCCAGGAGGTCCCACACTCACTGTAGATGTGCAGGACTGCTGTCCTGTGCGTGGCACTGGCTTGCTTAGGCTCACACAAATTAAGTGAGAAGCCTGATGTGAAGAGGATGGTGTGTATGGGCTTCTTTCAGACACAATAGAGTGGGCTTTGTAATAATGAGCGACTGAAGACATTTTAATTCAGAAAAGTTAATTTTTTTTATTACAAGAGCAAACACTACGTGAACATACATGTTCTTGTAATTAATCTGTTTTCTTAATTACTTTAAAAAGCAAGCTGCTGAATTGGTTTGGTTTGCTAATGAAGTTTGTCAGAGTAGTGTATTTCTTTGGTACCTTTCTCAAGTGGAGAAATGGATCTTGTGAAATTTATGCATGCCTTGGGTCTTGTTGTTCACGAGAGGAAAAATCTGGAGGAAAATAGAACACTTATTTTTGCATCATTGGATACTAAAAACAAATGTAGTGAATGTGCATGTTTTCAAGCATAGCAGGTGAGTGGCAGCAGCAGTGCCTGCAGATGCTCCTTGCTGTCTTGTAAATGTGGGCTCTCCTGTCCTAACACAAGACAGGCACTTTGCCCTGGACATCAGAAATATTTTTCTGTGCCAATCAAGAAAAGCAGCATTCAAAGTCAAAAAGTCTGCAAACCTCAGCATTTCATTGCAGTGGTCTGTGGGAGTCTGCAGGATTGTCTGACAGTAGAAGTTGGTAAGATAGTAGCAACTGACGCTACAGAACTAATCTTTAAAACACATTGCAACACTGTAAACACTTCGCAGTTACTACAGTTGGGCTTTATGAATTCTGTCACTTGTCTGTCTCTGTGAAGGGGGCTGCGGAGGTGAGGCAGAAGCCCAGTAGGTCTGAGTGGAAGGGCGTGTTGTGGGACTTGTAGATGTCATTGGTGCCATCCCTGATGAATCAATATCACACTGTCTTGTACATCTGGGGCTGGAATACTCTTGTGGCAGTAAATGCTGCTACAAAACTAGATAGATCTTCATGATGCTTTGTGCTAAGGTGAACCTATAGCATAGCGTTTATATTTGTCTAGATTTATTACAGCTTCACTCAGCATTTAAGAAGAACAGACTTCTTTAAAGTTGTGCTGGTGGTTTTTCTGAGGAACACAGCTGTATTACTGAGTTACACATTACTGAATATGCGTTGTTGAAACTACAAAGCATGATAATGTGTTAATTTTTTTAATGGGAAATAATGTATTGACTCTGAAATAGGAAAAAGTTAACTGCCCCTTCTAAGTTGTTAGTACTGCAGGGGTATAGTGTGGTAGGCTTGGTGTAGTCTTGGAGTTGGTATATTTAACTACCCAGCAATAGGTTTTTGTAGCATTATTTCTGATTGCTTTTTATACCCTTAGGTCTAATAATACACAGTGAAACACTTCAATTTTAAGCAAATTGTATTGTTAACATTTTTCACATCTAAGGTTTTTACTGATATAAAGTGTTCTTACCAGGAATGTCTGTACTTCTGACCTTGATCTGCAGTGTGTCTGTAGCAGTCACATAGTGAGACAGTAAATTATTCAGGGCTGGGGTTAGGGACTGGAACTCTAATCAGTTTCCCCACATCTGGAGTTGAGCCTTATGGCTGGTGCCTTTCTCACTCTTTCCCCTTACTGTCTCTCTTCTGTCACAGCATTCCCCCTTCACAACTCTTTGAAAGGTAATTCCCTCCTTTCAGAGGGAAGACATCTGAATTAGTAATCAGTGGGTATATTTTATACCAAAGACTATTTTTCAACGTATGGGGAAAAAGTTGGTATGCTGCAGTCAGAGCTTTCTTCCATGGGTGTGACTCTTTTGTCAGGTCTGTGCACGCTGATGCACACCTACAGATGTCAGGGGCTCTGTGCCAGCCCTGAGATAGGTGTGAACCAAGTGGGTGGTCCTCAGGGGCGTGGTGGAACACCTCAGTTTTGTCATGGATGTCTGTTGCTTCTCCTGTAAGCAGTCTGCCCTTGTATCTTTCCTGGAAGAGCAGATGGAGGGAACTGCACTGCAGCCTTATGTGTGCTTGGCTTTTTCCATCGCTGGTGCAGAACCTGTTTCCTGCTGTTCTTAGGGATCAATGGATTGTACCTTTTGTCCACTTTCTGAATAAAATTGCTCATTTATGTACCAAGTAGGTTTTGCTCTACTGACTTCCTCTGAGCTGCTTTTGTGATGCTTGTTGGTGCAGGGAATTAATTTTGCTGTGAAATAGAAGTAGAGCATGTTTCCCTGGTGTCATCTTTGACAAGTGGGGATACAATCTAGTTTTCAGTGGGATCAGTCGTCCACCTGGGAGTGGCATCAAGGAAACCATACACACATTTATTTTACTTGTGTCAGAAATGTTCTTATTTGAGTTCTCAGTCAGACTTTTTCATGTGATGTTCACATACTTAATAGGAACCTTCAGAGCTTTTAGTTGAAGCTATTATCGTAAATTGTGGCCCAGACTGGTTTAATGTCAATATGTGGAGCAGAAACTGCTCACTGATGAATTAGACTTGCTTTTAATGGTTTTTACTAAGTGTAAGACTTGTATTACACTTCGAATTTCTTTGCGGATGCAAGCACTCTTCTGTTTCCTTACTAACCCTAGGTTTTGGGAAGTTGTTGAACCTGATGTTGATCCTTGTGATTGTTCGAGGTCTCTGACCTGTCCTTGGACCCTGGGCGTTGAATATCTGTAATGTATCTGAAGCGTTAACTAGTGCTTCAGTGAACTTGGCAAAACAAAGCCTTTGTTTTCCAGTTACAGTAGAAGTAATCCCCCTCTGTTAGGTAACCAATGGCCATTCGGGGCCGGTAGAATGAAATCCTGCACATTCTAAAGTCTGTAATGCATCTTGAGTGTGCAGGGAGCCGTGCTTTGTTTGCTTATGTAGGGGTGTGATAGGTGAGACCTTTCAAAATCAGGTGCATCTTTCTGTAGAGTTAAGGCAAGTAGAGAGATAAGAGAACTAATGCTTACCAGATATGCATCAGTGAGGCTAAAGCATTCATGCAGAGTGTTTGTATAGCCTGTACATTTTTAAGTAGCAGAACTTGTACAGATGACAGCATATTTTCTGAGTATAAGAAGAGTAGCTCTCATCCAAGAATGTGCAATAAGGTGCAGCATATTTTGCTGTCTAATGGTAGCTTATCACTGAGGACTAGCACTAATGGGAAGATGATGATCACCATTCATTAAAATACCTCAAAGAAATAGCTAGTAAATTGAAGCTGAAGAATCTACTCTGATTTTTTTCCTTTGCTATTTGCTTGTTCACAAGTCCTCAGATGAAGGAGAAACTAAGTTACTACTTCTGGTTGGTTTTAGTTGGTGTTAAAGGTGTTATTACTGAGCTGTCTTTCAATATCTTTTTTTTTTTTTTTTGAATGAGGTCTGCTAGTTAATTAAGACAGGAAATTCATCATGCAATTAAAATAAGTTCTGAAAGACAAAATCTTCATGCAGTCTGTGGGCCCGTTGAATGCTTATTGCCTCTTCAGGGCAAGTGTGTTGGAGATACTTAATGGAATGTGCAAGTGATTTGTTGAATGGACCTTTGAAAAATAGAAATGCTGAAAGGGTATAGGGAGATGTGGCTGTTCTTTAAGAGCTTTACTCTGTCATCATCAGATTAAGATGTTATATTGGGGCGTCTTAAAGGGCTTAATGAAGGCAGCGTTCAGCAGATGCTGTGTTTTCAAGCTGCCTGTCCTGCAGTTACCATCTTTCAGCCCTGTGTAACTGGTGTAGATGACCTCTCTTCCTTTTTTTGCCTGAGATTTGTAAGCTGTTGTGTTACAGAGTTTGCAGTACATAGCAATATGCTTTTGAGGTTATATCTGAATGTGACAATGATGTATTTACAGTGCAGAAAAGTGAGATTATAGGCTTTCCCTTTTTTCATTGCTGGATTTCTTAATGTGCATGTTTGTGAACAAGTGCTATTGTAGTAGCAGGATTTGGAATTTGGAAATTTCTTTTCTGCCTCTTGTTAGGTTAGTTGCTGGTCCTCTCTGGAGTCTTTTCAAGATGTGTAGACTGAATAACACAGGTTTGCAGTAGTCAGAGAATCCACGGGGATCCTGAATGTGAGTAATGGCTTCTGTAGTTTTAGAGGGCAGCCCCCTGTTCTCCCTACTTGAGAGGAGCTGATCCAGTTAGAGTTGCAGGCTTGTGTCAGCTGATGGTGTTATGTGATGAGGACTTGAATGCTTTTGCTGTTATTTTTTTCTGGATTTGAAACTTTTGGCAGAGGTCATAGTTCTATATGCTTTGTTTAGTGACAGTTTTGTGATTATTTTTCTTAAAGATTATTTATTGCTTTAATGCTAGGATACTTTGTGTTTTGGATTTCTTTTGAATTCATCCTGGACCTGAATTTCAGATGTCTGACTTGTTCTGACATTTTACCTGCAAACTAATGCAGCAGGAAAAAGCTATATAAATGCTTTTTTGGCCAAATATTCTTTTTCAAGATACCCTGCATCAACTTTTTGCTCCCCTTCTAGATAAGTGTCTGTTCTGTTGCACTGGAATGCTCACACTATGGTTTGCAAGCTTAAAGCATTGATCAGATTTGGAAAAGGAAGCCTTGGCTGGGGAGGCAGATAAGGAAGTGCTGCTGGCTAAGATCTGGTGAGCCCTTGCTGAGTGGCTGCTGTTGTGCAGACATTGAGGGAGATGGGCTGAGCTGATGCAGGGAGTTGTTGCTGCATAAAGGGCGCTTGTTCTCCCTTGCTATTCTTGCATGTCTTTGCACTAGTTTTGATACTAATTTTTCATCCTTTCACTTTTTTTTTGAGGGGGGAAGTGTTTCTACTGAGTTCATAGAAGTTCATAAACCAGATCTGTTTACCAAGAACTCAGGTGAAGATGGGTGGGTGCATGTGATGTAGAGCACGTCACTGAGCGGGGGAGAAGGCAGCATGATGGGAGCAGCCCGGGTAGTGTTAGGGTTGCACTTAGTTCTTCGTGGTCCATAAATGTGGATTTAATAAACACTTGAGTCTGTTGTTAAATGAGGAACTGTTGTGTTATATTACCATTTAAATCAATAAACCTGGGAGTTCTGTGGACAAAGCTTACTTCATCTGTGAAGGGGAAAGAGCCATTTCCTTCTAAAGAAATCTGTAATTTGTCTGACTTTATTTGTAGTTGGTGTTAAAAGCTTGCTGATTTCTGCAGTGCAGATTGCTTGTTACAGAAGTTCCTAACCTAAGCAAAACCAGGGGACTTTCTGCGTAAGCAAAAAATAAATACTTATTATTATCACATTATTGTTCTGTCCAGTTGTTTTTAAAGATTTATCTGAAGTTTTCCAAAGGCATGTGTTATCCTTTTTAAAGGAGATGTGGGAGAAAGGCAGGAGGATGTTAATAAGAATTGTCTATCAGGGGAAGTACGGTAATCAGTTTCCAGCTGGAACTTCAGTTTCAGAAATGATTAATGTTCTAGGAGGAAGAAGAAGAAGTTGATCATGAATGTTTAGTTCCTTCAAATTAATATAACCATTTTGTCTCTTCAACTGCAGTTGAGTAGTTAACTAGAGAACAAACCAAAGTCATACTGTGTTTGGAAAACTCAAGTGTCTGTTTATCTTCCCAAGGTGCTATATGTTGTAGTAAATATTTTTTTGAGTTAGTTTGTGTAGAAGTGCCAGCAGGCTCCTGAGGTTTATAAGTATAATTGTGAGTTAAGGCTTTGTGCTTTTTTTGATAATTTGAGTTTCAGCTTTTTAAAAAGCATTTATTTTTAGCCTGTCTTTAAGATGCAATTCTGTGAGAGCAGATGCATCTAAATAACGGAAATTTGGACCAAGTGAAGATACTAAACCAAGCATTTTAGAGCAATTCTGGGGGTGTGTAGTTGTAGGGTTTTAAATATACTGAAATGTTTCACCTGCCACATCTGAAATTATTTTAAAATTTAATTCTGTTAGAGCTTTAGAGCTTTTTCCCATAGGTAATAGAGGGAGTATTATTATCTCTTAACTATTAATGAGATAATGTCTTCATTTAAAACAACAAACAAAAACGCCCATCCACATTATTATTGCATAGAATTTCTTAATTTTAAATTGTCTTAAAAATGTTATGTGCTAAAACTATGGACTGTGTGCTGTGCAGCCTTGCCACTGGGTGGGGTATGGCTGCCAGACTGCAAAATGTATTGCATGCAGTGGGCCACAGAATCTGCTGAGAAGATGCTCATAACTCTATGGTAATTGTGAAGAGTGTGTTGCCTGCACAGTTCTGCATGCACTGGGACTTAATTGTGTGATATGAAGGCAATAATTTCTTTAGACAATTATTTCTTAGTATATTTTTGGATAAATTACTCAAATGAGATGCACTCTGTGTGTGTCTGAGAAGCGTAGTTTTTCGTACCTTAATATTAAGAGTTGAACAAGAAGTGATTAGCTGACTTTCCCTCTTCCTTCAGGAATATCCCTTAAAAATTGCATGATGTGTGATGAGTTGGAGATTCTGAACAGGGAGATTGAAAGGTTATTACAGAGCAACAGCGTGGAAGAAGGCACTTTTAACTCAGACTGTCTTCAGCCATCAGTGACTGACTCCTTGGATATAACCACTGGTTCAGACACTGGAGCAAAATACGTGTTAGAGCAGGTATTCAATGCCATCAGATACAGTACTAGGGTCTCTAAAACTAGGTTATTTTGCTGTCTTTTTTTTGTATATATATTTTTTTCTCCCTTGAGTGGGAATAGGTGGCTCAGGGAAAGAATATTTATAATGTATGAAATTCCCTATAGAGAAATTATAGAGGCAGGAAATACTGATGTGGAACTATCTATATAGTTCCATACCCCCTGCTCTCCCCAAATACACATAATTAGTGTACTAGTGATTTCCTACACCTAGTATGGCAGTTCTTTAAAGGCCAATTGAAAGTGATTTTTTTTTTTTTTTTTAATCCTGGTCATCTGGTCCTCTTTTTCCTCCTAAATTCTTTTCCAGTGTTGCTCTACTGTGATAGACTTATTTTTTTTCTTCAGATTTTCTGCCTTCTGAGCTCAGAAGCAGGCAGTGTTAGTTTCACTTTTTTCTTTTAAACATGAATTGGGACCCCTGGACCAAGAAGTTGCTCTTGTTTAGATTCTTTCAATGAATGCCTTGACTCTGAAATCTTTTCCAAGGGTTAATTTCTGGGGAAAAAAAAGGTGGTTATTAATGTCACTTTCTGTCTCCTAAATGAAGCTTCTGAAATGCTGTATGTTGCAAACCTCTAGTGAAAGGGACAGTGGTAGGGGATACTGCTTAATTCTTCTGGGATGAAATTTACAATGTGATAAATCTTCCCTACTGTAAACTTGGGTATGCTGACAGTTGAAAAGCATTTGTGTGTCTTCATTGCACAGTATGTGCTTATTAATTCACTCTGAGAATGCTTTTAAATACTGGAAATGGATTTGTTGAATACAAGTTCTTATTATTCTGAGTCTTAATGGACTCTTAATGAATTGATGAGAGTCTCAGCTGTGGGTAAGTGGTGGAGGTAGTATTGCTTTACTTTAACTTTTCAATTTCAGTTGTTTCAGTGTCTTTCTGAAAATAGAAAACTATCAAAATAACAAAAGTAATGGAGACAAAACAATTCCAAGTTTAAGTATACAGTGGTAAGATAACTTCATAAATTCACTGGTGTCTTACTTTGTCTTATTTTCTTCCAGGAGCCGGCAGAAAAAGGATTTCTCATATTTGGTCCTGCTGACAACTCAAAGAGTCAGTCTGGTGCTTCTGAACCAGGAAATTCAGCATGTGCTGAAAGGAGAATGCTGAATGACTCTGATCCTTTGCTGCCCTCTTCTGGCTCTCGTTTTCATTTGGCTCAACCGGGAGAAACTATTCAAACCTCTAATGCTGTGTCAGGTAAAGCATCTAGAGGGCATTGAAGAGACTTGTTTCTTTTTCATTTTATCTGGAGTTTAAATCTCGATTTGGATTACCTCTGCCTGTAGATTTTAGCATTTCTTCATCTTCCAAGGTAAACAAAGATGCAAATTTTAACTGTTTCATCTTGTTCTGCTCTAACTTCCTTCTCAGCCTTTTTCTGATGTGGTTATAACTTTAGTGTTACCTTTAAAAACAAAATGAAAAACTACAGTTAATGGTTTTTCTTTGAGAATTTAAAGAAATTTCATATTTCATACTACAGGCTTAAAAATCATTTTTAATTCTAACTGAAATGTTCCAATCAGTTACTGTTTAAATTGTTCTGCAATCTGCTATCTTTATAACTAAACTTATGATATCTTACTGAAATGGCTCAAGCTGCAATTTAAATATTACATTTTTTTTAAACATCAGAATGGATTTTAAAATTCTCTAGATTAAGTATTTGCCTACCATTGATGGTTGCACTTTTAAGTAATTCTTAAATGTAATAGAAAACGGGAATTGTATTGTAGAGAGATCATGTGTGATGCTTCATTACCTTTCTGCTATGTGTGAAATAAGGAGGCATTTATCACCAAGATACAAAGTTTGAAAACCTTGATAAATAATGCCTCTGAAAACTTGTACTTGTCATATATACAGCTTTGATACTTTCAGCAACTGCTGTTACTAAGGAGTTCTTTAACATTCTCCAGTTGACTGAACTGTGCTGCTCTTGTGCCAAGAAGATGCTTGTATCTGCACCAGAAACATGTCTGGTGGAGAGAGCTTTTTTTCATGTTGTTTTGAAAGTAGTTTGTTTATCCATTTCATTTTGGTATGTTTACCCCTGCATATTAGAATCTTATTTGAGCAATGTAACTGCAATGACTGCTGAATAGTTTCTGAATTCTAGGAGATCAATTTGTGTGGCATGCAACTAATTTAAAACATTACGCCATGAAATAATACTAGCTTTAGTACTTGTTCATACCATATGGTTCCTGAGTGCTCGAAACGCAGTCTCAGATTTTATTTGTCACTTGCTGTTTCTTCTCTTTGCAAATGATGTTGTCACAGAGCAGCTTTTCTCGAGTTTCATTCAACAGATTTTTTTTTCACTCTCAGAAATACTTGTGAAGATCTTGATTTTTGTTCATTTCTTCTGGCCAACAAACCTTGCTAGAGAAATAGTGAAGGCTACAAATGTTTCTGAATTTGTTTTGAACCTTATGTTTCTCTTTAATGTTCCAAGGTGGGGAGAGTGGTGTCTGTACTATGGAAGAAGCTGTAAGCTTACAGCCAGCGTCATTAGAATCTGAATCTAATACTGACAACATGGAAAACAATTCCCCTGGTAAGGTTTCTTCTTTTTAAATTGAGCAGAAAATATGCTTTTATTTGTCCATCCTATACGTATGTTTTTAATAGAGGAGTTTGTAGCAGTTGGATTATTTTGGTATGGTTAGTGATGTACTTAATTGCCACTGTTGTAGTACTGTGTTCACAAGAAAGTATTCCTCTGTTCTTGGCCATAAAATGAGGAGGAGCAGTATGTATCGGTTACTGGAAATAAAACAATACTATGTTTTTAAAAAAAAAAAAAAAGTTTAGGAAAAGCATCCTTCACCACTACTAATTCAGTAACTGTTCCCTTGGTTTTAGCATCAGCTGTGGATGAAAAAGGTGAGCAAAGCAATGAGGAGGAACAAAAAGCTGTCAAGCCTACAAGCAAAGAGTTCAGGAAAACCTGGGGTTTTCGAAGGACTACAATTGCCAAGAGAGAAGGTGCTGGAGACATTGATGTGGACTCTAGTGAACAACAGCCACAACAGCAGCAGCAAGGCTTAAACCTCAGGCGGAGTGGACGACAACCAAAGCGAACAGAAAGAGTGGAAGAATTCCTTACGACAGTAAGGCGCAGGGGAAGGAGAAATGCTCCTATTGCTTTGGAAGATTCAAGTGAACCTGCATCCTGTCCAGCCACAGATGCTGAAACTGCTTCAGAAGATAGTGTTGAGAGTGCTTCAGATGTAAAACCTGGAACTCGGAGGTATGGCACTAGGAGTAGAGATCAGAAAAGCTCTAAAAGCTAATGCACAAAAGAGGAAGAGGAAGAGGAGGATGAAGAGGAAGAAGAGGAAGATGATACTTCTGATAGTGACAGCGATGGGTTAACACTAAAGGAACTGCAGAATCGATTAAGAAACAAGCGTGTTGAACAGAAACCTGCACAGCTGACACTGAAAGAAATGCAGAATCGCCTGAGAAAAAGAACTTCAGAGCAAGATCCTCCAGAAACTGACAATGACCAGCCTGAAAAACAAGTTAAGGCTGACTTACCTGTCAAAGAGGAGCCCGAGATTGTAGACAACACTGAGATTGCAAGTCAAGTTGTTGTGTCTGAGGAAAACACTGAAGATCTTCAGGTTCAAAAGGAGGTCAAACCTGCTGTTGGAGCAAAAGGTGTTACAGATGAGGAACCTGAAGAATTGCCCAAAACCAAATCAGAGTCTGAAATTTACGACCCCAATGCACTATATTGTATTTGTCGTCAGCCTCATAACAACAGGTAGGCAAAACTTTCAACTGAAAATGCAATGCAAGTAGCTGGAACTTTTCTCTGATGGAAAAAGTAAACCAAATGCTGTGGCTTAATTTTTGGATATGTGTAAATGAGCTATTGAGTTTATCTGAAGTTTTGGGGGGAGTTTATAACAAATATGTAGAGGGATAGACTAATGAAAACAAATCAACAGCATGGCAAAACGGTATACTGATCCTTAGCAGGGTAATTAAGACCTACTGTGTAAAATATCTGTCATGTTTTAATTGTCTTTCTTCCTAATGTTTTACTGTTCTTTTTTTTTTTGTTGTTGTTTGTTTTTCAGGTTCATGATTTGTTGTGATAGATGTGAGGAATGGTTTCATGGTGACTGTGTGGGTATCTCTGAGGCTCGAGGGCGGCTGTTGGAAAGGAATGGTGAGGACTATATCTGTCCAAACTGCACCATTCTACAGGGACAGGATGAGCCTATTTCAGAAACAGACCAGCAGGAAGCTAAAGTAGGGCAAGTAAATGTGGATGGTACAGAATTCACAAGCATAGGAACAATTGAACAAAAGTCTGTTGAGGACCAAGGGATCAAGGGTAGGATTGAAAAAGCTGCAAATCCAAGTGGGAAGAAAAAACTCAAGATATTTCAACCTGTAAGTATTTAATTGTTCCCCATTCTTCATGTTTCGTGGAGTACATTGAAGCAATGGCTTGCTTGTGTAGCAGTAAATCTGACTCTGCTTATTAAAGCTAAATATAAAACTGTCCAGCCCTCTAAATATTACTGTTTAGCAGAAATGTATCCCTAGTTATATATACGGATATAACAGGAGCTAACTAAAGCTAGAAGTGTTGTATTGAAAGAGGTGATTTAAAAGTTTTATGTAGGTGTAAGGAAATGTCACACAGTGTGCTCTGTGGTGTTCTGCCTTTTTTTTAAAGTGCTATTTTGGAAATAAAAGAAGATCTGGAACATCTTGTTCTAGCTTCAGAATCTTGAATAATTTTTGGTGTTTTCAGTGATAGTGGAAGTTTTTACTTAACATTGGCAAGAGTGTTAAAGTTCTGGGATTTTTTGTCCTGGTACTTCTTCAAGCTGTTAGTACACAGAGAATTGTTTTATACTGCCTTTTGAAAAAGTAACCTCAAAATGTGTATTTCAAATCACTGTGAATTCTGGTATGAAATACAAAGTAAGCTTAAATTTTGTAATAGCAAGTTCTGTGCTCAAATCAAAATACAGCCAAAGAAGCTGCTTCAGCTCAATGCAAACAGATTTTAAACTTCATGTTGCAATGATCATCTTTGTATTACTGAAGTAATACAAAGTATGACATGATCATGCTAGCATTTTCCTTCTCTTAGTATGCCTTGAAGACCATGTTTAGTGTATTCATCATCAGAGTGCTACGGCTGCTCAGATTTTTTGTGTGAATTTGTTCTTTGAGACTTCATCTTTGAATTTTGATGTCTTACCTAGAGTAAGTCTATCAAGTTTGTAAGCTTCTGTTTGGAGAAATCTTAGTTGTAATACGTTTTCTACAAAATGTTTATGAAAGAAATAGTCAATTTATCACAACTATTAATAACACACATTGAGCACAGTGAGCTTAACTGTGAATCAGGACAATGTGATCTTAATGTATAAATATTTACTTTTAAGATAAATGTAGGGAGAATGCTTTCTCAAATGTTATCAAACAACTTCAGCTATGTTGAGTGTACATTTGTACACAAACATTTTTGAGAGTTTGTCTTTTAGAGTCTGCATTTCACTGATGGTGTTAGCATTATTTTTAAGTTCTGCTTATCACCAGTTACTATCTGATATTAGCATGCTAACATGTTATCTGAATGGCTTAAAAATCTCTTGTAGTGAAAGAAAAAAAATTATAATTGCCTCATATAGAAGAACTGCCTCCATTCTAGATAATCTTGGCATTTGGAATAAGAATGGAATAAGAGTGTTTGACAGATGACACCACATTTTGAGATAACAAACAGACTTGACTGTTCAGTTTGTTTTATCCTGTGCTGTCCCTTACACCCCAGTGAGGATCTCTCTGGGTCTCATATAAACAAGCAGTATTCCCTGTCCCCTCTAGGCAAAAAGGTCGTTGCTATTTCCTACCTTGATGTGCTGAAACCACTCTGTGTGGTGACTGAATGATACAGTTAATCTGTTCTTTTACACCAGTATTCTGAGCACCTTGAGGTATTTCCTTGTTGCTGTCCATAAGCGCCCACTACTTTAGAGTTTTGATTTGTGATTAAAACTTATGAATTATATAAATACAAACATCAATGATGAAAGTTCTGTAATTGTCTGACTGGCAGTCCTTGACTTGAAATGACAGCTCAGTTACCTGAAATTTGAGGTGCTTTCTAGGTAAAAAAGATTTCATACTTTTTTTCTTGACCTTCACAATTAAGTGTATACATGATGGAAAAGTGTTCTAAATAATAATCTCAATTTTTATGGGAAAAATCCCAGATCCAGCTTTTAACAGACCACAGCCAACTAACTAACTAATGCTTGCCTTTGGGGGGGAAAATAATATGTTACAATATGTAAAGAATATTTGTTTTAGTGGAAATACTGCTTATTACTTTTGGTAATTAGAAATTGCAGTTTATGGAAGGGAAGAGGCCGTCCCCACCCACAGCAGTTTGGAGTATTAGGTCAGTTGTATAACGTAGTTGTATAACACTTTTATGAGTAATCTAGAAGACAGAACAAGTGGTGCTGACCTTATGTACTCTGTTTTTGGGGAATGTGCTATATTTTCAATCTTAATATTGAAGAGGAAATACTTAGTATAACTTCAATATAAATGGAGAGTAATGGCAAAGTAGAAGAAAATGCAGATTCTATATGTGAACTCCTCAATATATAATAAGTATTAGACTGTGACTTGAATTGTGTAGGAGAATGGTTGTGGTCATGTCAGCTAATGCATTCTAATATATTGAGATATTCTAATATTAAAATTGGTAAGCCTCTAGAGCAGGAATTACCTGTGCACCCCAGGAGCTGACTGCCTCCTTTTGCGTGTGGCTGGTTGGGACAGGTGCTGGTAGTGGCACGTGAGCAAAATGCAACTTAGAAATCTTTCTCTTATGAAACCTGCTCTGTGTTATTAAGGAGGTATCTTGCATGATGTAGAGGATCAGGAAAAAAGCATTTGAGTGCTTATGGGATCTGAAAAATCAGCTTCCATTAGTTCATTGCTAGCAGAAGGACCACTTGAAAATACAACACGTGCTGAAAATACTGTTGCAAGAGTTAAATCCTTTTATTTGTATGGGTTGTTTGTGGCATCGCAAGAATGAAAACTATTGTTATGCAGGCAGTTGCTCAGGTCA
Organism: Penelope pileata; assembly: GCA_013396635.1. Lineage (NCBI taxonomy): Eukaryota > Metazoa > Chordata > Aves > Galliformes > Cracidae > Penelope > Penelope pileata. Next base: position 2,215,113 of record WBMW01005037.1, on the reverse strand, counting down.
CAAACTGTCATAGCTGTGGTCTGCATATTGTAAGTTCTTCATGTTATAAAGATAGTCTTTGCTTCCTTTTTGAAGTTTGAACTTGTTCTACTTCAATCTCCAGGTAGTTGAAGCTCCTGGTGCGTCAAAGTGCATTGGTCCTGGCTGTTTCAATGTGGCTCAGCCTGATTCTGTGTATTGTAGCAATGACTGCATTCTCAAACATGCTGCAGCCACCATGAAGTTTCTAAGTACAGGCAAAGACGCAAAACCAAAACCTAAAGAGAAGACGAAACCAAAATCTGAAAAACCCAGTGCGACAAAATCTCATCCGCAGGTAAGCTTATATTTATGATCTGAAACAGTTGTACAGAAAAACAGTAGCTTGTTTCTGTGCTGTCTTTTTTGAGGCAAAATTGCAGGGTCCTACATTGAAAAGGAACTTTTTTGTTCTCTTTTTTGATAGGAGCATTATTCTGACAAAATGTTCCATCACTTCTATTAATAATAACCCCAGGCAGAGAGAGCATCTTGAAAAGACTTTCTAGACAGGAACAGCTTTTTTGTTGTTGTTTTAATTAGTACAGAAAAGTATAAGTAGTACACAACTTCATTTTAATTTAGTTGAAAGTTAATTTTGTCTTTTTTGTTTAATTCCAAATTACTAGTTGGACAAGTTACCGTGAACTAATGTGTTCCTGTATTATATTTGTGTTTTGGGAAGCAAAGAGGTGAAATTAAAGCCTCTAGCTGTTTCAAAAGGGAAGAGAGAGGCTAGTAGTTTTTCAAACAAAAGAGGAAATACACAGTTATGGGCTCTGGTGGGTTGTTGTGTGTGTTCTTGTGGTTTTTTTTTTTTTAATCATTTCCTGCTCCTGAAGTTGCAGTGTATTATGTTTTACTCTAAATACTTGAATTTGAAATTGTGTAATCAAGTGTATTCACAGGAGCTTACCATAAAATGAATTTACCTATATCCCTGCTTGTTTGTAAAACATTTAACTGTATTTAACTGCATCCCTGCTTGTTTGTAAAATACAAATACTTGATAAGTATTAGTAATTAAGCTTTTTTTTTTTTAATCACTACAGGCAGGCACTAAGCCTCTTTCAAACCAGAAGAGACAGATTCCTGAGAAAAAAGAAACGAATGTGAAGACTGTTGTGTCAACTGCCAAGACTGAGGCAAACACTCAACCTATTGCTAGAGAGCCAGCAGCAGAAAACAGCACACCATCATGGGCAAGCGATCATAATTACAATGCTGTAAAGCCTGAAAAGACTGCTGCCATTTCATCTTCACTGTTGTTCAAATGTATGTATCGCATAGGGATATTCCTGAATAATCACTTACATTTTCTTTGAATACCCATCCATTCTTGGCTCTGCAAGACTAGGGAGTTTAAGGTTAGGGTATTTTTTTTTTTTTAGCATGGCACAAAACTTCTCTCCACCTTCAAAGATTCACACACAGAGATGCACATAAATGGGAGACACTTGTAGAAATTTCACTTGTATTATATGACAGTTGTGTGATTAAGAGCCTGTCAATCTACCCAGCTGATTTGTGAATGCAAACTTCATGATTAAGCTTTAAATTTTTCGCATAAAGACAATAACTGTTTATAATCTAGAAAAGGTAAGTATTGTTACACTTCTTAACAAAAAAGCTGCACAGTCTGCAGCGTGAATCAGCAACTGACTGTACTAATTTGAATTGTATTTTTGTGATTTAGATTTCTCACCTGTCTCTCAGGTCTTGCATTTTCATTGTTAGTGCCGAGAGTGAAATCTGCGACGTGGTATCCAACGATACTTTCACACTTCTGCAAACAGCTTTTAACTGTCAAGTATATTCAAGCTCTTCCTGCTGCCTTTCTTCCTTACATGAAATAATTTAAAGACCATTCTTTACTTTTAAGTTTGGGGGGGAGGAAGTATTTATTTATTACCTTTCTATTTCTGTGTTCATACTTCACACATTACCCACACACACAAGAACACATCTTAAGTGGGTATTAGGCAGAAATATTGCCTTGCATATTTTTGCAGGTTTTGAATAGCATCCTTGTAACAAACACAAAGGTAAGTAAATACTGCTTTGTAGACTGAACAAGTTTTTTTTTTTGCTAATGACATTTTGATTATCTCCAGCTGAGTAGTTTTGTGATACAGTGGTGGAACTTCAAATGAAATCTTACATTTCACATTTACAAAACACGTGACCCAGTATGTAATATCTTCTCACTTGAAGATTGAGTCCAAAAGTTCAGCTCTCTCAGCTTTTTTAACCACACCTCAGCCAGCTTTTATATTTAGAAATAAACCTAGTTATTAAACCCTTACTTATATATAAAGTAACTGGTAAGTTCGTAATTTCTATAGATGCAGTTTTTGAACACTGAGGGTACACCACCTGCCTTATATTGCTCCATTTATTACTACAGCACTTATTAGGCGTATTTTAACTGTTTGCCCAATTGAAAAGTTTGAAGGATTATAATTACTTACTTTGCATGTCAAATTTCTGTCACACTTTCTATCTCAATATAATAAGTGTCAGTGTAACCGTATTATTTAAAATGCTCTCATTGCTAATTTTCCTTGGAGACAGGAGTACAGGTTTTGAGACAAGGCCATGAGGTGTTTTGTTTTAAGGGGGTTGCTCTTAAATTTTACAACACAGAAGTTGCACAGATTTAACCATTTCCAGTAGGAAATTGGACTCCCTTAAGTTAGTACAAAAAAAAATCTGTGTATAAACCAGACTTCTGTAATGAATAGAAAACAACCCAGTTTCATGTGATGAAGAGCTCTCATACCAAATGCAAGGAAGAAGTTCAGATTGCTGTTGTTAAGGTAAGCTGTGCTAATATGTGGAGACTCAGTGCAACTACTGAAATACCAGGTAAATTGTTTGTGTTTGGGTAAAAAGATTGTCCTGCTTTTTGATTGGACAGGTGTGATCTGTAATCATCTTCGTGAGAAGCTGCTATTGCATCTTTAAAGAGTATTCTGTAAGATTTTCTTTAGCAATTTTTAATATGCTGTTCAAAATGTAGAAGCTACCTAGCATTATGGAAATCAGTGGGAGTCATCTCACTTCAGGTATCTAAAAGTTAAGAACTCTGAGTTACTCTGTCAAGAGAAACAACTTCAGTGGGCAAACATTTGTTTCAGATATTAATCTTCGAACAGTGACTCACTGTTCAGAATGCTTATTTCTAAATTTTGATTATGATACTCAAGGTGTCTGTTTCAGACACCTAGGTATCTTGTGTTTGGACTTAAGCTCACCTAGAGGAAGCTAAGGATGAGATTTTTTCCATATACAGTATTTCTAAATGCTGTGTTTTTCAAAAGTTAAGGCTGTGTTCTTCAAATCCTTATTTATATGATGTGAACTTCACATGATGAGGCACTGGGAACAGGTTGCCCAGAGAAGTTGTGTGTGCCCCATCCCTGGAAGTGTTCAAGGCCAGGTTGGATGGGGCCCTGGGCATCCTGATCTAGTGTGTGGCAACCCTGTCCACTGCAGGGGGG
>WBMW01005037.1:2180305-2211556 GCA_013396635.1 Penelope pileata | reverse complement strand
GGGGGGGGGGGGGTTGAAGCTGGATGACCTTTAAGGTCCCTTCCAACCTAAGCCATTCTATGATTATGATTTGCAGAATTACTCTCCTTAATGCTCTTTCAGTTAGTATATCATGTTTCAGACACTATTTTATATGTTTACTCTTGTACTTTTCAGATTCAATATTTTGTTTTCTTACGTATGACAATAGGTTTTATTAAGTAGGAGGAAGAAAAAACACATCCTTGAAAATGTTTTGAGTGGCAGGGCCATATAGCAAATATATTTCAATATAAACCTGATTACCACACCCCCTTTTTCCCACCCAGTCTGTCATTAAAAATCCATAGAGATATTTGGTGCAAATAGTATTCAGTTATAAATAACTGTAACTTCGTTGTCTACAGTAGTTGTTTTTTATTTACTATTTTTTCCTGTATTTTGGAGGGGGGAGGAGTTAGGGTCCTCCGGAGGTGACTTTGTGCACCAGAATCTGGAGACTGGTTAATGATTTACACTAAGATCTTGATGTTCTTAGTGAAAATAAACCTATTTATTTCTTTAATAATTAGAGTGGGGAATACCTTGAACTTGTATTAGTAAATAGTAGCTAAGGTAGTTGCAGGCATAGTTTGAATTACACAGTGGTTGGTATTTAGTGTGCAGTAGTTAACTTCTATAGTGAATCTCAGAATTCACTCTAGCTTTCATATTAATGTAAATATATAGGATGTTGAGATTCAGGAACAGACAATATCATTGTCTAGAAACTCAAGTTGTGACGATCTTAAATCTGTCACGTGAACCAGTATTCATCATCAATATTTAGGTCACATCAGAGAAACTACAGAATTAAATCAAAAGCAAAACAGACTCTTACTTATCCAGTAAGATCTTCTGGGTGTTTGTGATGAAAACATTACCAAAAGTGATCTCTTAAATGTTTCTGTTTTGTTGGCAGACAAACACAAGCTAATAGGAAGCATCATTTTTAATTACATGGAAGGAAAACAAAATTAAAACAGCATAATAGAAATACATATATTCTAGAAGGAGCCACAAAAAATTTTATTCACTGCTCATTTGATTCTTGAGTGCTTCTGTACTTCAGAGTTTTATACTGATTTAATGTCATGCGTTGCATTTGATAAAGTCTCTGTCCATGGTATTCACAGCTGCCCAAAAAAAAAAAAAATTGTGGGGGGAATTCTAGCAGTGGAATGTGAAGCTTCAGATCAAATGGGATTGTTATATCATGCAGCTAATCAGAAAACTGTAAATTAAATGTGCATTTAATGTGACATGCCCTTAGTGTAATGAAAAACTTGAAAAAAGAGTTTCATAGTAAAAGCACAGTGCTATCAGGCTTTGATACAGGAGAGATCCTCAAATAGCAAACACACCTGAAAGGTATCTGGATCCATATTCCACCCCACATCGCCTGAGAAACATGAGTTGTTTTTTAATTTTTAAAAGGCAGAATATTAAGTTCTCCAGTCAAATAGGCTACTCCTAGTGCCTGCCTAGATTTGTAGATTGTTAGATGCATCTCATGTTTCAAGTGTGATGGGAATGCTTCTCCATTTCCAATATTTTCTTAATAATACTGAAAAGCATTCTGAAGTATTTAGAGAGCTTGCATGTCTTTTCAGTAAGTTATAATTACAGCAGAAGAAAAGTCTTCTGCAAAAATGTATAGAGTGACTTTACAAAGTAGAAACCAGTACTGAACAGAGCAGAAAGTACCACTGAAGAAGAGTTTCTTGGTGCTGCTGTATGCAAAGGTTGGGATGCTCACACCAGATGTTGGTTTAAAGAAAAAGTGCATGCAACTTTTTCTAAATTCTGCATGCAATTCTGCATTACTGTTTCACAGGAAAAATAATCACATTGTTTTTAACAGTTCAGAAAGGTGTTTCGAAGGGAAGCTCTTCATGGGGATAAGGGAACACTTCAAACATCCAACTTTAGTTGGATAGAAGAAGTCTGCAGCAAATCACTGCTTTTAAAATAGAAGATGAATCTAGAAGGAGAGGCAGATGATGGAAATTTGTAGTATCGCAGTTTTTAAAGTAGCCAGTCATAAGAACCAAGTATCCATATTGATGTTTTAAATCTCTTGAAATTTGACAGGCTTCTCTTGTTAGACTTAAGTATTTATCAATAATTTTATCAGCTCAGGTGTTACAGCTTTTGAAACATCTAAACTACCTGCATTTATTGATAAAAGCAATTACATAGGGCAGTGAACAAGTTCTGTTAGATAAACACGTTTGTGGATTTTTCTCATAGTGTTCCTGTGGTAGAACTGGCTGAGTAAAAAGCATTTGTTTGTCACAGCCACTTGACAACTTCATTTAAATAGTATGAGTTTATAGTCATTTATTATAACACCTTGTTTGGTACTGCTATCACACAGAATTGTTAATGAGTGAGACTGTAAGGAGAAGTGTTTCATTAAGAAGATCAAAGTACAGTACCTTGGTTTCCTGGTCCCGTTTTACAGCAGTGAATTAGGGAGAAACAGCTTGATGCTGCCACCTTCTGGGAGTGAGGCAGCAAGGTTTGTGGAGCACTAGCTCTGGTGATAAAAACATTTTGCTTTTATCCCCTTCCAGTTTTCTCCATTTCTTTTGTGGATTTGAGCTTTTCTGTATCTCAGAACTACTCACAGTCTGAATGGTGCTTGTTTGTATAATTAATGATCCCACATTCAAGGGGCACCTGGACTGCTCTGTTCCTATATACCTTCAACAAAATACGGAGACAGTTTGGTGTCAACAGTGATATTGGGTTCCTACAATCAGAAAATGTGATGTATGAAAATAGCTCATATTATAGCCTACACAGTTCATGTATTTTTTTCTTCTGTGATTTTTATAATACAGTATCAAGGCAGCAAAGAAAGAAGATATGCCACTGTAAAGAGTACAGGGGGAGATGTAGTTTACTCAAGACCAGAGGAGTTATGGCTCAGGTAGTGGAAGTGATGTAGGAGGCTGTAAATATCACAGTAGAAAGAAAAAAGGCCATTTCTGCACGCAGACTGGTGCCAGTTTAATTCAGACAGGTTTGTACCAGCTTAGGTTGCAACTCATCAGCTGAGTATGCAGATACACTGGTATGGATTCAACTTAGCTGTTAGGATAGTGTTTTACTTAAACTGAGGAACTTTTCTTAAGTCATAAGTATGTTTGACTACAAGGACTGACTACTGTTAAACTTGATGCTTTTATTTTGGTTTGTGCTCCCCCATAAGATAGTACAGTAGCCTGTACCAAGTTCCATACTGTTACAACTAAACTATTTCTGATACCTCAGTTAACACCTTGAAAGCTAAGGTATCTTTGCTTAATGCTATTTTTATTCTGCAAAATAGACCCATCCTGAGAGGCATTAATTATTGAATAGTGCAAAGGGAATAAAGAGAACTTTTTCTTTTTTTTCTTTTTTGGGACATCTGGTTGCTATGTATGTGGTCTAGGCTTAGCCCTTTGTAACTAGGGGAGTTTTCAGAAAGGCTGCTGAAGGACTACATAGTGACCTGAATACTTAAGATGAATCTGCCAGAACTGCTGAGACTTTCAAGTTGGAATTGGCTTTGGAAGGAGTATAGAACAGGAGTGGCTGGTGTAGCACAGCTCCAGTGCTGAACTCGCATCATGAGAGTGGCGGGGGCTGTGCTGGCAGGGGGGCTGCTGGGCAATCTGAACCCCGGCTATGGAGTGAGGCAGACCAGTAGTGGCTGCTGAAGCCAGCGTCCCCTGGGACTCAGCCTGTTAAAAGGAGCAGTGGCATCCTTGGGGAGCAATTACCATCTCCTGCCTGTGAACTCCTGGAGCTCCCCGTCGCTGTTCTACCAGGTATGTTACATCTGTCCTGTGGCTCTCAGCCACTTGAAGGTTTTTGCCATGTGTCTTATGTTAGGAAGGCTGGTCCCTGCTGCTGGCATGTTTCCTATTGTGCCTTTCAAGCACCTGGCACCCCTGTGGCACTTGGACGACAGAATGCCAGCAGAATTGCCATAATGGGTGCTTGGTTTCAGTGTGAGGGACTATTGCAGGAGGGAAGGGTTGGGGATGGGGAGGACACATGGTACAATTTACAGATGGACTGTGACTATCAGGGTGGTTTACCTCTTGTCACCAAAACTGAAAGTGATGAAAGTTTGATTAAAAAACCTCACCACCCTCTATTGCTGTTTTGCATTCTTTTACTAATATTACTTTAGTTCTACGAACTTACCCAGTTGACTGCATAGCTGGTGAAAAAGGTCTTCCTCTGCTAGTCCCCAAATAAAAGGGTTTTTTTGAGATCATCTCTTGCACTTTGAAGCCGAGTTTTGCTGCTGATCTTGGTGCTGATGGCTCACTGTGTCCCATCCGTACTGTACTTGGAACCTGAAGATGGCCTTTCCCTGCAACGGATGATGGTACCGGTCCATAAAGGGTTCTTGAAAATAAGGAGATCTCTTGTTTTTAACAGCAGACAGTGCCTCTCTTTCCCTCAGGAGTGACATAGTAATGAGGATGGAGTTGCCTAGTATAGCTAAATCATTATAATTTCATGTAGGTTAAAACAAAGCTTTGTATGTCTGGGTTACAGATTTGCATGAGGACAGCTACAGTGTTGACTCGAATGCAGAGAAATCACCACTACAGAAAAAATCCTTGTCTCAGAGTTTCCTGAATTAATTTTAAAGGCAGATTCACTCTGTGTGTGTGAATATAGAGGCTTAGCACAGAGAATCAGTTTAATTATGAACTGCTTGTGCAGATGAGAATGGGTGGAAGCTTTTGAAGGGGGGGGGAAGGGCAGGAGGCACGCCTCTTAAAAGCTTGTTTGGTAATAAAGTTTGATTAGATCTTGAAAGTGGAAAAGGACAGGGTTCTCCATATTGTTTCAGAGGCATTTAACAGTGGAAACTAACACCAAAACCTATTTAAGAATAGTTCAACGCTTTTGAATGACTTAAACTAACACTAAACTATTGGAGAGAAATGACAAGGCAAAAAAAACAAGCTTCAGGAGAGCAGCGGTTGCACAGCCGTGGGATAGAAGCAGTTACAAACCACACCTCACCTCCACAGCCTTGGGCATTGAGTGCTCAGTGCCACAAGAGGGTGCTTCAGTGGCACCTAACAGGATTGACTCTTCGACAAGTGTCTGAGGCTCTGAGATGTCAGGCATGCATCCCAGCAGTGTGGCTGCAAGGCTGCTCTTGAGGAACGCCTTTAACTGGTAAGTAGCTTCCATTCTAGAGTGCTTTATAACTGACATCTAAAGCACCAGCTCACCCATGTGTTCTGTTCAATTTTTGGTTAGGTAATACATCAGAAGATCTCACGTAAACTTGTGGGTTAAAGTTCTCCACCAGCCACTGCAGTAGAGGGATTAAACTCTGCTCTGTTAAGGTTGTTTCTGTCACTAGTCGTGTAGGAAGGGCTCATACCACAGCTACATGAGACAAGTTCATGTAAGACAAGCTGAATGGCAAAGGGAAGATGTCGAGAAAACAGCAATTCTGAATTTGGCTGGGGAGTTTTGGAATATATAATTACTTAGTTCAGGGTGGCCTTTACGCAGGCTCTTAGAGAATACCATTTATTAGATATTTTTTTTTCCCCCTAACAACTGCAAAGCTACACTACTACAGTAAATTTTGCTCCCTAATTTTATTTTTTTTCTGAAAAGATCATCAAATCCTTTTGGGTGTAATAAATGATCCACTTCAAAAGCTGGATCACAGGTGGCTGTGCGCTGCTTCTTAGTTTTTTATCATTCATATCGCGGAGTTTTACAAAAATTCTCCAGTTACTGAAGTTCTCATATGATTGCTGCCCCAGAAGTCTGTGTGCAGTGCATACATTTGAAAATTATTTTTTTCTAAAAGTCTTTTATTTTGGGAGGGTGGGGAGTGGATGAAAAGTGTCCTTAGAACCCACGCATGCTTCAGCAGCGTCTGTGCTGTGGGCGTGTAAAGGCTCACTGATCCCCAGGTGTTGGGGTGTTGGGTTGGTGAGGTCCTGCTCACTTGTGTCAGTGCTTTGTGATACTGAAGAGTTCTGAACAGGGTGCACCCGTCATCCCATCCTCTCCATACACTTCCTTATGGGAGTTCTGCTGTGGGGATGGGGAATAACGTCAAACATTAGTGTAGGCAGGGGAGGAGAGGGGACACAGTCAAACATGAAGGCAATATCAGATGCTAGTGCCAGTGGTTCTGTGTATGAACTTGTGCCTAGGTTTTTAGTTCTGCAGGAAACTTCTCAGTACTCTATAAGAAACAACTTGAGTGGCTGCAAGATATTTTTCACAAAATAATAATGTTCTGGGCTGCTGGTTTTGATATTTTTTGTTGTGAAGCTTTGTTTTAAATCTGAGCCGTATAGACTCGGTGCAAAACACTTCTCGAGTATAATTGCCTGTGATTCATCCAACGTGTGGCTTACTACTTGAGCAAGAAATTGACAATCTTTAAAGAGTTATGATCCAGTTAATTTTAAAATTAAGCAGAACAAAGGGAATAGCACAGTTCTCCATGTGTATAAAAACTGGATTAGCTAGGTAATGTCTCCAGCAAATAACCTGTCACCAATGAGATAATGTAAATAGGAACTGTTGAGGGGGTGGGGGGCATCTCAAAGTGGCTTTTTAAAGCTGCTGTTCCAAAGATTGGGTGGAGAGGAAGGGGAAGAACCAGAACAGGCTTGAATGTTATCTGTGTAGAAATATTTTGAAGAGACTGGAGGAGGAGCAAAGTTTCCTTTGGATCCCTCATTTGCTGCTGGTGCAAAACAGCCTCCCAGTGTAGGTGAGGGATTACAACGCAAGTGCATCCTGCAACTCCTTCACACGAACTAAACAGTGCCTACACTGCAGAAATCATTCTTGAATTAGACCTCAACAACCGTGCTGAAACTGTGCTGAGACTTGGAGAAGTGAAGTATGCTTAACCACCTGGCTTTCAACAGGCTCATCTGTAACACAGCAGATAACGTGGCAGTTGTGCACCACTCACAGGAGTTTCATTCTTAGCTGCTTGTTGCAATATTTGGCTTAGCTTTAATGGGCATTTCCTTAGGGGAGGGGTTCTGGGTCCGATGACATCTAGTGGGAGAGATTATAGTTCTCTGTTGTGAACGTACCATAGTAATGCTGTTCTGTAAGCCTTACAAAGAGTGCACATTTTTCTGCCTTTGTGCTTGTTGATTCTCGCTCTGGAAATGAACTGACTCATGAGCTCCATCTGTACCTCAGTCTTTTAGCCCGTGCCTCTCTTTGTCAGTAAGAATCCTGTTGCTGTCTTTGTAAGTGGTCCACAAAACAAAATGGGGAACTTGGGAGTTTATGGGGGGGGGTTGGTTTTGTTTCAAGTGTCTCTAACATCAAGCCCAGGGATTCAGAAGAGCTGGATGGAAGAGTCACCAGATGCTTCCTTCTGGCACTGATCTTTTATCTGGCAAAACCTTACTCAGGCTGGACAAGCTAACGTTCTGTAGTCATCTTTATTCTTTTGGTTTAAGAGCGTTTATTGTAGGTATGCTGGAGCTGCTGATGGAAAGGACTGGAAACATCACAGTACAAAACACAGTGGCCACTGTGTGTAGTAGGCATTGACTGCATCTTCAAGCTGTTCCCGAACTGCAAGGCAAAGCGATTTGAAACTCGTGGTCTGAGCCAATACCCGGTTGCTATGTCCCATCAGTTTGCTGAGCGACGGTGACATCTGTTCAGAAATTAAATTCCACGTATGTTGACATACTGCTCGCTGGAAAAAGTACATACTTCTGTTAACTTTCCCAAACACACGCTTGCCATAGCGCAAGTCTTGGGGCTGTGCTGACATCGCAGCTCAGTGCATGGGGCAGCGAGCTGCGGGCAGATGAGGCAGCCCCGCTCCCTGCCCACGCTGAGCTGCCTGCTCCTGCCTCCTGCGCCTTGACTACGCAACCCATGCAAGGACAGAGTGAGTTGGTGCTGCTGGATTATCTGGCACAACACTAACCCTGCCAGGGAAACCAGAACCTCCATCGGCCAAACCTGTTTTCTCATAATCAAAATGGGATACAAGTTTCTTTTAATATAAGGTTCATCTCCTGCCATCACAGGTTATTAGCATAGGTAGGATTTAAGTACCCATGATGCGTTGTCGACATGCACACACCATTTGACTGTCCTTCAAATACAGAGCAGCGTCCACAGAATCAGTACCTTGAAGTTCACTGATCATCAGGTACTGTTAGTGTTAATTACTATAAGATATTTTGGTTTGTGAGACCATTAGACTTTCATGAAGCTGAAATGTTTGCACGTTCTCTGGGTGAAGCAGCACGTGCCTTCAGAAACCTTTGTGGTCATGATGTCAACTTGCAGAGTAAAGGATGCTTGTGCATCTGTTTCTGCTTCTCATCAACCCAGGGAATTTCAATCTACCTTTGCACTAGTGCCATCTATTTATGTTACATATGTGTTCTTACCCATGGTATTGTTTGGAACACAGGAAGGTTTGGAGTATGAATGCATTTTTTATATATGCAACATCTGGTTAACACAACGTCTCAGCTGTGCTACGTTTAGTTTTATTAGCATACTTCTTGTTAACTAATTTGAACAAATCACTAAAGAGTCTAGAGTATTAAATATAAGTTTAGTATTTCACGTTTTGTGATAATGTTACAAACAAAAAACTAAATCTTGTAGCACTGAGGACTGAATGGTTCTGTGGTCATTTTGAAACCCGAGCTGTGCTGTCCTGCCTTCCCCAGTGAGCTGCAGAAGGGTGCTGCTGTCCCGCCTGCCTGGAAGGACGTGAGTCTGTGCAGAAGATGCAATAAAACAGGAAACAGAAGTCTGCAGGAATTTCTCTACTTACTGTACACACGTTTTGGATATTCCTCTCTTTTCAAGACTGTTAATTCAAAATAGTTTGGCTTTTTACCTCTGCGAAGTTCCAAGTGCCTAACTTGACCAAGCCAAAACCATCAGCAGTGGTTTGATCCCTCCCAGGATAGCTAAAGCCCTCCTGGCAAATAACGTAGAGCTAGTGGGGGAGGCTTTGGGGGGATGATAGGAGCATCAGGAAAGTCAGTCGGGGTCCTGCTGAGGGTCTCCCCAGCTCCATGGTCAGCTGTGGTGGGGACTGAGGCCAGTCTCTAGGGAACAGTGAGGGTAGTACTGTGCTTCATAGCAAACTCTTTACATTCTTAGCAATGATTCAAGGTATTATGGAAGCTGTATCATGTTACACTTCAGATAAATTTCACTCAGAAAAATTCAGCAAGATAATACACTTCTCCAAAAAAAAAAAATAAAACCCCACCGAAAGCAGGATAAATAATTAATGCTTCTGGATCTTCCAGCTTCTTCCCTTTGTGCTCCCATTTGACACACTGCTGTGTTTATCCTTACGAAAGTTCAGGTGCAGCATTGTTTTTTAGTTCACCTGAGGCACCGGTTTCTGTCTTTGTTGTGACGCCGTGGAGATAAAGCCGGTGTTGGGAGGCTGTTGGAGCATTCTTGCTGCTGGAGGCGTGTACAAACAGTCAGGGTCAGGCAGCACTGAACTACAGAGCAAGGTCAGAAGGTGGCTGCATTCACGAGGAGGGAGTATTCGTATTATATTTCTTAAGCAATCCAAACCTTCTCCTTTGGTGGGTGTTTCCATTCAAGGTTTGTGCTGTTGTGGGTTTTCTTGAGCCAGGCTTCCCAGCTGTGCTTCCACCTTGTCCCCTTCGGATCTGTTTCAGAACAAATATGAGAATTGGATGCATCAGACTGTTCCTGATCGTTTCTGCCCTCAGTGCAGCAGATCTGTAGGTGAAGAGGGGCCGTCTGCGCTGTGGTGAAGTTACTCAAAATTAAATTTCTGCTTCCTTCCTGGAAAGCATGCAGCTGCTTGCAACTAGGGCTTCAGGGCCGATCCTTCTGTTTACAAACCCTTGCTAGCTGAAAAAATGGACGCGTTGACTGGCTGGTAGTTAAATGCAGATTTGTGAGGGGAAAAAAAGACTTTTAGAGGAGTAATTTTGGCTTTTCGAATTGGAAGAGATTTATTTCAGGTATTGTTTCTTGGTCGCTTCCCTCAGAGCCCTTCCTTGTTTTTGAACTGTGATGATAAATGTCAGTGGTGCCCACTGTAACGCTGATATTTCTAAAGGGTATTTCTGGTAAGATGAGGGGGAGTGAATCCTGTTTGCTGGGCAGGGGGTTGGTTTTGGCTTGTTTTGTTATCCTGGATTGTTCCTGCCAGTGCCAGACGATGGGTGGATGAAAAGCAACCTTAGGAATGCTTGTTTTCATGTCCCGTGCAAATAAGTGAGAACTGAAGCCTTTACTCGTAATTGGTACGTTTTCTCGTATGTTATGTGCGTCAATTTCTTCATTAATGACAGAAAAAATAATTAAACGGTGATTTTGCATGTTGTGAATTAAGTAGTTGGTGGGAATTAGATGGCCGCAGCCTGAGCAATGGTTTAATATTTAGTTATTCTGTAAATCTAGAGTTTATCTAGGAGCTGAACAGGAAGATCTGATCATAGTTACAGCATCAGTCTGATAATCGTGCTAGCAACCAAGTAGATTGAGAACATAGTTAAAATTTTAAGCAACTTCTGTATTACGTAACTTGGTTCTCTTTTCTTGCTCCTTTAAGTAAGATTTCTTAATCTTCAAGAATGCTAAGTTTGGGATGATCTTAATTCAGTCGCAAACTCCTGGAATCTAGTCAAGTCAGCCTCTGTAATTAAAAAGGTTCTGCAAGTTCCTATGAGATTTTTTCCATTTAAATGTAAGAGATGTGTTGTATTGACTTTGTGAAAGTGGGGTTTTTTTTTGAAGCTTGATCATGAAATCCAGTGCAGGAATCTTTGAAGGTGGTGCCTTTTTACAATTTTCTTGCATAGCTTGAGAATAAGGTTTTCAGACTTTACAGCCAAAATGGAACTCTTAAACTCTTCAGTCAGTCTCTGGCCAGATGCAGTCTCTTTAGGATTCAAGGCGAATTTATTCCCCAAAAATGTCAACCTCTGCACATTTTTTAGAATCACTTTTAAAAATGCTCTGAAAATAAATGGTTTAAACTGTGTATTTGGGAGTTATTCTCCACTGGTGTCATTTCACAGATTTCTTTGTAGATCAATAACTGGTCTTCACAAATAGGGAGCCATGAAGTTAAGTATTTAGTTTTGTATTTTCTTCTTTGTTTTAACAGCTCAAAAGGGAGAGAAGAAGAAGGAAGACAAAACAGAGCATACGGGGGCATCAAAGAGAGTTGTTGCTTCAGCATCTGTGGCAGAGAAACAGCCATCTTCCCTTACTAAAAACCTTCTTCCAAAGAAGCCCCCATCCTTCTCTAGCTTGTCACTAACCAAACAGCCACTTAAACCTGCTGGGAGTTTCAAAGGCGTGATTCCCAAGAAACCATGGCCTTCATCAGACAATGTTCCTTCAAAGCCTTCAGCTCCTCCTCCTGGCTCATCGCTTTCCAAAAAAACAGCTGCATCTTCCAGCCCGGGTGCGGGACTCAAAAGGCCTGCTCCGTCCGCCGGTCCTGCTGCCTCTGGGAGCGGTCCAGCGAAAGCATCAGCTGTCCCTGTCCAGTCACAGCCCAACTCTCAGATTCGACAAAACATTCGGCGGTCCCTAAAAGAAATTTTATGGAAGAGGTGGGAGTTCAAAGTGCTTATTTTGTGTAGGAAGCTGTGCCTGCAAGGAAACGTTTAGCCATCTGAGTTTTGTTTCTTGATAAGCAATAGGGAAGGATTTAACTTACAGTAGAAATTACTGCATGTATATTTGGTGTTTCAGGTTTATTAAAAAAAAAATCTGATCTAAAATATGTGAAAAAGCTTTAAAAAAAACCCCAAAGCCTCACTACCTCTTGTGTGCTGAGAATATTTATGGCTCAAGAATTAAATCACAGCACAGAAGCGTTGACAATGCAGGCGGTCTGATGTTACAATCTGGCGATGGTGGTGTTTGCAGATGTAGAGGCTGTACAAAAAATTGTATAGGGAATAGCACAGTGATACATTAGTAACTGTAGCACTTTTAAAAATAATAAAAAATGCTGAAACAAATGGTCCCACAAATATTATTAAAGCTGTTGTCAGCTGTCAAGTCTTAGGCCACTGTACTTTGGTAGTGTCTGCAAGTTAGAAATGCTGTTCACAGTGAGGAGTCTGGGATTAAAACTTGAGAGCTTAGGCTCCCTCTGTAGCCCATGGCAGAGCTCCATTTTGGTGTCTTCTGTAGAACCCCATTCCCTGGTCTTCTGTAGGCAGTGGGAAAAGGTTGCCATGGTTCACAGCTCGAGGTCCCGAGGTAGACTTTGGCTTTGAGTGAAGAGGAGCCCGGGTTAGATCCTTCCTCTGAAAAAGTTTTTGTGAATGCTACCTGAAGACTCATGCCTAATGTGAATGTACGTACCCTTTCTTGTTTTTAACAGAGTCAATGATAGTGATGATCTGATCATGACAGAGAGTGAAGTAGGGAAAGTAGCACTCAATATTGAGAAGGAGATGTTTAATTTGTTTCAAGTTACGGACAACCGGTACAAGAGTAAATACCGTAGCATCATGTTCAATCTCAAGGACCCAAAAAATCAGGTTTGGAATTTCCTTAAACAGTAAACATACCAAAATATATTCTGTTTTTTTTTTAATATGTTAAAATCTATCCTTGACATTTAGAGTTTCAAAGTAGTTATGAATTATACAACGGAATATTATTTTAAAGCCATTCAAATCTTAAATAAAATAAAAAAAAAATCTGGTAGTAACTGAACTTCAATTGGATCATATATATTAAATTTGAGCCTTTGGAATGAAATATTTGTTTACTGAATGGCATTCTTAAATACAGACTTTATTATTCCTCCTGTGATATTCTGTAGTATGTATGGGGTATGACTTGTGTACATGATCGTTCCTCTTTTAAAAGGAAAAGAAACTTGTGCAGATGGAAATATTGACTACAGAACACTTGAAATTTTGCAGATTTCTATTTATTTTTTAAATATCTGCAATAGCTACAAAACAGGAGTGGCTCTTCAACCTCTGAAATTCCTGTTCAGTTTAATTGACTTTTTTATGATAATAAGGAAAAGTCATACTTCATGTTTATTTCATCCTTGTTTTCTGGTTGCTGCACCTTTCTAACTTTGCTTTTAATTAATTGGTATTAATAATAGGGAATTAAGGAATCTAAACATGTTTTGATGGTTCAGCACTGCAAATCTTGTCTAAGTGGGTTCTCTTCTGCATGGCAACAAAGTATGTTTTGTTTTTAGGGACTTTTCCACCGTGTTCTTCATGGGGAAATCTCGCTGTCAAAACTAGTGAGAATGAAACCAGAAGAACTTTTGTCTAAAGAACTGTCTGTATGGAAGGAGAAACCAACCAAAGCAGTAAGTCATACAGTTTTTTAGTAAGTCTTTAGATATGAATTGAAAACAAGTACACCAGTTCTTACCACCCATATTACTGTTATTTTCCCAATAAAATTGGAATAATTTTAAGTTTTAGTAAACTGTTTCTCTTGCACTAGCCAACTGATAAGAAAGCACAGAATACAATTGTAAAATAAATATGCAGTCTTCTTACCAAAGTGGTTTTGTTTCCCTCAGGTGATAGAGTCAAGAAAAAAACCCCTTGAGATCAAGAAAGCAGCTGTAAAACGGGAGCAGGTGCCAGATGTAAATATGGAAGATTCTCCACCAGTGTCTGATTCTGATGTAAGTATTAGCTGTTGCTTTAGCATGAAGACATCAAGGGAGATAAATGGACAAACAAATTCCACAGATTTTTCTCAGAGATGCAGATTGTTTCAGTGAAGTGGAAGAATATTACCTAGTAGGCGTGCTTTGAGCATTTTCATTTTGGTTTGAAGGAGTGCACCTAATGATGGACATGCATTGCATGCACTTCTAAAACATTAAATGATGTGTATTTTTCAGCCCTTCTTCTCAATTTACAGCAAAATTCTAGCCACTTGTTTTCTGCCCCTCCAGCCCCCGAAACTGTAATCAATATTGCAATTGTGTCTGCTGGGGAAGCATTCAATGTGAGAGTCTGTACTTCAGAACTATGTGAAGTGAGGACAAGCAGTATTTGAGCACTCTGTGACACGATATCCTTAAACAAATGACAGAAGGGGGAAGAATATTTCTTATTTCCATCCTTTTGTAAGTGCTGCTCAGAGCAGTAGTTTTGCACAGCCTTTAATCTTTTATTAAAGAATTAAAGAAGTTAATTACATTTCCGAAGTGTTTCTTTATGGTTGAAATCAGTGATCAACCAGAATGTTTTATGTGTTTTTTTCACTTTAGGAGCAGCAAGAGTCAGCACGAAGTGCACCCAAGTTGAACAGTGCTCCTTCTCTAGATGTCTTCAGCAGTATGTTGAAGGATACGACAAGTCAACACCGAGCCCATCTTTTTGACCTAAACTGCAAAATTTGTACAGGTATCTCTTCGTGTTGACTTTGTGTGAAGTAAAAGATTCATTAGGAGCATTGTTTGTTTTTCTCTTCAAACTTTTTTTATTGTTAAATAGTAATCAAAAGCATTTTAAATGAATTTTTTAGGTCAGATTTCAGCATCTGAAGATGAAGCACCACCTAAGAAGTCAAAGTCAGTGGCTTCTGTTAAAAAGGTGGAGTCAAAATCAAAACCAGAAGTTCAGCCAAAGTACGAAAGTTCTGCACCAACAGCAGCAGCAGAGCCTGCCAAAGAGGCAGTATCTGAAGACACAGTGGAGATGGATGTTGAACCTGCAGCAGAAGCAGTTTCCCAGTCAAACTTGGAAAGATCTTACGTTCCTACAACTCAAAGCCATAACAATACAGACTCTTCTGTATCTGAAGAAGCTTCAGCTCTTCCTGCCTCTTGTGCTGGTGGAGTTGTCACAACGGTCACGGTTTCTGGCAGAGACCCTAGAACAGCAATGAGCAGCTCCTCTGCTGTTACAACTACAGCCCCACGTTCTGGCCCTGCGCCTGAGAAAGCTTCAACGGGGGAAACAAAGCAGGAAGTGTCGAAACCAGTTACAACTGTCCCCAAATCAATATTAACAAAACCATCGTCCTCACCAGATCCAAGATACTTAGCTGCTCACCAGTTACCCAGTATCAAGTGCGTATATTTATTAGTAAGCTAAGTGACTGAATCTTTAGCTTGGTTATCTTCAAAGTTTGTCCCCCTCTTCCTCTCACCCCTCTGCCAGTAATCAAAAGGCATGTTCAATTTTAAAGTTCAAGTAACTTGAGTCAAAATTTTAATCCGTCATCTCCTCGTTTACCTTCTCTAGTTGGTAAAATTTTCTGAGCATCAGTGCATATTGACAGCAAAGATTCTACAATGTTTTAACAGATAAATAAAACTTTAGAGGTATTTGATGTTAAAATCTGTGTACATACTCAAATATAGAAAGTGAGTGCACGTGAGAGATGGTTTAAAGGTACTCCAGATTTTCATCCTATATTAAAATAAATCTGTTAAAATACTGTTACATCCAACTTTATGAATATAAATTAAAATTAACCAATTGATCAGCTTGAAAGGAAGTAGGATGTGTACACATTTTGAATATATGCAATAGTGAAAAATAAGCATTGCAAAGGATGCGCTTATGGAACTGCAGTTAAAAGGTTTTTGTTCTTATCAAATCCCTTTATTTGAGATTCTCTTTCAAATGCATATTGCTATCTCCTTTAGTTGGAACTCTAATTCATGTTAGTTTGTTATAGACTCAGGATCACAATAGTTACAGTGCTAGCCTAATTTTATAAAAGTCATATCTTTCAGCATCTTTTTGCTCATCTGTAGTTAGAAGTTTACTTTCAATTATCCCCCACGTTTCCTGTTAATACCCTGTCAATGGAGAACATTAACAAAGCATTTGTAAATGATTCTGTTATTTAGGGGGAGGCAAGAAAAGAACAACGAGGGGAGGACTGTTATTGCCATCTGTAACTCTTCTGTTCTGGATTTGTTTTGCAGCGTTGCAGAGCCACGCTCACCTCAAGACAGTGACACTTCCCTCTTCCTCTCTCGTCTCAACACCATTTGGAAAGGATTTATTAACATGCAAAGTGTGGCCAAATTTGTCACTAAAGCATATCCTGTCTCCGGGTGCTTTGATTACCTTAGTGAGGTTAGCACTGACCTGTTTGTGTGTTTAGAATGTATTGCAGCTCCAGTTGCTAGGAAGGCTGTGCTCACTGTGTGTGTTATACTGGGAGTCTAACAGTGGTAAATGGCATCCTTTAGAAACAGGAATAGTAGCTTGGGGGAGAAAAAAAAGCCTCTTAAAAGTTCCTCACAAATTTAAGAATTCTCATGTCTTTTATTATGTTTATATGTGATAGTATCTGACAGGGAATAATAGCTTTATTTCAGGTTCAGTTTTTGGAAAGAAGTTTTAGAGGCAGTGTTTTAAACTAGGTGCCTCCTGTTCACAACCAGATGGATCACTGATGTGATCTATTAAAAAATCTGTTTAGCCATTTATTAAAAATATTATCCTTCTATAAACTGAAAGCGTGGAGAAAATCTGTATTACAAATAACAGCTTTCCTCTAGAAATAAAGCTAGAAACTAGCTGATAGGCTTACAGAAGCCATCATTAACACCTTGAAATTTGGAAATAAGCTGTCTGAAATTAGAAATGTGGATGTGCAAGTCCACTAAAATATAATAACGCATTATCCCCTAGGCTATTGGGATGGGGCAGTCTGCACTATTTTAAAACTGCAGTCTCTCTTGGCTTTTCTTATACTACCATGTAATGCTTCTTGTTTAGGATTTACCAGATACAATTCATATTGGTGGGAGGATCTCACCGAAGACAGTCTGGGATTATGTTGGCAAACTCAAATCTTCGCTTTCTAAGGTATTCACTTAAAATCCTTTGCAAAACACAGAAGAAATACACGACAATGAAAAAATGACAACTTTTGATAATATAAGTTAATAAACAGGAAATACTGACACAGATCATACCTGGAAAACTACTGACACCACTTAGTGCTTTGAAATTTTTGATTTATTGAAAGAAGTTTTTCCTACTGAGCTGCTGCTCATCTTTCCCCTGCACAGTAGTTAAATCTTCGTAGTACTTATTGTTTTTTAATGATTGACTATAAACAATTATTTATTCAATATTGAAGACTGAAATTCAAATTTTAAAGATTAGGACATTATCATTAAGTGCCTGTAATAAGTTTTACTATTAAAACCACTTCAGAAGTGGTAAAAATGAAGCACAGTATGCAGATATTATTATGAAACTAAGGATTTCCCATTTCCTTCATAATTATTTGAGTATTCAGAACCTCAAGGGGTACAGGTTGATATGAGATACGTAGGTAATTGGTATTTCTGAAAACAACAAGCCTAATTCTGTTTTAATATTGCTAATTGAACAACAGCATTCTCTTAAAACTGGAGTATTCACTTGAAAAAAATAGTTGAGCAATAAATATGCAGCTTATTTTTAACCCTGGAATTTGCCATTTACCTTTTTATTTGCTGATATGTTACAGGTTGAACTTTTCCACTTTGCTTTTGTATTACAGGAATTGTGTTTGATTCGTTTCCATCCTGCCACAGAAGAAGAAGAAGTGGCCTATATCTCTCTCTACTCCTATTTTAGCAGTCGTGGTCGTTTTGGTGTTGTAGCTAATAACAACAGACATGTCAAGGATCTCTACCTGATCCCACTGAGTTCTAAGGACCCAATTCCTTCCAAACTCTTGCCCTTTGAGGGACCAGGTAAGCACAAAATATAGGGGAGGTTAAATGCTAGGTAAAATCACAAAACAAGAATCAGAGAAAATTGTTGAATGGTTAACGTAAACATTATTAAAAAAAAATGTATTTCATATAAAAATATTTTTATAGATTGCATAGGGAAAACTTGCAAAGTCAGCTGTCTCAAGGTAAAATTGTCTGAATCTCACATAGCCTTTCCACCAAGTTGCACACGTGCTATTAGGAGGATGTGTTTAGCCATAAAACTGAGTACACAGAACAGCCAGCTCATTAAATAAACAACCAAGCAACAACAAAAGAACAACCCACCCTACTATCAACAACCCATAAATCCACCCTACAAACCATGCACTGTCACTTAAATCAAGCAGGAAACGGGCCACAGAGGAGTCAAGAAATCTATGAAGACAAAGGTAATACTTAGAGTGGCTTCACTTAATGGGTGTTACCTGCTGCTTTGTGTAAAGCTTCATGCAGTGTGTATGCACTGTCTGAAAGCTGTCTGAAATGCTCTGTGCTAGATAGAACAAACTAAGCAAATCACTGACATCTGAAAACTGATTTGTTTTCAAGTGGGAGTGGGGAAATCCATGTTCCTTTGGATAGGTGGTAGACAGGAGTTGGTACAGGTGAGTTACATGACATCTATTTTTAGTTAAAACTACCAGCAGTAATGGTTACTTTGAATTTGCTCCATGTTTGTGCATGGAACGTGATGACAGAAGAAATGAGAATGAATTCAGCTGTGAAACACCATTATTCTACAAAATTTGAAGTTATCTTCATCCGAGGGTGGAGGAGGTACATCTACTTGGTTTCCAAATCAGTATCTAGTTTTTTTTATGTGAAGTAACAGGTTGAGAAGCTGAAGAACTACAGGTTACAATGAAGGCAATACTTCATTGTCATAGGAATGGTTTGCTAAATACTTAACAGTGCAAAATAATTTGACATAAAGATGTACAAGGAGCTGCTTTTATACTCAGAAACAGTGTTCTGTCTGGCACAGTTTTCATGTGTTAATGACATGACGTCAAAAACAGAACAAAACAAAAACCAACAAAACACCACAAACAAACAATACAACATTAGTAAGATGCTCTTTTTTCCTGCCTGAGATTGCAAAGGGCACTTGATTTGCGTCCTTAGAGAAGATTTTTCTCATCACTTGGAGTCTGTCTTATCCTTCGCTGAAGAGTCCACAGTCTACGTCACAGTTTCCAGGCTACAGCTAAAAAGACAGGATTAATGCTATCTAAAGTAATCATGTGGTCTCTATAATTGTTAAATCTGAGCACCTGATAGCCTTTAATTTACTGAATTATTGAAAGGTAGGCAAGAACCGTCACTCCCATTTCATAGCCGAGAAACAAAAGCACTTAAATGTGTAGAATTCTTTGGGCACAGGGATGCAGGCAAGAAGTCCCAACTTGTGGACTAGATTTTCCAGCCAGAACAAAAGAAATACCTTCCTTTCTGGACAGTAACAAATAAGAATGGGCCATTGAATTGGCTGTGAAAGTCTGCAGTCTTTCCTTGTGTAAATGCTTTAGGGAAGCATTTACATAATCTTTTCTACTTCCATTCCTGTGAAAACATTGGCTTCCCTTTTACATTTCCTTTTACTTTTCCATTGTAGATTTTGTTTCACAAGAAATGTTTATCTTAAATAGGTGGTCTGGCAAACGTAGACAAATTTGACCAAGTATTAGCATAGAATTGAGTAATCTCAGGCTGGTTTTACTCGGTTTGAATAGTAAAAGTATTTTTGAAGACTGGAGGTAATTGTTCAGAGGAAACATAGGTATCGTTTGCAGGACATGGAGGCAAACTGAAATCCACATTTGTAGGCAAAGTGAATTAAGGCATTGAAATAGAAGGTTCCAAAGGAAGGGAGACCATATGATTTAAATGAATAGTAGGCCCACTCAGGCTTCACACTTTCTGGAAGCTTCTGTAGAAATCTTTACCTCATCGTTGTGCTAAGCAGGATTCATATTTTAAAACCAGAATCCAGTATGTGGGGGAAAAAAAAATCAGGTAAGCTGTTTTTGGTTTTCATGTATGTATTAAAACCATAGCATAAAAGATGTGTAATCCATACTTCTTAATGACATCTGCTGGAATTTAGCATTTTTTTTCCTTTTCCAACTCAATAAAAATATTTTACGGAAAGTGGTCATTGTCTCCTTAAATTTAATCGTGTGCCTTCAAGCAGACTTTTGCAAGTACTCAAAAAGCGTAATGCTTCAGGCAGTGTAAGGTGTTTTGGTGAATATGACTGGAGGGGGGAGGAGGGAGAGGACAATAAAACCCTGTCACCCCAGCAGTCCTAGTTAGAAGAACTCCAGCTGTGTCAGCCAGTTCCATCAGGCACGTAGCGGGTTATGAATTCCTCCTGTTTTCTGATGAACTGGATTTGGAACGCAACTGAGGACCTCTGAGCTGCTGTAGTACATAGAAGATCTACAAAAACTTTGGCATGGGTGATTTTAAAAAATAGAGGAAAATAGAAGAATACTCACATTTATTTACATCATCTCAGATATTTATTACTAGACATGTATCTGTGGGATGCTCTTTTTTTTGTGATAGCTTACTGTATGTGAATTTACTTGCCTGTTTCACATACACACGTAAGTTATTTAGCACTTTCATCTGTAGATGTGAAAGCACCTTGGGAAAAAAAAAGCCAGTATAGTCAGTTATAATTGTTACCAATAAGAAGAGTGATTTATTGAGGGATTTATTGGCAATGTTGGAAATGTAGCAAGTACCACATATATTTTAAATAGACAAATTTCAAACTCTTACATCAGCAAAGGACGTTCCACAAATGTTGGTATCTCTTTTGATGGTTTAAAACTGAAAGTGTGTTTTCTTACAGTATGAAGGCCTGAAAGGCCTTCATGCTATCTAGAGTAGTCTTGAAATTGCAACAAATGGGAAAAAAAAATTAACTGTACTCTCTGATTTGGATGTCTTCATCTCAGCCCATACCAGCATGAAAAGTGACAGTAGCAGAACATGACATTACAGACCTGATTTTCTATGCCAAGCACTTCCATTCAGCAAACATACCTTAATGTGCAGCAGCGATCCATACCCCTGAACTGAGATGCGCAGACTTGATGATGGTTTTCAATCATGATCCCACAATTAACTGGGATGAGTACTTAAATGGTGTGTTGATAATGATTACAGAATCCCTCGTATTGGTCACTGCAGGTTAAAAATAGGTGTGCTTAGTTCATTCTTGGGTTTTGCCATCAGCATACAGAAATGAGGAATATATCTTTAATGAAACAGTTAACTTCTTACCAAGAAGGTAACAAGGATAGAATATGTGGCCATTATGTATATAAATGTGGCAAAATTGATTTAATGACAAAACATTTAAGGGCAAGAAAAGCAAATATGCATCCAATACCAATATTCAGTATATCGTGTTTTAATGGCTTTAATTACAATATTTAGCAACAGAACCAGCATGTGCACTTCACATGCAGAATGAGTTAAAAAATGTTTTATAAATATTTTAGCACTGGGAGCTACTGACTGTGCCAACACAGCGCTTCAAGGGCTGGCTTGTGAAAGTTACTGAGCAGTAGCTGAAGACTTCAGCCAACACTTTCATTAATACCTAAAATTAGGCAGTTAAGCTATTTATGGATCTTGAAACCTGTTTGTGGATTTGGAAATAGACTAGGATGCTGATCTAGTTGTATATTTCCATCTGAAAGAAGCTCTTACTGTTTGATCACTTTGGAGTGAATGGATTTTAGAAATTGGGCTATGTGTAACTTCAGGCATCTGTGTAAAATCAGAGTATCAAAATAAAAAAAAAAGATTTGTTCTCTGACTAAATAAAACAGATTAAGTAGTAACTGTTATTAAGCTCCCACTGGAATTTGTCTTGAACGTGTGTTTAAATTTTTCCCTGTTTATTAACAATCTCTGATTCCAAAATGGATTCAGAACTGATTTTTTTGTCATGTATCTTAGATATCTGGTATGGATTTTGGAAAGCTGATCGTTTCAACTATTCATGTTTGAGGTGCATGTGGTGACTAGCTGAGTAAATCACAAGGCTCTGCATAGACGTAGATAACTGATACATTAATGGCAGAAGAACACCAAATGCCTGCTAGGAGTTTTGAAGTGAAAACAAATTCCTGAGCTGCTCTGCACTGGTCCACACTGACCAAAGCTGGAGTCATCGCTCACATATTGATAAAAAATATAAAGCAAGTTCACTCACAGAGTGAACCGTGTCTAACTCTTGAGTCCATTGTGAATAATCTTTTTCCCAAGTTGTCTTTTGATCTATGCCTTGACGTTAATATGTAAGTGGTATATTGTGATCAGAACTGCTTTTAGGCAATGGATGAAAATGAGTTTGCGATTGAATGAGCCAAGGATTCACATGGTCCTTCCCAAATAATCTTAGATTCACTGATGATAATTGTTTAGCCCCTGTCCTGCCTACTTTCATTGTACATCTTGCCATCCCTGCCCCTCTTACAGTGGCAAATTTGCATATGTACTAATTCATTAGCAAATCTTAGTTCTGGTTAATATAGCCATGTGTGCACCTCCCTACATGCACATGTGCACATCTGTGTGTGTGTGCAGAACACCTGGGCAGAGCATCTCCAGCCAACCTTCCTGGGCCCCTCCAAGGCTCCTAGACTGGGAACAGCCTGGAGCTCCTGGTCACCAGGTGTGGGTTTAGGGGTCAGGCTCAGAGCCCCTGGTGAAGCAGCGCATCCATGGGGCTCAGCTGCTGGCAGCGGGGGAAGGATGTGCTCCCACCTGCTGCTGTGGGCTCCAGGAGGGCTTCATGGTGTCCTCTGCGAGAGGTGAGGAGCAGGATGGCAGTGCCACAGCCTCTGAATTAACCGCACTGAATATTGTGTTACTCTGCCGTTTGTTTTGTGTTTCTATATTTCTGCTTCCTGGCTGGATGCAAACAATAATTATTGTGGACGCTAAGAGAGGATCTTTTAGGTCATTAAATCCGGGGGTTAAGAATGCCTCTATACGCTTCTTCTACATTTGCCATTAAATGTATGTTAAAGGATTTATTCCCTGCCCTTCATTCTGGTCATATTCATTTTCCACAAGTGCCAGTAGGAATTGTGAATCTAAGAGGAAGAAATACAATAACGTGAAACAGACCTACAGACGTTTGCTTTTTTTATCAGAAACTTTCTGGTCAGTTTTGGGTGCACTTTTCCAAGGATTTGAGTCAGAAGATTTCACGACGGAGTAATTCTGCTCACGGTGTTTCTTATAGAAAGACCTCTGGCTTCAAACTGAATCCCACAACAGAGGGTTAAAAATCAACTTGCCCTCTGCATACCAAGTTCATACCAAACTGAATGTTTTCTTGAAGAGAAAACAAATATACCCAGTGCTCCTTTCTCCCACATGCTAAATTTATATCTACTCAAGCTCTCGTGCTTGTTTGGGATGTTAGCTGCCAGTTTCACTCTTTCTTAGGTATTTTAAAATTGATGTTTATCTGCAAAAAGAAATAATTAGAGTCAGTTACAAGCTGTAATACTGTTTCCAAACATAGTTGGTTTGAGGTTATTATTATTTTACAATTACTGGTGTTTGTTTATCTTCAAGATAGACCAAATATGTATGGACTGATGTAAATGTTGGTGTAGTCTTTTAGCATAGACTAGAACACAAATGTAGTTATGAAGTTTAACAATGCCACGTGCTTTATTTGTAACAGAAAATAAAGGAAGATTTTTTAATAGCGTTAGAATTTTTTTTTTTTTTGGTTCTTCAATTCCAGCTTATTCCTACAGAAATTTAGATTGCTTGTCCAGTATCTCTGCATGTACGACGTATTTACAAACTATTTTACAGGAACTGTTTGATTAGGGGATGGAAGTGGACTAGAATAAAAAGTAATAATACAAAAATGTGAGAACTTTCTTTAATTTTTGAACAGTAGGAACATTTGAAAAGTCTCCTTTTAACAATCATGCCTCTTACTGCAATATTAAAGAAATATCAAAGAAGGAATTAAAAGATTTCTTCACTTAAATACAATTATATATAAATAGCAAATAAATATAGATGCATATGTACTAATGGAATTGCCAATAGGTCATTGCATGGAATTTAGAAGAGCTTACCGTTATGACTTTCGTGGCTGCCACTATATAATGTAATAAGTTTTTATTGAAAGCATGGATAAAAGTAGTTTTTTACATGTACAATCTTTGTGTTTCTTTTCAGGTCTTGAGACATCACGTCCAAATTTAATTCTTGGATTGGTTATCTGTCAGAAAGGGAAACGTCCTGCTACTGGCATGGAAACAGACAAAATAGAGGAAAAGCGAGGCCGGATTCAAGTGCAAGAGGAAACAGAACCATCGCAGTTCTCTAAGGGGCCAACAGCTTCTTTGCAAGAAAAGAAAACTCCAAAATACACACTTTATTCGGGAGATTCAGCTGTAAGTACAACACCACCTGGGTCTCCTCCACCTCCACCCCCGCTTCCCGTTCCAGAAACCTCAGCAGTTACACCTTCAGTATTAAAAATACTGTCCTCGATTAAAAGTGGAACCACAACTACTGCAACACCACCAGTTCCAGCCACTGCTTCTGCAAGTGTCAGTGCTACACCTTCTTCGTCCTCAAAAACTGCCACACCTCTCGAGCACATCCTACAGACACTGTTTGGGAAAAAGAAATCTTTTGAACCTCTTGCTAAGGATTCTGAAACTGCCCAGTCTTCAAATCAGAAAGCTCAAGCAGCTGTTGATGGAGGTGTGGCAGCTGTTCCTTTGTTAGATCCCATCGTGCAACAGTTTGGGCAGATGTCAAAAGACAAAGCTATAGAAGAGGAGGAGGATGACAGGCCATACGATCCTGAGGAAGAATATGATCCAGAGAAAGCTTTTGAAATGCAGACAGGTGAAAGTGAAAAGCTTTATAATGTGGAAAAGCCAAGCAATACAGCAGTACTAGAGGAGGAGGCTTATGACCCAGAGGATGAAACTATCTTGGAAGAAGCAAAAGTTACTGTTGATGATTTACCTAACAAAATGTATACAGACACTAAAACCAACACTACAGAAGCATCTGCTTCATATGTGCCTGATTTATCTGCATCTTCATCCTTAGTGGAACAGCAAAAAATGTTGGAAGAATTAAACAAGCAAATAGAAGAGCAGAAAAGACAACTAGAGGAACAAGAAGAAGCCCTCAGACAACAAAGAGCAGCTGTTGGTGTTTCAATGGCTCATTTTTCAGTGTCCGATGCTTTAATGTCACCACCACCGAAATCTTCCCTACTAAAAACTGAATTATTCCAACAGGACCAGCAAGCTTCACAAAAAGTAGATTTACCTTCATCTTCTAATCAACAAGCACAAGTTTTAAACCAGGGCTCTGACCCACGGCAGACTAGAGATCCTCGGCAAGCCAGAAGAATGGCAACAGAAACAAATGACAATACTGATGCTCGAATAAAGCCCCAGGTGGTTCAGAATGAGATGCCCACAATGGAAATTTCACCAGCAAGTTTTCCAAATGCTTTGCAGTCTTCGCTTGGTAAGGAAGATAATACTTTAATTCCTGCTCCTCAGCTTAGTTACAGTGGTGATAATTGGATTTCAAGTGAAAAGGCTTCCACAGTGTCACAGAAAGAGGCATCTAATAGCAAATTTGAAAACACTGTTCAAATGAATTTGGAGAATGTGAGTCAAACAGTTCCTGGAGAACCTTCTGCATCCAAACCTTTACGTAAAGTGCTGCTTCCAACACCTCCAAGTACATGTTTTCAGCCTAATTTCTCCACAGCAAATGACAGTCAGTCTTTGCAAGATATGCATCAAGTATCATGGTCAAATGAGTCAAAGGAAGCAATAGGAAGGGATTCTTTCTCAAATACAATGTTTACTTCTCAGGAAAAGGCAGCTGGTCACTACGAACCAGAGAGGGGTCTTTCTTCAGTGCAATATGAAGAACAAAGAAACCCTCACTCTCATCAGTTTGTAGAACAAACTGAGCCTCCATCGATTCAGGGTGAGGGTGGACCTCTCCCACAGCACTTTGAAGAAAACAGAGTTGGACCTCCGTTTTCTTTGTCTGGGCAGAAAGGAGGACCTTCACTGATGCTTAATGCACCTGGAGGACCTCATGGACCTAATTTTAGAGGGCCGGCACCACAGTTCTCAGAAGAGCATGGTTCTCCAAATAGTGATGGGCAAAGAGGACCTGCCCCAGGCAGATTTGGAGGTCAGAAGGGTCCCATTCCTTCCTTATTTTCTGCACAGCATGGACCACCAGCTTTTGGTGAGAATAGGGGCCCTGCCCCATCTTACGGTGTTCCAAGAGGAATGTCACCATCTCAGTTTGAAGATCATAGGGAACCTCACATGGAACAACGGGAATTCTCAGATTCCCAGTATAATGAGATGGTTAGGCCTCCAGGACAGTTTGAAGGACCTGATCAACCTCAGTTTATGGGAAACAGAGGACCTTCACCTTTTCCTTTTGGAGGTCAAAGACGACCTCCACCAGCTCAGTTTAAGGGACAGAGAGGGGGCTCTCAGTTTGGAGGGCCAAGAGGCCCAGCCCCCAGTCATTTTGGGGGGCCAAGAGGGCCTCACACAAATCAATTTGAAGGGCAAAGAGGTCCAGCTCCAAATCATGTACCTGGCCCAAGAGGACTTTTGCCACAGCCATTTGAAGAACGCAGAGGGAGTCCACCACCCAGATTTGCCAACCAGAGAGGTCCAGCACCACCTCAATATGGAGGCCCAAGAGGAGCCGCACCTGCAATGTTTTCAGAACAAAATGAACCTCCCCCTTCTAGATTTCATTTCCAAGGTCAATCACAACAAGGTATGAAGTCAACTCCAAGGCCACTCCTGGACCTTCCAAGTCATGCAGCCCACAGAAAAGAGATGTGGGAGGAGTCTGGACCATCTGCATCTCTTCCCAATGTTTCTGGACAAGGGCCTGAGTCAGAAGGACAGTGGTCCTCATCTGACTTCCGAGAAGGCAAGAATGTTGAATTTAGAGGCCAGACATTCGAAGGGAGACAGAGAGAGAGATATGAGGGAGGAAATAAAGACAAGGGTTTAGATCAGCCAGAGCCTCAGCAAGCAGATAATCGACAAGGTAGACCCTTTGAGGAAAGACGAAGGGATCGAGAACATGGCAGACCTTGGGAAAGAGACCGTGGCAGAAACTGGAACAGAGACAGGGACTGGGAGAGACACAGAGACAAGGAATGGGATAAAAACAGAGACAGAAACCAAAACAAAGACAGAGAGAAAGATTCAGAGCATTCTAAAGACTGGGAAAGAAACAGAGATCGAGACAGAGCAAGAACCAGAGAGAGAGATTCCTATAGAAGACGTGACAGAGAGAGGTCAAGAAGCAGAGACCGAGATCGTGACAGAGACAAGGACAGGGACCGAGATCGAAGCAGGGAAAAAGAAAGAGATCGAGAGAGGGATCGAGATCGTGAAAGAGGAAAAGATCGGAAAGATCGGAGTAAAGTTAGGGAGACTGGTAAAGAGATGAAGCCAGAAGCACCTAAGGAAAGTCAGAAACCAACAGAAACAGAAGCTTCATCTTCCACTAATCAGTCATAGAAATATGGCTGCTATTGTATTTCCTGCAAATAATCTACAACACAGCAAGGACTGAGTCAATGTCTTCTGTATATACTGTATATTCTCACCTTTATGAAAATGCTGTTGTAAAACTAGCCTTACAAAATGTACTGACAAATTAGCAATTTTTGAACAACTGTGAATGAAATTATTCAAATATGTAAAAGGCAAGAACATACCGGACTTTCACTTGCTGCATTTTGTGCATAACATTTTTATTATAAAAATTCACAGCGTTACCTGTTCTGATATTTTGTTTTTTCTACTTGCATCTTTATCTTAAAATTTCCATTTACAGTACAGAAATGGAAAAAGTCTAAGAAGAGCATATTGCTTTTTAAAATTATAAAGTTATGTTTTCCAGTAACTTGAATTGTAATTTTATAAGAGAATTTAATCAAAATCTTAGGAGCCATACCTTTACATCTCATTTATGTAATATTTTGTTGTCAAAATTGTTGCTATAGCACACACTTTAAAAAAGGAGTCCCATATTGCTGTCCTATTTTACAACGGAAAGATTGTGTGTATTTAGGAAAAGGCTGCAGAAGAACAGTGTTAATAATTATTTGACAGAGGATTTGGAAACAGAATGTTATAAGCGTAAAGTGCACTATCTTCCTTTTTATATACAGGTATTTTGTGTTTTGAAATCCATCTGTTAAGTGTACAACAAAGAAACAAGTCCTGCTTAGTTTTTCATGAGGATGAGGGGTTTTAAATCTCACATTTTTACAAAGCTGTAATTACAGAGCGTATAAGAGAGGCACCTTTAGAACCAGCAAACCTTTTAAAAACATCAGACATTTACTGGCAAAGAGCTAAGACGACGAAAGAATGGGTATACCAAAGGAAAGAAAAAATAAGTTTATTAAATAGTAAACAGGCCGTTCAACCTGTTTCTTTGAGCTGATTTATGTGGAGCATTCTGTGGATTTTCTTTTTGCAGAACTTGGCCAGAGATTTAAGAAATGTTTCCACTGTCTTTCCATTCTAAAAATGTTTTGCTCCTGGGAAAAAAAAAAAAAAAAAGTCACTGTTTATTGTCAGAACCTGTTTATGCTGGTAGTGTATATAAGACTGTCCACTGAAAATGGTATAAAGGCATTAAGCTTGAAAAGAGGATGGGTAATACCTAATGTTATCATTCAAGAGGGAAGTTTTTTTACTGTGAAATACATGGCACTCCTACTTTTCATGTATTCTTCAAGTATGTAATTCTGTGAAATAAAGAAAACCGTGCTAGTTTACATTTTGACCGCATAAATTAACACTTGCGTATTTTGATATTTTTATAAAATAGTTTTGAAGACGTAAAATTAGATTCCTATAAATATTTACATCTTGAATTCTACATGACAAGCAGCATACGTGTCATGGATCTCACCGTAGGTTTTACAGTTCATATCGGTGCATCTTCCAAGTCCTTACACATCATGGATTTGCTGGTTGAAATGATTGTCTGTAATATGAACCTGTAAAGAAAACGTTAAAATGCAGAGGGGTGGTATTAAACACAAACATCTACTACGGTGAAAGATTTTTTCTTAAATGAGATGTTTCTAATTTAAAGACATACATAAAAGTATGCAAAAAGCGAGTGTGTTTGTTTAGGTTTACTTGATAGAAATTTCTGTAAATTGTATTTTATATGGCAAAATATAGCACTGTACATTGAAATATGGGAGTTCACAGGTTTTTGTTACTGTAAGTAGAATAAACATCTACAGCAAAGTTTTGTCTGTTGCTTGAATGTGTGTTATTGTCTCCATATCTTTGTACTTCTCAACAAGCCAGAGGAGTCACCACAAGCAGCTGATGCACGCAGGTTTCACTTCCATCTGTTTAAAAAAAGATGAAATTTTGCAGGATACCACCATTCCTAATTGATACTTACTTGTAGGTGTTCTGAAAAGCGTATGAAAATTTGTTCCTATGATTTTTCTCTCAGTTCTAACGCGTGCCCTAATTTATTCTGAAGATTTTGTTGTTTGAATTAGGAAGTTTGTCCTTTGCAGATTTTACACCAAAAAGATGTGGAGAAAAGAGTAATTAATAAATTCAGGTTGACGTTGAGCTTCAGAACGACTAAATTCGCACCACTTATAAATTCCCAGACCTTTCATTGTTGTGAAATAGATGTGTGAGTTTCCTTTTTTATTCTAGGAAATACGCCTCTATCTCAGATCAGTTTGGGGGACCTGTTTGTGATTAAGGACCAGTAAATCCATCCTCCCACAAGAAACAGTGGCAAGAACACAGCGTTCAGAGAGACACTTAAGGACTAATTTTATTTCTTAAATCTTAGCTGTATATAGTTTATAATGACCTTAGTGGACTTGGGTTTTGCAGTAAGGTCCTTGTGTTCTATACTGCAGTGGACAATAAAATCTAAATATTGAAAAGAAAAAGTAACTAAATTTACAGAGGCTAGAAATGGTACTGGATTTATTAACATGCATTGAGAGAAAAGGAAAAGCAAACAATTCTCTGGATTGAGTAAAATTTTTGATCAGCACAAACCAATGTACTATTTTGACCTTTTGTTGTTTGACGCTTGTTCTTAGCTAAATGAGCTTTCCAAATTGTATTTTCCTGAATTTTTATGTAAAGGCCTCTGAAATGCCTAGAATAATATAAGCAGAAGGATCACATTTATAAAATATTATAATATACTCTGTGCATACTATAGGGGACTGCAGAAGAATTAGATGAGGGGAAAAGGGTTTATTGCACAAATCTACTTTTGAAATTTCTGGTTTTGTTTCCAGAAATCACAGGTGTAATTTTCAGACTGCCTGCATCTCCTATGTGGCAGACTTCGACATGGGAAATATCTGTGCATGTTGCCTTCATTGCATGGGCACATCGCTAAAGGAATGCAGTAAAAAGATTTTATTTTCTGAACTTCCTGAAGGGAATAAAGTTTTCATACAGCACAGATATATGTTCTTTAATTTTATGAGCTAGAATAGCACTGAATGTACAGACTGCTCTCAAGAGTGAGATGCCTGTCATGGAAAGAATGCTTCTGTGTGGATGCGTTTGGGTGGTGCCTCTGTGAGACCTGGCTCATGCTCATGACATCATATGTGGGAATTACAAACACAGAACTTTGTCAAGGGGCTTTTTGTTCCACTTTCTGATAAAGCTTTTAGACACTGGTAAACTAAAACAGTGTTTATAATTGAGTAATAATCTTACAATAGGAATTTGGGGCTACGGACTCCAATCTCCACTGTGCCTGTCAATAGGATGTGAGAACATCTGCCTCCATTCCTGGGGGAAGGGGAGAAGCAGAAAGGGAGAAGAGTGCACTTTGCAACAACAAAACAAAGCATTGGCGTAAATTGCAAAACGCGATGACATTTTTTCTCTCACAACTGTCCCTCCCGCAGGGATGGGTGCTGCAGGGCAGCTCCGTGGCAGGAGGATGTCAGCACTCGGTTGGGATCTCTGGGCCCTCACAGTGTGGGGGGTTTTTAGATATTGGGAGAGACCACACAGCCGCTGAAATGAACAGTTCTCATGCTGCAGAACAGCCGAGCTCTTCTGCCCTGTGTGGCGAAGGGTGTGGGGGGCAAAACGTGAGGGGTGGCTGAGGCCCCTCGGTTTGCTTGGCCCAGAGCAGAGGGGGCTGAGGGGAGGCCTCATGGCAGCCTGCAGCCTCCATGGAACGGGCTGCCCAGGGCAGTGGGCACGGCTCCATGGTGCCGGAGCTCAGAGGGCGCTGGGACACAGCTCTCAGCCGTCGGGTTTGGCTGGTGCTGTGCGGGGCCGGGGTCGGACTCCACGATCTCGGCGGACCCCTTCCAACCCGCCTCAGCCGCGGGGCGGTTGGAG
>WBMW01005037.1:2165120-2180163 GCA_013396635.1 Penelope pileata | reverse complement strand
GGGCGCTAGGGCGGGCTGAGGGGGGCGGCGGGAGGCCGTCCTCCGCCTCCCATCGGAGCCCATCGGGCGGCGGGNTGCACTTTGCAACAACAAAACAAAGCATTGGCGTAAATTGCAAAACGCGATGACATTTTTTCTCTCACAACTGTCCCTCCCGCAGGGATGGGTGCTGCAGGGCAGCTCCGTGGCAGGAGGATGTCAGCACTCGGTTGGGATCTCTGGGCCCTCACAGTGTGGGGGGTTTTTAGATATTGGGAGAGACCACACAGCCGCTGAAATGAACAGTTCTCATGCTGCAGAACAGCCGAGCTCTTCTGCCCTGTGTGGCGAAGGGTGTGGGGGGCAAAACGTGAGGGGTGGCTGAGGCCGCTCGGTTTGTTTGGCCCAGAGCAGAGGGGGCTGAGGGGAGGCCTCATGGCAGCCTGCAGCCTCCATGGAACGGGCTGCCCAGGGCAGTGGGCACGGCTCCATGGTGCCGGAGCTCAGAGGGCGCTGGGACACAGCTCTCAGCCGTCGGGTTTGGCTGGTGCTGTGCGGGGCCGGGGTCGGACTCCACGATCTCGGCGGANGGGCTCCTCTGAGGGAGCCTTAGGCGAGCAGAGGACGTAGAGCCCCTCCCGAAGCCGGGTGTTGGCAGGTGAAATCCGTTTCCTGTGAGCAGCGGTGTGTGGAGGGGGAGGGCCGTGCCGCGCTCGGAGTGGGGAGACGGGGGCTGTGCCTCGCGTCCTCGAGGGGCTGAGTTACGGAGCCGGTGCTGCGCGCACGGTCCCTTTGTATGGCTGTTCCCGACGCCTTTTGCAGGTTTTGTTGTTTAGTGTTTGAAGGAGCCGTTGGTAACTGAGTAGGCGCGCTGTAGTCATGTCAGGATCGGCCCCAGAGGAGCCTCAGACCTCCCTCCCTCACAGCGCGGCCAGCGCTCCCGACGCCGCTCCGGTGGCTGCTGGACCTGGAGGCCCGAGTGACGCTTCCTTTGGTGAGCACAACCTTAGCTTCACCGCCACAGACCTCAGCCTGGTGGAGATGACGGAAATAGAATACACCCAGCTGCAGCACATCCTTTACTCACACGTGGAGGCGCAGGCTGGGGAAGGTGAAGTAGAAGCCAGGGTCAGCTCGGCTCTGTTCTCCGCCGGCGGCTCCGCAGAGCCCGCGCTGCAGCAGGCCCCGGGCAGCGCGGCCCAGGAGGGGTATGCAGCCACCGGCTCCGGGAACCCGCCGGGCTGCCCGCTCCCCTCCCAGTCAGGGCTCACTCCCGACAGCAGCAGCCAGCTGGGTTCCAACCCCTGTTTGGGCCACACTGACTTCCAGGAGCTGAGGATGATGTTACTGAGTGAGTCCAACCCCCCTTCGAGCCAAGCAGACAAAACGCCCAAGGGTAGCTCTGTGGAAGTCCCGGGGCACAGCTTAGTGAGAGTTAAACACGGTGACAGTTTTGTTGGGACGAGTAAAGGAAACATAGTGGTCGAAAATTCGGCACTGGCACCAGAGCCTAGATCTAAATCTGCAGTCAGAGTTCGATTGGAGGACAGATTCAACAGCATCCAGACAGAAAACCCCAGATGCCAAGAACCCCAAGAATCTGGAGTAACTCTTAACAAGTGTGTTGTCATTAATTTTAGTTTATGTTGTTAAGCTATGTATTTTCATAGAGCTCAGAAGTGGTTTTCTAAACTAAACCTATGATTGGTACCTTCTTAATACACGAGGTGGTGAGTTGGGCTTTGTTCAGCTGTGCCAGCTGCAGCTCCACAGAGCAGACTGTGCCCCTCCCTCTACTGCATACATGGCACAGAACGTAGTTAAAAAATTAATTGCTTTACCACTTTATTCTTGACACCAACCTGTAATTTAAATAAAGGTGAGAGAAGAAAGTTACCTGGTTTTGCAGCTTACTGAAAGCAAGGTGTCTTTTTGATCCTAAGGAAACATCAGGAGCAGCTGATTGTTATAATGAATGATACAACTCAGAGGCTTGACTGTCAGAAACACTTCCAGCAGAAGCAGTCTTACACAATCTATACAAACTGGCCCTGTAACAATGTGCTGATAAAGCATTAATTGAGGCTGCTACAGCACAGAATAGAATACCTTCTCAGCTAACAGATTTTTACAATAAATGAAAGTGTTTTCTTAATGATAGCTACTAAAGTACATATAGCTGTAATTTTCTCTGCACTCTTCATTTTCAAGTACTCAGTCTTCTGTGTTTTGTTTTTTTTTTGTGTGTGTTTTTATTTAGTTTAGTGACATTGATTCGACAGCCGTCAGAGCTGGTAGGTGTCCCTCTTCATCAGCATCAAAACAAGTGTGCAGCATTGGTGAAGAATAGGAGCACACCTGCCACACCTTCTTTGCAGTTCACATATCCACTGTTCACTATGAATGCGTGTTCTACTGCTGGAACTGCTAATCCTCCACAAGCACAGGTAGGTCATGTTTGCTCCACCAAGTGTACTCTGCAAATTTCAAATGCTAATAACGTTCATCTTTTAGGTGTAATGAAATTCTGAAGGTTTGCATTAAAGTGTGACTTGGTTTGAATAGACCTGAGTAGTACGAGCTATTATTTATTCATGTGTTAATCATAAGGCTTTCAAGAGCAATTATTCAAACCAATTGTGTGGCAGTGATGTCGTGTAATGGTGTTCATCAGGCAACGATCAGTATGCCATTAGATCTCTTAAGAGGAAGATATATATAGAGAGAGTGTTTCAGCTTCATCTGTGCAAGAGGAGGTGATGTTTTAACAAGTACAATTTTCTATTATTTCTTTGTTTTCTAATTCATTTTGAAAAAAAAGGTTTTTTTTTTTTTTTTTTTTCCTCAACTCAAAGTAACCTCTGAAGCGAGAGAGATCAGGAAATGTCAGAGGTTTATTCAAAAAGAAAAATAAAAATTAGAAATTCAGCAGTCTGTTGAAATCCCGTGGTCGTGGTGTGCAGAAGTAATTGACATTTATTCTCATACAGCAGACTGAATCATGGAGCTAAACTGAAGAGGCTCACATGAAGGTGATCAAAATTGTCTCCTTTTTACATACATAATCCTTCATTTTTGAGTTCATTTTTGATTTTCACAGGCCTCTGGAACGTCTTGCACTATTTTGGAATCTGCCAAACACCAAGACCTTGGGATATCCAGAACATTCTCCTTCTGTTATCACCAGGAAATTGAATCCACAAAGCAGACAGTAGGTGCTATGAATAAAGCTTTGCCTGACGAAGTTTGGATTAAAGTTGGAGGTAAACCATATATCTTCTTTACTTTCTCTGTCCTTCAAATCTGTATTTTTTTCTTTTTTGGATTTGTATATTTTCCACAGTGAATATGATTTTAGTGAACAATATGAGGTGTAGTCTTTGGGATACACTTTAGGCAATATGGAACTAGATTTCTCCAAAAAGGAAAAAAAAAAAAAAAGGAAATCAATGCCTATAATTTTAGCTGTATTCCTAAAAGCATTTAGCACTTCTAGCTTGAAATGAGAAAACCTGAGCCTGTAAAGTACGTTTGAAAGTTCGGGTCTAGAGTAAGTAACTGGTTTCTTTCTACGTTTTTTGACCCAAAAGTTGATATAGCAGCTCCAGTCGTTATCAAACTGAAGAACATTTAAAGGACTTCCTCAAATGCTAATCAAAGGTAGGCATGACCTCAGTGGGTTCTCAGAGAAAATAGAAGCTAGGTGGATTTTGAAGCAGCAAGCAGTGCCTTTGGGTTCAGGACACATGTTGCTGTAAGAGTCAGTGTAGGTTGGCCATAAAGCTTCAGAGATTATTCCATGTAAAACAACAAAAAATAAATTTTCTATGCTCGATATTTGCCATGACCAATAGGAGGATTATCAATGGGTTCTTTTCCTCTTTGTTTTGCAAAGAAGACACCTTATGCAAGCAAGCAATAAACAAAAGAAGTTGCAGCCGAATAAGTCCATTGGATGCCAACACAGATCGCAAACCCCTCAGTGAAATTCAAAACATGCGAGATAGCCAGAGCTCTGCATCTGCCCAGGGTCCTTGGCAGTCAGCACAGTCAAGTTCCAGTATGCAGGTGCAGAGTGGTGCACAGGAAGGAACAGCTCAGCGAAGAGAAAGACATAACCGCATGGAGAGAGACAGAAGGTAATTTTGCTGGGAGGAGCTGCAACACAAAGCTTTTGAAGCCTAAAGCATTGATACAGTAACAGTCCCATCATTATCCAGAGTGAAAGGTAAATTTGATGGGTTTGGTTTTACTTTCAAGACAAAGCAGTGCAAGTGGTGAGGGTTTGGTGTTTGTTAGAGGACAGAAGTATCTGTGTCTAACTGTGGGATGCTCTGGAAAGACGAGGTAACTAACATGCCTGTAACGTGGCTCATTTACAAATTTACAACTATAGTTTGTAGTGAACAAAAAATAGCTAGCTTAAAGCACAAAGCAATCCCCAAAGGTCATGGCTTGTATCAGATGTGAGCAGTTTTTCTTTAATTATTATTATTTTTAAAATTTTTTTTCCTTATTTCTCTCCCATCTGGTTGATAACCTTTTGTATTTATTTGTAGGCGCAGAATCCGGATTTGTTGTGATGAACTGAATCTTCTGGTTCCCTTCTGTACTGCTGATACTGACAAGGCAACAACCTTACAATGGACAACTGCATTTCTGAAGTATATTCAGGAAAAGCACGGCGATTCTCTGAAACAGGTTCGAATCTAATTTCATTTTTGTTCTTGATCAAACCATGAAACATTTTAAAGTTGTCAGAAAACACCTAAAAGTGTATGGGATGCTTGTGCTGGGCGCTGTTTGTGAAGGACCACTGTGGCACTGAACTGTCCTTCAAGAATTTTTTTTCATTTGACCAGCTGTCCTCACAACTAGGCTGTCCTCAGATTTTTTGTTTGTTTGTTTTTGGCTAGCATTAGCATTATGCTCAGGAATTGGGCTCTCTGGATGACACTGAAATTAGGGTCTTCTTCAGTCATTCCTATTCTTCTCTCCTCTTTTTTCCTCCATTCCCCACTTGTGCACAGAGGTCTCTTCTAGCAGCTTTCGTGAGCTGGTGGTTGCATGATGGGGTTCAGAGCTACGTATATACCCATGTTATCTTAGAGCTGATGAGAGCAGTGAAGGCTTCTGGGCCCTGCAATCTCCCCTGTCACACAGCCCAACAGAATTTTGTCATTTTGTGTCTGTTGAGTGTCTTAGAGGGTAGATGGAGTGTATGCAGGAAAACCTGTATGGCCCCTCCTACTAAAGGTGCATTAGTTATTTCCAAGACACAAGTGAAGCAAAAACGTCTCAAGTGAATACCTACATTAATTTTTTTTTTTGTTTTTGTGCTTTGATTTTTAGGAATTTGAGACTGTGTTCTGTGGTAAAACAGGCAGGAGACTAAAAGTAGCAAGATCAGATTCCTTTGTATCGTGTCCTGTTCAGGAGAACACCCATGGCTATGGAGACCAAGTAGCCTTGAATTGTTTAAGTGTGGATAAATAACAATGAACCAATTTTTTTTTTTTTTCTTTTCTGTTTACATGCTGGGCTTCAGCTTATTGTGATTCATTTGATATGGAGTGACTTGCAAAAATGTAACTTGTAAAAATGCATAAACAGAGCTTTAAAGAAAACATTTCTCATTTAAAAATGAAAGGAAAATTGACTGCCAGCAATATAAATCAGTGTTCTGTTAAAGGAGCTTTGGGACTAGAGGCAACAAGAAAATGTCATGACAGCTATTAATTATTTTTCTCCTTTTGCTCTTTTTCTGTTCATGGTTCTGCTTTAGATTTTTTTTTCCTTTTTTTTTCCCTTTAAGCTGATACAGTACAGTTAAGACTTGTTGTAGAACATCACCCTGTCCTGTTGCTTTAATGACTAGATGCCAATATATGCTTTAAGTGTAAACAGAAATTTGAGGTACTGTATTACAACGCCTATTTTTTCATTAGAAGTTTAAAGGTTATGTAGGTTAAGTGAAAAAGTGCAGTTTTTAAATTGTGCTGCTGCTGTGGAGTTCATGTTTGCTGCATCTTAACATACTTGACCCCAAAGATTAACACAAAGCTATGAGCATTGTTTTCAGAGTGGTGCATTATTTTAATTTCACACAACTGTCCAACAGTTTCTTGTATGGCTTAGTCCAAAGATGGCAAACTATAACCAGCTGATTCTCGAAATGCACAAGCTGCTTCAACAGGTAAAGATGAATATGGCTCTATTGTTGATAAGCTTCAGCACTTAGAGCAGAAATAGTGTATGAGCTTTATTAATTTTGGTGATAATAATAGATGATGCCAGCATGTTTTGAAGTACAGAAGGGTCTCCCAAAGTAAATACTGTCTTAAATCACGGATATTGACAATTTTGCAGCCATTTATTTCCAAACAATCCCAGTAAAAACAGTTTTGGAATATAGAGTTCATCTGAGCATTTGATGTGTATAATGACATTTATAACATCACAAAGAAAAGGTTAAAAAAAAATCTCCTTTTATTTTTACAACAGTTCATACAGGTTTTTCTTTGGCTGAGCTTTAGAAGAGCATCCTTTCTCATCTGGGGTTTTGTTCACAATTACTGTGCAAATAGCTTAAGTTGAGGTCGTGAAAATGCTGTTAGTTTATTATCACACAGAAATATAAAAACTCTCCCCTGTAAATTAAAATATATACATTACACCTTTTGCAGAATTTGACTGCAAGAGGCTTAATTAACTGCTGGTCTTGGCAAATATTTGAGGTGCAGTCTGGACACTGCTACCAGCCAGCGTACACACGAGCCGTGGGGTTAGCCCAGAATGTTAAAACACTGCATGTTTCAGTGCCTCATTTCCACTGCACGGAGCAGCTGGGTGCCTCAGTACCTCAACAATGTGGGTGTCAGTACACAAACCTGCTTAACTGGAGTCACTGGGAGCAGCACCAAGGAATTCAGCTGACAAGGCTCAAACATTTGTGCCGAAAAGCTGTGATCTTTAGTACAGGTTGGGAGATGATGGCAAAAAGGAACAAGCACCTCCTCTTGCAGGTCTCTTCAACAGAGGGAGACAGGGAAGGTGAGGTGGTTTAGCAGTAAAAATTCTGGAAAATAATTGGGGGGGAGGAAAAAATATTCGTAAAGCATCTTTAATTACAGCTTTCACCTGATGCTTTCTTTTCATAGAACTGAATTACTGTGCCAAAGTCTCCACTTAGCATAATAGAAGGAACATCTGTCCATTTATCACTAGGAAGATTGTCTGCTTTCTTACAATGCACTGTTTATTTAAATATTCAGTCACTTCTCCACTTCTTGTACTGTTTTATGATTTTTTGGAAGTTGATGCTCCAACAGCTCCCATGCAAGCCGACGTGTCACATATTCCTGGAGTTCCCTGAGCCCCGACAGCACCAGGAGTACCGGGATCCCCTGGAAGACCGGGTTCACCCTGAGCGCCATCCCGACCATTTTTACTGATTCCAGGTACACCAGGAAGCCCTAAACAAGAAAGGGAAAAAGATTACATGAAATATTTCTTGACTTTCATTTATAAAACCTATATACCTATTACTTCCAGAGTTCTTAAAATACTTAGAGCGTCTGTACATCAGACTTGTTGTGGCCTGTTGAACACAAGGTGTTGAATAAATTTGCCCTGAATCTGGAGCACGTGCGTTGGAGTTTTTTAGAGTAAGGTTGGGTTGACTGGAATTCCCTGGGCACAGCTGAAGGCCGATGTCTCATAGGGCTGCAGGGTTCACATTGTTACTATATTGTTGCTGCATGTATCCCTCTTGACT
The DNA here is from genome assembly GCA_013396635.1 of Penelope pileata. Classification (NCBI taxonomy): domain Eukaryota; kingdom Metazoa; phylum Chordata; class Aves; order Galliformes; family Cracidae; genus Penelope; species Penelope pileata. The sequence continues at coordinate 2,172,407 of WBMW01005037.1, read as the reverse complement.
TCTTGCTGACCCCTTTTAGATTTTATCCCATGAGGCTCCTACCTTAGTCTGTGACTCCCTGAATGGCAGCAGTTAATTTGTAACCAGAATTGTTTCCCACACTCCCTGAAGAGTTTGCTCAGGGGATTCTGACTGGGTGAGCTCAGGGCTTGTGCCCACAGGAGCGCTAACATCTCCCCCTGCTTCCCCGTCCCCAGATCCCTCCATAGTGGGAGGCGGTGGCATTCAGCTGCTTCAGCTCACTGCGCTTCCCGGAGTCTGACCATAATTAAGACTCTGAGTAAGGGAAGGAGAGCAGAGAGTGATGATACAGAACATCTTGCTGGCATTAAAGATAAGGAGCTTCCTTCATACCTGTGTCCAATTTCAAAAACTTACTCATAGTGAAATGCATGTTTTGTTTACTGACAAATACAATTTCTGTTTTGGGCAGACTTGACCTATTCTTTCTTTTATTCTTTTTCTTTCAGAAGCCAAACATAATTCACAAAACACTGATTTCCATGATAACAAGCTACTGAAGCTCTTTTAAATACTGAAAAATAAGCATCTGTCTCCTTGAGGGACAGCTCTATCTGTAAACCTGCATTCCTGTCTTAATTATGATACAGAAATGGTGCCTGATTTTATTTTATTCAGAATTGCTTCTACTGTTGAACTCCTTCCACCTCATGGATAAGACAAATGCTCTCAATACTTAATATATGAAAAACAGCACCTTCTAACATGCTTTGGAAAATACCTATGTATTAATGCAATTATTTTATGGAAGAATCTGAGAGACAACTGCATTATAAATATTCTGTTCTTATGAAAGTATATGGATGCAGAGCCTGGTTTTGGTGCCTGTAACTTATTCGTTGTGAAGATGTAATCACAATTAGAAAAGCTGCTTTAATAGGTAAGCAAAATAAAAAATATTTTTTCAGACTTTATAATAGATGCTCATTAATTTGCAGAAATGAAATATTAAACCCTTTGATAAAGGATTCATGGGATTATAGCCAAATACAGAGCAGTAACAGCACAGTCCTCTCAACCACTACACTAAGAGGTTGTATTTGTTTCTGGTACAATGAAATATCATCCCTGGTTTCTGTACAGAATGTTGCAGGACTGCAGCTGGAGTCCAGGCTGCAGCTGTCACTGCAGGCATTCAGTACCAGGAGCACTGAGAAGAGAAATGTCCCTCTCAATACACAGTGCAGGAACAGGCAGAAGGAATGATCCTTCTGTCTTCATCTGAAGCAAAGCTTCACTGGTGTTGCACACCTTTAAATGAGCTGATGCACTAACTTGTTAATTAAGTAATTATTGTATATGAAGTACCACTGAAAATAACAACCTTCTGACAGTGGCAGCCACTTGGGAGCAATTACGAAGGGTTCTGACCCCCACATCTATCAAGCTCCTGACCTTTCACGGCCATTAGCCAAGACAGAGTGAAGAGCCTCGCAGTGCCGGCAGCCTTACCTCTGTAACACTCTCCATAACTTTTAGGACAGGATGGGAGCGTGGAGAAGAGGGGATGTACAAGTTTAGTGCCACTATTCAAACTGAGTGCACCTGCTGCTTCCAGAGGAAGACAACCCTACTACAGCAACTACACGAAGAGTAACTGTGACTAACAGGGCGCCCACAACAAGCAGAGCAGAGCTGTCCTTTTTAGCTTGTCCTTCAGCTGTGGCTCATTACATTATTTGCACAGGCTTACCTTGAAGACCTTGATCGCCATCAGGCCCATCGACGCCTTGTCCAGCCGGTCCTTTATCTCCTTTTTCGCCAGTGTCACCTGTAATCATAAACAAACAATTCCAGCCATGAGTTGTAAACTCAAAATCCTCAGGTCAGTGCTAAGATCTTTGCTTGCACAGCATCCTCAAAGACGCAGGCAGAACCGTCCTCCAGAACTCTGGCTGCCCAAGGCCTGATCCATTCTCCTCTACTGCTGAAATCAGTACACACTTGTAACTTATTGCAGTGGGCACAGGACAGAAACTGCTTGGTTCAGCCTCACCTCTGGGACCGGGGTCTCCAAGTTCTCCTGTTGGCCCTCTGTATCCAGGGGGCCCACGAGCACCAGGATGCCCAACGCTCCCCGTAGCTCCAGGAGGGCCCGGGGGACCCGCTGGGCCGGGACGCCCCGTCATTCCAGGGGCCAAGGGCTTTCTCAGATTAGCAGCTAACTGTGCAATTTGGTCTGAAAAAAAAAAAGAAAAATCCACAAAAAAATAAATTAAAAACTGCATGTCCAACATTGTCAGTCTTTGCTTGGCTCCTTGTCGTTTGCCAACAGATGTGCTTAACTGAGGGAGCAGCTGAAAACAAAACTGACAACAAAACGGAGCTGCGTGCTTGGGCCTACACACTTAGAGCCTCTGGCAGGAAGCAACTAAACAGTGCAGGATCCGTCCGGTCAGCTCATCCCTAACTTCATTCTTTTTTCTTTTTAAATCTCCACTGAAGGAGATTTTGGTTAGAAATCTGTAGGTGTCTTAAACCATTTCCTGTTTCCTAAATGATTTTAAAAGATATTACGTATGCTTAATAAATAATTAAAGCCACACTTTCGGAAGCAAGCGATGCTGAACATAACCTCTAAATGCAAAGCAGTGGCCTCAAGGAAAGGAGGACGCTTGCTGGGAGCTGGCACTGCCCGGAGCCCCGCTTCAGGGGGTTGGGGTTTGCCGGGGTGGGGAGAGGACTGCAGGGAGGTGGGAGCTGAAGTTCAGAACGACACAGGCTGGGGGACGTGCGTGCAAGAGAATCACGTCACAGCTTCTCTCAGCATGCTTTGTGTGCTGCCCTGATGGATCATTTAAAAACATCACATTCAAAAAAATGAAAGACATCCCAAACAACAAGGTGGCCTCCTGAATCATTCCCTTGCTTTAGATGTCATCATGCTTCTCTTAATTACGACAGAAAGATAACAAATCTCAGTAGCCATCTTATGCTCAGGATTCCTCATCTCCAGCTAAATAGGGCAGCTGAAGGCAGGTCCCCCAGGTACTCACCATTTATCATCTCCCCGCAGAGTTCTCTTATATGTTGTTCACTGGCCTCTTTGCCCTGCAACGAGCAGAAGAACCCTGCCTTATACCAACCACGTTATTGGTAATGGTCACTGAAGGAAACTTCAGGACTTGAAACTCCTTGCCAGCAGCTCAGTAAGCAGCACAGGATCCTGCACGAAGATGGGTTTCCCCCATCTTCAGAAGATATTTGAGACTCACCTAAGTGATGAGACTTGAGCTCTGGACCAAGACAGAGGTCTGGCATTTCAAGTACTGAGAAGGAGTTTTTTTAAATGATCAATTTCTAACTCACTTCTGTAATGACCACAGTGACTTACAGCCCATTTCAATGGGCACAAATAAGGTTTGGATGTCATCACGAGAGCAGATTAACTCAAAACATTTGGGGGATTGTAATTCTGAAGCCTGCAAACTGCCGATCTTTTTCCACTGGAAAACTCTTGATGCAAGGCTGCTAGCTTCCCTGCAGAGTTAACTTCTGTCTGCTCAAATGCAGGATGCAACCTTATTTTTCAAACACATCCAAACCCTGCAATGCTTTCGCTCACTGCAGTGAACAAAGCTGCCCCAGCAGCAGGCAGTACTTACAGGCGGCCCAGGTTTTCCCGTGATGCCGGGGACGCCCTGCTCCCCCTGATGGCCCATGGGCCCCGGATGCCCTGGAATCCCTGGAACTCCCGCTGTCCCATTAGGTCCTTGGACACCTTTTGGACCAAGTTCTCCTCTTTTTCCTGGCTATAAAGAAGAAAAATAATGCAATGCTTAGCAAAGAAGACACGGTCCATTATTTTCTCCTGAGGATTAATTAAGCCTTCCTTCAAGTTTCTCTAATTGATCAGTCTGATCACGTGTGTTTCTGACATTGTATGGGGGATTTTACACATATATGTCAGAATAGGAGTCCATACTGCAACAAAATTTCCAAAAACATTTGAATGTTTCGCATGCCACAAAAGATTTCACAGATTTTATAGCATGGCCATAAGGAAAATAAACTTCTAGGAAACCACATCAGAACACAGACTAGGGAGAGACATCACTGAAAGATACAGCGAGCATGCTTATAGCCAACTGCTGCGGGGCATGAGCCCTCCGTGCCTGACACTCACCTCTCCTTTTTGGCCAGGGGGACCAAAGGGACCCTGTTAGAAAGAAAAGGGAAATATGAAAGAATGAACCTCCAGAAAATGAGCATCTGAAGTTACACATCCTGCTCTGCAAGGTCTGGGAAGCAGTGACGACGTGCACGTGGCACCTGGGGGGCCACTCTGGCAAAGGGGCCAGGAACGATAACTGGGTGTGGGAGACCAGATCCAGCCCTGGCACTACTGGACCTGCCCTGGGTACCAGTGCTGAACGCAGGCCCAGGCAGCCTGGTGAGTTCTGGAGATGGGTTAAGCCCCCAGAAGGCCAGAATAATGTCCACTGTGCTCCAAGGAGCAATATGACAACAAGTACTGCAGTGTCACTGCTCTGCAAAGGCCACCCTGGCTACCCAGGGCCTCCCGAAGGGAACAGGAGAGCCAAGGCACACCCAGAGTGCTGTGGTTGGAAGGCTTGGCTTGCCGTCTGCTTTTGGCAGCCAGTGGTGGTTGGAGCTTGGATGGCTGACACTGACTGTATTCGTTCCTGATTCGTGGCTCTGTAGATCCCTCTACTGCTTGAGGGACCCCACTGAACTCCAGGACACCTACCAGCTCTCCTTTGTCACCGGGGAGGCCATCTGCTCCAGCAATGCCCTGAAAGCGAGACGATACAATTAACACCACAGGTTATTGGCAAGAAGCCCTGCTCTGAGACATGATAACCTCAGCTCCGAAGGGAGATGGGGGCACTTAGCAGCTTATTGCCCCACTGCTCCCCCAAGAGAAGGAGCTGCTCAGAAGCTGCTCTGCTGAGAGCGGTGCAAGGCAGCCTGCACAAGGACCAAGCGGGTGCCCCTTGCTGGGACCTGGGTGCCTGAGGAAAGGCACTGGAGGCCACACAAAGCTGGCACGCTGCTGCCAGCGCTCTGAATGCTCTGCAGCAAAGCTTGCTTCTTACAGGGCAACTCGAGCAGATGATGGACATTGTGGTGATGATACGGCTGCAGGGAGGGAGTTGTTTCAGGGCAGACAAAGGTGACGTTGGTTCTTCCCTTAGCAACAAAACAGAGCCCACACAGGCACTGAGTGGTAAGCAGAGCGAGCCATGCTTGCTGGAAAAGCACCTGTTTTCTGCAAAAACAAAGTCAGGCGCTGACATAATTCATACATTCAGTGAAAATTGTCTCGAAAAGCTCAGCACTGAGACAGGTTCGAAGCGCTGGTGCAGGGGCTCAGACACAGCGTGCCTCGTGCTTCCAACACACAGAGCAGGAGCCCCGCATTGTCATCACCGTATCGTCATATGTTTCCACCAGAACAGACTACATCTCTGTCACCAGCACAAAAAAAGGAACAAAAACCGTTTTGTTGGTGTCTCCTCCAGAATACCCACAGCCGAGGGGAGGAAAAGCAGCCCGTGCTGCCCCTCAGGAATGGTTTAAACACCGCTGCTGACAGCACGACAGGGAGAGCAGCACTCACCTGGTTCCCTTTGGCACCAGTAGCACCCGTAGGACCCTGAGAATGAAGAAAAGAAGGAAATGAGCTCAAATCGTAATTTTTTTTTTCTCCTGTGAACTCCTGGTGTGTCACACATTCACTCTCACAGCGAGGGCTGGGAATCAGCCTCCTGACGCCAAGGAGGAGGGGTCAAATCTCATTAACACTTCTCAGAAATTAGCACAGATCCCGAGCACCCACGCTGGCCTGGCAGCGCGTGCTGCAGTCAGCACAGTGCGTGCTGCAGGGCAGGGCCCCAGGCCCCATCCCATGCATGTTTAGACTCTAAGAGCAAAAAGTCAGGACGGAGTTTCAAGGCTGTATCAGTGTCAGCTCTCTTGGAGATTTAGAGTTGGGTGCTGCTCACTTTGAGATTCACGAACAACACGCCCACAGGAGTTAAACACATTCTGAGGATGAAGCATTTTGCCCTTCAAACAGGGCTCCCACAGCACATGCATCCACCTGGCACCTGCAAACGGATTTTTTTTTAATAATGAGATCTGGAGAGGGCTCAGCAGAAGGCACCTTACGGAAGGACAGACATAACAGACGTCATTTGCTCAAGTCAAGCACTGAGTAAGTCTGAAAAAGAAGGGGGAGGATTTATATTAAAGAAAAAATAATTCTTTGCAAAACAGACAATGGAATGTGGAAATGCAGGAGTGACTGTGGCTGTAACTCCACCTGATGCTTGCCAGGGGCAAAGGCAATACGTTCTCTCCTGAACATTATCATCTGGATTTATGCCTCCCGCTTCTTGGAGTCCCAAGGCTCCATGAAAGTTTCTGGCAATAAAACACAGCCACCAGAGACGGCCCTGTGAGGAACGCTCCCTTAGAAAAAAGCTGAAGTCAAAAAGATTTTGATTCAGAACTGTGGGATTTACACCAGCCACAATTCCTAGCAGCAGGAAGAAGTGACTTCAGTGACCCGAGGACAGCCAGCTCCGTGCCCCCGGCCATTGGCACCCCTCTGTCAGCTGAACACAGCCAACATTTCTCAGAGCTGTGTGGTGATGCCAGCACACAGCAAAAGACTGCTGAGAGATGCTGCTGGCACACAGGATTCCCAGGAATTTTGTTTTGATATAAATCCCATGGAGAAATGTTCGCCTATTGCTGCCTCAGTCAGCAGTCACAGCTCAATCCTTCCTCTCTCCAACACCCCCCTCCAACACGAGGACAGTTACACACATCCCAATGCTCTCACACCCCACGGCAAGCTGCACTGACCCTCCTGTACTTCTCATGCAAGAAAATACACTCACTGATATGTTGGTTCACGTTCCTGGCTACGCTCATTCCAAGGGCTGTGAAAAAGCTCACCAGCACTCGTTACCTCAGGGCGTGCATTTTGCAAAGCAAAAGAACACAGCTGATTTCAGTGGGAAGGCACAGCACGAGATTTCTGGGTCTCCCCAGCGCACAGCCTGTGCCCACAGGGCCCTGGGCAGAGCTGATGGCTGGCACAGCCCCCGGGCACCACGGCAGCACTGCGTGAAGCTCCTGCCAGTGCCAGCCGCATGCGTGGAGGTGGATGGTTCCTGGGGTTACCTGGGGAAAGCTGTTAATGAGCTGGGGGTTGTAAGAAATAATCAACAATTACATCTTAGAGCAACTGCATTTAACTTCAGAGTCAGAAATAAAACCTACACTTTTTTT